>CM076574.1:1185467906-1185621079 GCA_034641835.2 Pinus albicaulis
TACCATGAAAGTGGTTTCAGGTCATGTCACTGCTCACAGGTCATGGAATAAGCCCTTCAATGTGCGGGACGGGGAATTGCAGGGATGGTGACAAATTTTTGTGTAACAGTAAGCTTTTAATCATGTTCTTTATGTTGATGATTTAATACTAACAAGTGATGAGCAATTGATACACTCATGCAAGGAAGATCTTGCAAAGGAGTTTGAGATGAAGGATTTGGGCCTCCTTCATTATTTCATTGGATTGGAAATATGGTAGCATGAAGGTGAACTGTTTGTGTCTCAAGGCAATTATGCTTGGGAGATACTTAAGAAGTTTCACATGCAAGGTTGCAAGCCTATAAACACTCCTCTTCTAGGAAATTGGAGGAAAGAGGATGCTACATCGGCAGAGGTAGTGAATGCCATTGTTTATCGACAGTTGGTGGGTTCGCTCATGTATTTAGTTAATACAAGACTGGACATATGCTATGTGGTGAACCAGCTTTCACAAACGATGGTTAAGCCTACGAAGCTCTTTTGGAAGGCAGGCAAGCATGTCCTGAGGTATCTCAGGGGCACATATTAGTATGGATTATGGTACAGACCAACGGATGAGGTGAAGTTGCATGGCTTCAAGGATGCAAATTGGGAAGGTAGCCCAATAGACAGAAAGAGTACATCAGGAGGGGTTTTCAGTATCAGATCTACAACAGTTTCTTGGTACAGTAGGAAACAAAGATCCGTGGAACTCAGTTTAATTGAAGTAGAATACATGGCAGCAAGTCAAGCTGCATGTGAGGCTATCTGGATGAGGAAGATCCTGGTCGGTTTGTTCGGTTCACATTTAGATCTTACAGTGATACACTGTGATAATCAGAGTTGCATTAAAATCTCTATTAATCCTGTGTTTCATGATAGATCTAAACATATTGATATATGGTATCATCATATCAAAGATTGTGTGCAACGGAAGATCATGTTTCTTCAGTACATTCCTATGGAAGATCAGGATGCAAATATTCTGACGAAGGCGCTCACTAGGAGCAAATTTGAATACCATAGAGGCAGGATCGGGGTGAAGGATAATCCCTATCTTGTTGAGAGGGAGTGTTGAGATTCAACAAGATGATGAAGCTTAGTGAAAATGAGTCACCTTCACTAAGTGGGCCTGCAGGCTATTTTTAGGTGCAAGTCTATTTTTAGACTATGTCTATTTTTAGACATGGTGATCATATTTCAAAAGTTTTAGGGTTATGTTTGTGGATGGTTGTTCAAGTTGGAAAAATAGATGAAATTCTATTTTTAGAATATTGGGTGAAGTCTATTTATAGATCGTCGATCTAAAAATAGAAGTGTCGATTATTATTAGCTCTTAATAATAATATGACAATAAACAACAACTTATTATCTTGGAGCACTTAATTTCAGTGTACAGATTTGTCAAATCAGTGGGCTAAATGAATTATGCAATTCCTAGGGTTTATGGTGGCTCATGCATGGAGGACTCAGTTAGAACTGAAGTGGAAAAGTTATGACAGAGTTGGAAGAGTATTTCATGGAGTTGTTATTCAATTTAACTCAGTTATTGGAGTTAAACTAAGTTGAGCTAGTTGTATCTAGTCTAACTAAATGATACACTAGTGAGAGTGGAGTGAATTAATTAGTTAATTAATTCACAAATAATAACTCATTAATCAATTGAACAATACAACAGTTAACTATAGTGCATTTCAGTTCCAATGGAGACCCAGTGGAGAGATAGGTGAAAGGGTAAGATGGACTATCCGTTGTGACTATAGTGATGCATTGATTACACCACACACACATTAGAGTTGCCAATGAGGATTGCGCAGTGCAAGCAAGGTAGATTCGAATTCATTCAGGGGTCTTATTTAGCAGGGATTGTGCAGTGGAGGCAGGCTATTAGGTGGCAAGAAATCAGTGCATGGATTTGCAGATTTCTTCTGATTAGTGTGTGACGACTGATTGTACTGAGAGCTTGATGTACTAAGATTTTTATGAGATTGTTACATGATCTCCATGATACATAATATATGATAGTTGGGGTTTTTAGCTTCAGGATTTCCTGTTAAACAACTATGTTATGTGCGATTGTTTTTATTGTTTCATGTGTTTGCAATTGATTTTAATTTCTACAAAAGATTAACAGTGGAAGGATTATGTATTTAGAAAGAAGATAAAATATTGTTAGATTAGGATAATCTGGATATATACATGCATCTTTTATATAATTTCTACATTTTCTTTAGCAAAAGTCAGTGGGAACCAGGGACAAGTCAGCTTGATGACTGGGACAGCCTTTGGGGGTCCTATAGCAAGTGCATGGAGTTTGTGTTATGGTTTTTCACATAAATGTCACTTCCTTAAAGTCACCAAGGAGGTTGAGTCTAATCTTAACTTCCCTCATCTCAAGTTTACCCTTGTTGGATGCTTACCTTGGTAGATGTGAGGGGAGGTGTACGCTACAATATTGGAGGACATGTTGACGATGTATGTGATGCATCAGCAGAGTAAATGGGAGTAGTACCTTCCATTGATTGTGGTTTCTTACAACAATGGGTACCAAGAGTCACTTAGGACCAGTTCATTTGATGTACTCTATGGGCAGAGTTGTAATAATCCCATCAATTGTAGTGATCCAGTGAACAGGATATTGATAGGACCAAATATGTTGGAAGAAATGGAACAGGAAATGTAGGTAATCAAGAAGGATCTAAAGACAAAATAGGATATGTATAAAATTTATGCAGATCAGAACAAAATTTTTAAGGAGTTTCAGAATGGGAAACAGGTGTACTTGTGCATCAAGCCCAAGAAGAGCTCCTTATGGATCAGAAAATGTGCTAAGCTGACACCTCAATTTTGTAGACCTTTCAATATTCTTGAAAGGATTGGATGAGTAGCCTATCAACTTGCACCACCTCCGATAGTGAAATTCTATGATATTTTCCATGTGTCATTACTTAACAAGTATGTTAAATATGTTGATCATGTGATTGACTGGTCTGTATTACAGGTGGAGCTAGAAGGAGAATTCCAATCGGAACCTCAGTGTATTTTTCAAAGAAATATGATCATGCTATGGAGCCAAGCAATCGAGTAGGTTAAGGTGCATTGCAATCACTTTGGGACAGACAAAGCTACATGGGAGATGGTGGATCAGATGTGGGCTATGTATCCTTCTCTATTCGCTAGTTGAGACAATGTTTTGGGCATATGTTTTGGTTTATATATATATATATATATATATATATATATATATGGATGTAATACCTCCATGAATTATGTTATAAAGATATAATAAGTGGTATGGGTTTCATGTAATTATGGTTGTTATGTTTGTTATGTTGGTTTTATTCTCAACGGGATGATCATTGTAAATATTGCAACAAGATTGGTTATAAATATCCATGGGCAATATGTTTTTCCTTCAACAATATTGTTTGTTGTAGGTATCATTGAACATCAAGGATGGTGTTCCACCAAGGGAGGGGGTTCTATAACAACCCTAGCAATAAATCCATGTAATAAAGTTATTAAAGGAAAAATGATAACCAAAGTACTGGGACACGTATTCCAAGCTGAATTTTAGGAAAAAAATATTAGTGTTGGTGTTCATTTGGTTTATTATGACTAAGGAAATTAGAAAAGGAAATTGAAAAGGCTTTGGAAATGTAAAATAACATTTTTTGCAATTTATTTGTGAATATAATGGAAATTAGGAGAAAAGGAAGGTGAAAGGTCGAAGGTTTCATGGGAGGAGGAAAATTAAGGAAAAATAATGGAAAATGAAGAAAATAGGCCTCATTACGAAAAAGGATTATGAGGATCATTTGGTGCCTTTTTTCAGTTCATTTTTGGAGCTATCTCTCTCTCTACACTCACTCTCTTTACTCTCTCTCTCTCACTCTTGGACACTTAGAGCATTACACTCACTTTCTTTACTCTCTCTCTCTCACTCTTGGACACTTAGAGCATTCTTGGAGCACTCTAGCATTGAATCAAGGAAAGAAAAGGAAGGACAAATAAGGAAAAGGGAAGAAAATATCAAGAAAAGAAGAGCATAGTTAAGCATCTACAAGATGATTACTTGTAGGTATCGATTTGCATGTGTCATTTCCTTGCTAGGTTTGGCATGCATGGTGCATGCATGTGTGGTTTCCTTACTAGTTTTGGCATGCATGGTACATGCATGTGTAGTTTCCTTGCTAGGTTTGGCATGCATGGTAAATGCATGTGCGTATTTGGTTCTCTTGCTATCATTGGCATGGTTTTTTCTAGGTGTGAAATTTGTATTTATCCTTTCCTTGCCACTTCTGGATAGCCATGTTGTGATGGGTTCTATTATAGTTGGTTATGCTGGATTTCTGGATGGCTTCTAAACTAAGTAAGGTGGTATCTGAATAAGAACACAAGGTTGAATCTCTAGATCAGAGAAGGTGGGATTGAGGTAAAACCATATTTTGTGTACCTCAATAGACCTAGGAATCCTTAACTGGTGAATGGATGGATATATGGTAAATCCTAGAGGTGTTTGCCTTCGATCAGGCCTAGGAATCCTCTACCAGTGAATGGCAAGATATATGGTAAATCCTAGAGGGTGGAGTTTATATTAGGCCTAGTAATCCTCAACTGGTGAATGGGGGGATATATCGTAAATCCTAGAGACTAGGAGGCATGAAAATTCCTCACGGTGTAGGTGGAGAAATCCAGAGTCATCCATGCTTGTTTAGGGCATATTTATTCGGTGTGGATTGTGGTAAATCCCAGGGAAACTTGGATTTTTTTGTTGTGAGTCCCATATGCATGCTTAGAATATGGCATGAGGGTGATTGGATGAAATAAATATTTGGTTCATACCAATATATGGCTGGGTGGTTCGTGGAATTCCTAGACCTAGTTGACTTATGCATTCATTAATAAGAGGTCCTTCTCCTTGGTATTTCATGTGTAAATGTATTGGTTCATATGTGATTCTTATGGTTGTTATACCCCTTTTATATCTTTATTGGTTCATATGTGATAAGGCAACACTGCTTCTTTACGAATATCATATAAGTATGAGACCCTTATGCTCATATTTGTTGTTATGACCTGTAGATTGCATAAATTTTGTGACTTGTTTTTCAAAATGCATGTCATGGCTAGTAGGGCTCATATCAAGTACTTGTACCTATGATTGCATTAGTATCTTGTTCCAGTGTTTATTATTCATTTCTGAAATTTTCATGAAGTTCTCGGAAGTGGCTTGGGACCTAGCCCTAAAAAATTGGCTCTGAATTCAGGGTCGTTGGCACAAAAATTCCTGGAAAAATTCCACAGTCGTTGGCATGCCTTTATGTGGGAGTGACTGGAATGCCTCAGTCACATGCATGGCTTATCATGGGAGCAAATGAGGGTCTATATTAGTAAAATGTCAATTTGTCTCAAGGGTTGGTTGGCTCTTGAAGGTTTTATAGCATGTGTGTAAGGTCATTTTGGTTTCGTTATGTTAGTTCCACTTCCTTAACTATACATGGGGATTTGAATTGCATCATAGTATCCTCTCATCATATTTTTACCCTAGTAGATTGGTTAACTTGGGTAAATGTGTGAGGAGGGTGTTACAAGGATATCATTACATGCACATTAAAGAAGAGGATATTTACAAGACTACTTTCCAAACCATGTATGGGAATTATGAGTTTTTTGTATTTCCTTTTGGTTTGAATAATACTCTAGCTACTTTCATGTTCTTAATGAATAGTGTGTTGCATCCTTATCTGGACAAGTTTGTGATTTCCTTCATTGATGATATATTGATATCTTCTAAGAACGAGGAAGAAAATGTCGAACACTTAGTAGCAGTATTGATATTGTCAAGAGAGCATCAATTGTATGTCAACCTTAGTAAATGTAGTTTCTTTTAGAGAAAGGTTAATTACTTGGGGCATGTAGTTTCCAAGGAAAGTATACCATTGGATCTGGAAACGATCAAAGCTATCATGGAATGGGAAGCTCCTAGGAATGTGCATAAGGTCAAACCATTCATGGGGTTAGCATGTTATTACAGGAGGTTAACAATGAAATTATCACATATTTCATATCATATTATATCATTGTAGAGAAAAGGAAAGAAATTTGAATGCACAGAGAAATGTGCAACTAGTTTTGAGTAGTTGAATTAGTTGCTTACCAACGCTCTAGTTCTAAAGATTACATATCCAGATAAAGAATTTATGGTATGTACAGATTCTTGCAAGAGAGGGATTGGTGTATTTTTTACGCAGGAAGGATAGATGATATGATATGAGTCAAGGAAACTAAATGAGCAGGAGAAAATATGTGACACATGGTATTGAGTTGGAAACGATCATCCATCCATTGAAGATGTGGAGACACTATCTTCTTGGCAGGAGGTTCATTTGGATGAGTGATCATTGTGGATTGAGATATTTGTTTGAGCAACCTAATTTGCATGCCAGGAAAGGTAGGTGGTTGGATATGATTAGTGAGTTTTACTTTTAGATCATATATATTAAGGGTAAATAATACAGGGTTGCAGATGCTCTTAGCAGAAGAGTACATGTAAATCACATAGCATCTATGAGTTCATATAGAACATATTTACAAGATCAGATCTTGTAGGAAGGACAACAGGATGACAGGTACCAAGAAATTAAGCACAAGTTATGGCAATAGGGTATAGGTGAACAAGATGTGGATTATCATATCATGACATATGATTTGGTCATATTTTTGGATAGGATATATGTGTGGATGACAGTGAGCTCAATAATCTTATCTTGCAATAATTTCATGTCAAGCCATATTCAAGTCACCCGGGATATTAGAAGACACTAAAAACGGTTAAGAAGTTCTATCATTGGCTAAATTTCAAGAAATAGGTGGCATAGTTTGTTGCGAGATGTTTGGATTGTCAACAAGTAAAAGAAGAGTGTAAGTATCCAGGTGGTTTATTGTAGCTGATTCTGATTCCAGAGTGAAAATAGGAGGTCATTTCCATGGACTTCATTATAGGTTTTCCAAGTACATGGATAACATGATTCTATCATGGTTGTGGTTGATAGGTTGACTAAGGTTACAGGTAGCTCGCTTCATTCTAGCGAAGTCTATTCATTCAACTAATGAGGTAGCTTAGGTCTTCATCATAGATATAGTGTGGTTGCATGGAATTATAAATAAGATTGTATTTGATAGAGATGTCAAGTTCACTTCCAGGTTCTGGAAAGAGTTATTTTCAGGTTTGAGCATAGATTTGGCCCTCGATAAAACTTATCATCCGTAGATAGATGGACAGATGGAGAGGGTTAATAAGATTACAGAGTACATGTTGATAATGTATGTTATGCATCAACATTTGGGAAGAGTATTTGCCACTAGTTGAGTTTTCTTACAATAATGGATATTAGGAATATTTGAAGATGAGTCTATTTGAGGAACTTTATCGGTGGAGTTTTAATAATCCCATCAGTTGACGTGATTCAGTTAACAAAGTATTGATTGGACTAGACATGTTGGCAAAGATGGAACAAGAAATGCAGGTAATCAAGAAGAATCTAAAGGAACCACATGATAGACAGAAGAGCTATGAAGATTAGCATAGGGTGTTAAAGGAGTTTTGGGTTGGGGAACAGGTGTAATTGTGCATCAAGCCTAAGAAGAGCTCCTTGAGGATTATATTATGTGGCAAGATAGCACTTCGGTATTGCGGGCCTTTCAAGATTCTTGAAAGGATTGGACCAATAGCCTATCAACTTGCCCTACCTCTGACAGTGAAATTCCATGATGTTTTCTGTGTGTCATTGCTTAATATGTATGTGAAATATATTGATCTTGTGATTGAATGGTCTTTATTGCAAGTGGAACCAGAAGGAGAATTCCAACTGGAATCTTAGTGCATTTTACAGGAAAATATGCTCATGCTTCAGAATCAACAAATTGAGAAAATTAAAGTGCAATGGAAGTACTTTGGGCCCAATGAAGCTACATGGGAGATGACTGATCAGATGTGGGCTATGTATCCTTCTCTATTCGTTGGCTAAGAAAATGTATTTTTTTATATGTTTTGATGTTGTGTCTTGGTATATGTACATATTTATGTATGGTTGTTATTGTAAATACCGCAATGATCTAAGTTATAAAGCTCCAATAAGCGGTATGGTTGTAATGTTATTATTTTTTTCATGTTGGTATGCTTCTCAGCAGGTTGTTCATTGTAAATACTACATTGATCTAAGTTATAAAGCTCCATGGGAAATATGTTTTGGTTTTTAGCAGTTTTGTTTGTTATATGTGGCATTGAACACTGAAGATGGTGTTCCCCTAAGGGGAAGAATTCTTTAGAAACCTTGGTTAAAAATCCATGTAATAAAGTTAATAAAGGAAAAAATTCCAGGGTCATGTGACACATATTCCAAGTTGAATGTTGGGAAAGACATAGTGATGGGAATAACTTGTGATTAATTAATGACTATGGAAATTGGCAAAGGCAATGGCAAAGACAAAGTAGAATTTATTGGAATTTTATTTATGAAATAATGGAAAATAGGAGAAAATGAAGGTGAAATTTCACAAAATTAAATGAGGAGGAAAATTGAAGGAAAATTGAAGGGAAAATGAAGAAAATAGAGGCCTTAGTGATTATAAGACTTTTGAGGATGAGTTCATAGCTTTTTTGTCAGTTTTAGCTTGGATATCTCTCTCTCTCTCTCTCTCTCTCTCTCTCTCTCTCTCTCTCTCTTGCACACTTAGATATTCTTGGATAATTCTTGGAGCACATTGGAAGGCAAAGCAAAGCAGGAAATCGCAAGGGGACATTGGGACCAACAACTACAACTATATTTCTTTGCAAGTATCAAGTTTCATGTATGATTTACTTGTTAGTTTTAGCATGCATGTTATATGCAACTCAATACCTGCAAGGAAATTATTTAATTTCTAGCTTTGGAATGCATGGTGTATGCATGTGCTTATTTGGTTATGGTATTTTATTGGCATAGAGTATTTCCTGGATTGACAGTGGTTTTTCTTAGCCTTTCCATTCCTAGATATCCATGGTGTTGTGGTTTTTTCCTTTTCTTTTCTGTTGGTGCTCATGTGCTTATGGTTGTGTGTTGAGTTATTAGTTCCTAGAGCCTTGGTTAGACAAAAGCTCTAGAAGCCCTAGAAAAACTTGAGTTGAGTTACTAGTCCTGGAAGCCTTGGTTGGAAAAACACTCTAGATCCCTTGGTGGCTTGAGTTACTATTCTTGGAATCCTTGGTTGGACAAATTCTTTGGAGCCTTATGGAAAGTTGTGGGTTGAGTTACTATTCCTAAAATCTAGGTTGGAACAAACACTCTAGAGCCCTAGACAACTTTGGTAGAGACCAATTTGGTGATGGTTTGTGATGTTTGACCATGAGGTGGAATCACTCGTTGAGGGTTGAGGCAGTTTGGCCTTTGGAATTGATGGTTTTGTTTTGTTTGGTTTATTCCATAACATCCCACATTTATGCTTTGAATATGGCATGGGGGTGAGTGGTTGAAAGAGAGATTTGGTTCAACCCAATCTATGGTCGGGTGTTATCTGGAATTCCCTGACTTGGTTAGCATTCTCATATGTTAATAAGAGTTATTCTTCTATGATGATTCATGTATAAATATTTGCATTATGTTTTTTATATTATGGTTGGGTTTCCATGGTTATATGTTGGTTATTTTCTAGTTGTATGATGTTCATATGATGTGTATCTTCAATGGATCTTACCCTAAATTGTTAGATATTGATTGGTTAATGAATGTATGGACTAATAAGTGGTTATGTAGTTATTTGGAGAGGGCATAGGGCCTTTTCGGTGATTCGTTAGTGATATTATTGAATTAATGAACATATATCTATTTATAACCTACAGGTACTATGTACACAAAGTATTTATCACAAATGAGTAATTTGGACCTCCAACTTATCGGGGTCATAACTTTGGCATACGATCTCTGTTTCACTATCATAATACCTCGTTTCGAAGATTTCCATGAGGAACCAAAAATAAATAAGAGTTTTATCTTCAAAAAATTTAGTCTCTATTTTTCCTTGAAAATGTCATTTAGGTCCACTAAATAGCCTTAGAAGTTTAGATCCCCCAAAACCACAAAAATTAGAAATTTGTGTTGAATTTAAGGAAACAAAACTGAAATGTAATAGGTTCGGGTCAAATTAGGATGATATTCATGTGATCATGTATCGTTGGGTGTTTTTAGTTAGTTATGGACATGTGGACCCTATTTTCCATAAGTGCATCTTGGAAATCGAGTCTCATACCCTAGCAAGCTTATGGATTTGGGTAAATGTGAGAGGGATGGTTAAAAATACAAATAGATTTCTTCTCCAATTTGTAAGGTGGTTGTTCTTGAAGTTGCATGATGTTAGGAATTTTTTCTGCAAACTCATTTCAAACGTAGGTGCAAAACACATAGAAATTTTGTTAGGTAAGCAATGCATCCTTCCTTGTGTATGCGAGTACTTAGGGATTTTATACAATATAAATTACAACCTTGTATAAATGAGGTGCGCAGTTTAAAAGGTGGATAATATGAGAATGATAAAAAATATTATACAATATATGTTATATCGAAGACTTTTGTGATCCACAATGTCGATAAATGCCTTTCGGATTAATCACATCATTAGGATTTGGTCGATGTTTCGAACCATCTAATGTGGTTCATCCTCAGGACAAGGTGAAAAAGATAATCGATATTATTGAATAAATAATTTGGATGCATCATTGCCCAGAGATATTCTTTGAAAACTAGCCATTATTAGTTATTAGTTGACAACTATCTGTTAAAAACTAGCTAGTTTTTAATGGCTAGTTGTCAATGACTAACTAATAATGGCTAGTTTTTAACGGCTAGTTGTCAACGACTAAGTAATAATTGCTAGTTTTTAACAGCTATCTCTGGGAAATGATGCATCCACACTATTTATTCAATAAGATCGATTATATTTTTCTCCTTTTCCTGAGGATGAACCACATTAGATGGTTCAAAACGTCGAACAAATCCTAATGACGTGATTAATCTAAAAGAAATTTATCTACAATATATGTTACCATTGTGTAGCTATTAAGTATATATTATCTTCGTGCTATGAAATTAGAACTTTTTTCCCCTTATTTCTATATATTTGATCTAATTCTTATTTTCAGAGAAGGGAAGATGAACACAAGTAGAATAGAAATAGTTAAAGGAAATGATAAATTTGCTAAGAGGTGTGTTTTTGTTGTATTTATTATCATTTTTTTATTATTACATTATACAAATCTCACTTTTTTTGCTATTTTTTTATGTACTCTAGCAAAAAATGATGCTTTTCCAATTTTTAGGAAACATGTAACTCTTAGATATTCAGATCTAGGAGAACAACTCCAAGGAAAAAGGTAATTTAAATATTTCTATAAAACATTTGTGCATTTGTACAATTGTTAATTTTTCAGTTTAATATATGTAATAAGGAAATATAAATTAGAATTTGTCAAAAGTAAAATTCGTTTAGTATTTTACCTATATGCATAGAAATTAGATTCTCTTTGGAAATTATGAACGTGATATTAGAATATATATTAGAAATGACTTTACAATATCTAGTTTTGTCTTCATGATCCAATTCTTACTTAGCATCAATTATAACGTCCTTTTAAGCAGTGACTTCAATGCATTATTTTTTAACAGGAAAAAAATATTGGATTTAGATGGTGTGACGATAGACATGGAACAATAAGTATAGATGGAAATGAAAAATATTACAGAA
Source organism: Pinus albicaulis (assembly GCA_034641835.2). Taxonomy (NCBI): domain Eukaryota; kingdom Viridiplantae; phylum Streptophyta; class Pinopsida; order Pinales; family Pinaceae; genus Pinus; species Pinus albicaulis. The sequence goes on from CM076574.1 coordinate 1,185,479,703, forward strand.
GCATATATCATAGTATACACAACGATAGGATCATAAAAAAGGAAAGGAAAAGAGATAGAAAGGTAGTTATGTCTAGGTTTATCTAACTGTATATCATATTTATTTTATGTTTTCTTGAATTAATTTCAATTCAATGCTCATGACTAGGATAAAAAAGATCGATTCTATGCCATTATAGATCGAATATATTAGTAAAAACATAACATGAAGCATTTTCCATGGCATTGTGTTAGTTACATATCAAAAATTTTTGGACAAAACAAATACTTTGTGTACATTTGATGGATAAGAAGGTTGAAATGACAATAACATTGCTTGTTCTAACATAGTTTATCGAACAATATGAGGAAAAAATTATTGCAAGCGTTGGTGCTTCTATTAGAAATTTAGAAATAATTCCAAAGAACAAATATGTCGGGATTGTGAGAAACATATTTCACTAAATATCTTTAGCATTGTAGTAAACATTTTTCTCGTGTTGAGAGAGTATTGATTTTTCCCAAATATGACGATTGAAAATATGTCTCGTAGTCAAGATATGTTTCTAGTTGGCACAATTGGTGCCATTGCAATTTCAACAACATAGACAAGGATGAAATCAAAGATGGGAATGAAAAATAGGATATGGCAATTGTAAGCTTACATTTATTTAGTATTTTCAATGATAGTAAGTTATTGTCCATCTCTTATATATTTTACATGTATTCTTTTACAAATACTGCATATGTGACAACTTCTAGTACATGACAAACCTTTTTTTCAATACAATTCGAAGGGAAACAAAATTGTCCATCTTGCTAAAAAATATAGTAAAAAGAAATAGTTTTCCAAATTTCACAATCCACATTCACATGTTCATTGAAAACAAAAAAGAAAGTGGAAAGTCTAAGAAAATTATTTTATTCGGAGAGTGGCATATGCACGGTATGCTCTAATATATATATATATATATATATATAAGGATAGAAATACATTTGATTTAAGTTTCTAAGTCTCAGTTTTCTATATAAATTTTGCACTATTTGCAAGGACTACTGGCGCTAACTAATGGATATATGAATCCCTTTGAGATTTTATGTGTGAAATGCAATAGTCCAAATACAACCACTAGAAATATGGATGAAACTATGACTTCTTGTAGCATTTGTAAGGAAATTGTCACTTTTTTTATTTACATCGTTTAAATGTATCATACATGCAAACAATAGGACTACAAAATATTGTGTTATAAGAGTCATGGAACAGGAGAAAGTATTACCTGATCTAAAAAAATTTCCTATCAACAATATTGTTTGGATAAATTAGTTTTTATTGATTTGTTGTATAGTTTCGAGACCCATGGCACATTTACCATAAACCATGAAAACATGATTTTACATATACAATGATGGTTCTCTTTGTTTACATTGTCAAGGAATCTAATGATGGTATGCTTCTCTTTGCTTTCATTGTCAAGAAATATATTAATGGTAGTATGGTTTTCTTTGCCTGCATTTCCAAGTCATATCCTCTTCTTTTAAAGTTTCTTGTTCATTTTCTTCCTCCTCTTCACAATCCATGTAAAATATTTTCTTCTCTGCACACTTATGACCTTTAGTGTATTTTCGATCACAACTGTAGAAAAGCCCTTTTTCTCTTTTTTCTTCCAATTGTTGTGTTGTCAACCTTATAGGTTGTGGAAGTCTAGGAGTAGCAACACTTCCATATTTACAGATGTGAGTGGTAATATTCCTTGTCGTCATAATTTTACTTTCAATTTTTCTTGCCAACCTGAATGCCTTCTCCAATGAATCAGGATCCCAAAGGAGAACCTCATGTTGGATGTTATCCTTTAAACTCCCTATGAAGACATCAATCATGTGTTCTCCTAGAATATCAATTACCCTTATATTCAATTTTTGGAAGTCCTCAATGTGCTTTACCATTGAACCCTTTTGTTTGAGATTTATCAATTGGCTAAAGAAGGCATTTCTCTTTGTATCCTCATAATGTGCTATCATTTCCTTTGTAATAATTGACCAAGTGACAATTCTTTGACAAGAGAAAAGCCATCGATACCATACAAATGTATTTTGTTCTAAATATAAATTTGAAATGTGTACCTTTTATGTGTTTTCCACATTATGGAGATAAAAATATTGCTCCACATGTAGTATCCATGTTACAGGATCCTTGCCATCAAAATTCCTCATATCGATATTTTGAATATGGTGGGTCTTCAATATAACATTAGAGTTTATGAAATCACAATTAACATTTATTTTGTTCTCATCATGAGTTTCCTCTACTAAATTTTCGCCATTAGGAATCATTTCTTGTATCAACTTTTTCAAACCTTCCTTCTAACCTTCCATGTCAAAATTTTAGATCATTATTCATGCCTTTCATGTTGTCTTTCATTTTTTCATCGATCTTAGCTTCCATGTCTTCCATGTTGCCTTTCATTTTTTCGTCGATCTTAGCTTCCGTGTCATCCATCTTAGCTTCCATGCCATCCTTCTTAGCTTCCATGTCATTCTTCAAACCATCCATATTAGCTTACATTCCTTTCTTTAAACCATCCATCTTATCTTCCACGCCTTTCTTCAAAAATCCCATTGTATTTTTTGTTAGTATTTGCGAGAGCGAACTTTGGTGCACTTGGTCTTGTAATTTTGATATATCATTTTTCACTTCTTCCTCTTCATGAGTCATAGTAGAGTATTCTGAGGGCTTAATGGGTGTTGAATTATCTTTAGGGGGGATTTTAGAACCCAATACTGATATCTATGCTTCAATTCCCTTGGAATCACTTCAAACTGATTTTTCAAACAAGACTTATGCAATTTGAAAAAAAAATACACACCTTTTTCTTTCTTTTGAGGACCTCAATATTGAAACTGATCTATATCTGTAATTTCGGATCCCTGCAATTTTATCTTTGGTCTTTTAGTAGCCCTATGAATATTCTTTCCAATGCCATAGGTCTGACTTGATTTGGATTCTTCAAGAAAAATTTATGCTCAATCTCCCACAATGACCTAATTATGGACTCATTCAGTAGAGCTAACTTTTACGGTGTGCCACATGTCATTATTTCCTCCTTCATCTTTGAAATTGATACACAGGAAACCACAGTCCATGTAATTTCAAAAAAAATTTAAAGAATTCCAATCTGATGCTCGGAGAGGGAGTTATGATGATTTTCCCAAGGTCACCTCTTTGAGATTAAATTCGGGAGCCTGTAACCCTAACTTCCACGGATCATATCTCCAAAAATATTGTGAGCCAAGATCTAAAATTTTTACACAAAGTTCCTCATGATTTATTCATAAATGGGATTTTTTTAGCTTCTGCAACTTCGTAGAAAAAAATTTATAGCGAAAATTCCATGATGACATGTTTGAAGCAACGAAACCCTTAAATCCAAATCTCTGATACAAAATGTTATGAAACCAACTCTCAAAATAGAATAAAAGAGAGATCAACGCCTTAGAAATTAGCCACTTTGAGGGGGAAACCTTCTTTACATTAAATAAATGAAAAATTCTTGGATGATAGAAATGAAAAAACCTCATTTCTATATATAGGAGTCCATGGGGTCACAATATAATCCTAGTCGACCTAACAGTAATAATGTAAGGGCACAACAATAACAATAGTGGGCTTTTATGGGGCACAATAATAAAAATATGGGGACTACATGGGTACAAAAATAATAATAAGGGGGCTACACTAACAACAATAAGGTACTACACTAGCAATATAGGTACCTAAAAGAGCGCATGAGTGCATTAAAAAGGAACGAAGACTTATCACTCATCCCTTCGCCATGCGACAGTGAACCCTCCTTTTCCTTGGATGCATAGGCACACTTTGAAGACCCAAATCTTTTTTTCCTTCATACTTTGTCCCTTTGGAGTGCAACAATGCGCCCATCTCCTTGTCTTCTTAAGCACATGGGTGCACAGAGAAGAACTAAAGGCCCTTTCTCCTACCCCTTCGACCCTTCAGGCTATGATGGTGTGCCCTCATAGATTTTTTTCTCTTTCTTGAGTACATGAGTGCACTATGAAGCCCCGAATGACCATGCGTGTTCCCTTCATGCTTTGAAAGAGTGCCCTCCTAGTTTTTATGTGTATTTTCACTTGCATGCAAGTTATTTTATGCTTTCATTCATATTTTTTCATGGTCTATCATTCGTTATGGCTCTTTGAACATGATTTACAACTGATGCTACAACAGTTAGTTGTTTTAAGATGATCCTTTCGTTATGAGTGTGATTCCACAAACATGTTCTTGTGTTGCAAGTGTTTCCACCGTGTCACAATCTATTGGAGACATGTCACCACTTAAAATAGCCTCTAAAGAACTTTCAAAAGCAAGCAATGATGAACCTGTGGAAGTTACAAAGCCTAATGCTCACATACACATAGCTATTCAGTGTTTCATTAACAAGACTACATAGGTCAGGTGAAGCAATATTTATAACACATTCATGTAAAATAAGTTTCCTGCGGACTTAGAATAATTACATGCATACAATAACATTAAGAATTCTTGGATTCACAGGATCGCATGCATATTCCCAGTCATGCCTTGTGAAGAAGCTATTAAATGGATCATCACACACATGGATGACTCTTACCTTGTGCTTCACAGTGAGAGTGGCAGTTAACTCGCCACCTACTATGGTGAGGATATGCAGACATATTGTAAGATTCTCAAGCCTAATGAATATGCAAATGAAAACTTCTACACTAGATGGGATACCCTCAACATGACTAATGTTATCAAACAATGGTGTCGATATCCTACCAATTTTCACCATCTTCCATCACCAATTTATCCGACAAATATCTTGAGACACTATAAGGAAAATACCCTCTAGCGGATGTTTTCTAGGAACCCCTTATAAAAATAGCCTATATATCTGTTTGTAGCAGATATCTCTAGAGGATGTTCGCGGGAGGAGGTTTTTGCGGATGTTTTTTTTCTGGTGTATTTCTCATCATAAACTGCACTGGTGTATTTAACTCACAATGCAATAGTGCGTACTAAAAATTGGCACACCATGACACCATGCTCTCCATATAAAGCCATGTTGGAAATATGATGCAATATGTTGTCCTTGATGGCAACTAAGTTGTCCTTGATGGAAACCTACTTGATGAAGTTTTCCTTAATGAAAACCTACTTTATGTGTTGCCTTTTGATAGCAACCTATTTGTTAAAGTTGTAAAAATTATGTTTCTACAGGTCAATTCAGATGTGACAGAGAAAGGAATTCTAGTAATGCTAGAGAAATGAAAGAGGAAATATTTCTCAATGTATACGCAGGTTTGATGAAGGAAACCGCGTATGGAGGCAATTTATACGCTACTTGGTATACAGGCAACCTGTGTATACATCTAGAATTAGTATATATGTATTTTTTATGAAGAGAAGTGGCGTATACACGTGGGTATGAAGAAGAAAAATCATGCATGCCTTTTGCGCTCTAAAATTATGATACTAAGGGGCATTACCATGGTATTAGCCCATAGTATTGATCGTTGTGTCATCTATTTGATCCCGTCAAAGAATACCATCGATAGTTGTGTGGTTTTGGCTCATGGTATTGGTAAAGGCTTAATCTATATAAGGAGAAGAAAATCATAGTGCAAAGTAGTGCATGTGTAAGGGCGGTTATTAAATACTTCTCTCTGAATTATATCTGCATGGGATGAACTCTGTTTTATTGGTAGATCTGAATCTATGATGCACCCTTGAATACAATGACGAATCAAGATCTCTAGACCTGAAATAACTATGGACTTGATCAATTATGAGATGTTAAGATCTGTGACCTGGTGCATGTTTGCTGAAGTGAAGTGAAGAAATCTAGGTAAGTTAATAGATCTGAATCATTCTATAAAATTAATATTTACAGATCTATAGGCTAGTTCTTCTTGGTAAAAGCGCGTATATACGCGGCTTTATCTCAGAAAAATCACGTATGGAAGTCAAGGTTCTTTGAAGCTTACTTCAGAGGTTATATGTTTATTGTTGTTGTATTTATGTTGTTTGTCAATGAAGTCTTCATGTAGATCTAGGTTTCTTGAATACAATATTTTCTACTAAGTTAAATATGTACAACTCTGATCAATGAGTGAGTAAATATGCTTAATGATGACTGACTGATTAAGGGTTCTGCAATACTGAAAAGATATATGACTGAAAGCCTTAGATCTGGTTTTGAGACTGATCATATTTTGGAAGATCAATATTCTAAAATCTATAAGCAGGTTGGTGTTAAGGAAAGCGCGTATACATGTGGGTTCAGTAAATCAAAGTAGCGTATGCATTTTAAGATAATGAGCGATCAGGGTTGAGATTGTTCCTACGTGCTGATTCTGAAATCTAGGTTTATTACTGTGTTTTGGTTACAGTAATCTCACTGTTCTGATTGACGTTTGGGTTAAGTATATTATTGATGATATTTATGATGATTTGTGTTGAAGTTGTGGGATCCAGTGTGAAAATTGATGAAACGTGGTCTATAGTGGTTCTGAAGGCTGAAGCCTTCAGTATGGAAGTAGAAGCTTCCTTCTAGTAGAAGCTAGTGTTCTAATCAGGGGGTTGATGCTCCCTTCTAGTAGTATCTGGTAAACGAGATGAGGGGGTTGTAGCTCCCTTCTAGTAGCATCTGGAGAATGAGAGAAGGTTGCAGCCTTCTGCAGGTAGATGCCTACGTATTGAAATGAGTATGCATCAATACAATATTGTAAGTAGTTTTCCATATAATAAATATTGAAGACAGAGACGAAAGCAGCGATGGTTTTCTCCCGAATTTGGTTTCCACCTTAAATCTTGGTGTTCATGTGTGATTCTCTTGTGTGATGATTTATTCTTATATTACTGCACATATTTACTACTTAACTAACTAATGCATAACTAATAAGTTGAGTTAAATATTGTTTCTGAAAGGTTATCTAACAATAAATTTATCTCAGTATACGCAAGTTTCTGTTGGCATAACCGCATGTATAAGCGATTTGGGTTCATTAAAGTCGTGTATAGAATTTATTAAAGAAAAAGTAAAAAATTTCAAAAAGCTATAAATACTGATTCACCCCCCCCCCCCTCAGTATTTTTCCCAACAATTGGAATCAGAGCAAGTCTTTCTGAAGAAGCTTAATTGCTAGAAGGAAGATTAGCTAAGATGAGCAATCAAGATGGGATAGCATATATCAAGCCTCCTCTCTTCAACGGAAACAATTTAATCTTATGGAAGATAAGAACAAGATCCTATCTTCAGTCTCTTTGAGCAGATGTATGGGCCATAGTTGAAGGAGGTTATCAATATCCAACGTCAGTTCCAATGGATCCAGCCACAAGAAAGAACTATGAAACCAATGCAAAGGTGGTCAATGCATTATTGGGAAGTTTGACTGAATCATAATTTTTCAAAGTCATGCAGTTGAATATAGAAAAGGAGATATGGGACAAACTGATTCTGAGCTATGAAGGTGATGCCAAGGTAAAAAGTGCTAAACTCAAAACTCTCATAATTCAATATGAAAAAATCAGAATGCATAATGAGGAAAGCATTGCTAGTTTCTTTTTATGTCTAGATGATATTGTAAATCATATGAGAAATATGGGTGAAACCATACCTGACACTACTCTAGTAGAAAAGGTTTTAAGATCTCTAACTCCCAAATTTGAGTCAAAAGTGTCTGCTATTAAAGAGAAACAAGATCTACAAACTCTTACTATTGTTCAACTTCATGGGATTCTGACTGCATGTGAAATGAGAAAAGGAGGTCCATATGAAGTCAAATAAGTTGTTTTTAGAGCTGTTGAAAAAGGAAAGGAAGTAGAAGAACAAGAAGGATCAGGGTATGTTTCAGAAGAAGATGAGATAAATTTTGTAAAGAAGCTACAACTTGGCACTAGAAGGTTCAGAGGTAAGATTTCTTTTAAATTTTTTTCTTGTGGAAGAGTTGTTCATTATGCTGCTAAATGTCCCCATAAAGATAATCATGAAAAGGGAAAGGAAGTGGCAAAAGGAAATAAGAAACAGTTTATCAATAGAAAAAGCTATTATACTCATGAAGATAGTGATGGTCTATCAAATAGTGAAGAAGGAGAATCTTATCAAGATATTAGACTACTCATGGCTTTTGAAAAGACTCTAGTGAGGCTAAAGATACTTTTATGGATGCATTAGAAGAAAATGATTTTCTTGAAGAAATAAATAATCTCAAAATATGTTTGGAAGAAAAAAAAATTTCCATAGATACTCTAAAGAATCAGCTTATAGAAAAGGAGAAGCACAATGAGAAATTAGAATATGAAATAGTAAGTCTAAGAAAGGAAATTAAGAAAGTTAAAAATTTAAATCTTATATTTTCTAAAGGATCTGAAACCTTAGATGAAATTATCAAGGTTCAACGCTCTCCTCTTGTAAAGACAGGTCTTGGATATATAGGAGAATCCTCCCATTCTTCAGCACCAAGCTATCTAAATGCAGCTAAAGCCAACCTCCAACATTTTGTCACTCAGCAAAAGAATAAAGAGACTACACAGGTAAAGCATGACCAATTCAATACAAGGAGGAACAATAATAGAAATATCAATCAGCTAGTAAACATAAATAGAAGGTTTCATGATCGCAAAAATTTCTTCTTTGATGGAAAATGTTTCTCATGTCATAATTTTTGTCATAAAGTTGCTCAATGTGTTGCATACAAAACCATAATGACCAGAGAAGCAAGAAAGAAAAGAAATGGGGCTGGAATAAAGAAGAATACTTATAACAACTTTTCTCCTCTTCAAAATTAAACTGAATGTTCTTATAGCAATAACTTTGGACATGAATAATCTGAATGCAAGAGAAAACTTCAGCCAAAAGAGCATATACCTTCAAATTCCAAGGTATGGACAAAGAAGGACTTACAGGTTGAAAGTTGTGGCATAGATTTATTTATAGAAGGGGAATAAAATCAATGGTACATTGATAACGGATGCTCGAAACACATGACAGGGGATAAAATTAAACTCCTTTCATACAATGCTCTAGAGAAGGAAAAGAATATTACCCTTGGAAATGACTCTCCTGCTATCATTAAAGGAAAAGGTTTTGTTTTTCTAAAAGAAAAGGTGAAATCTAAAAATGTTATGTATGTGGATGGACTAAAGCATAACTTGTCGAGTGTGAGTCAAATGTGTCATCAAGAAAATGAAGTTGTCTTTAGTTCAAAAGAATGTGTGGTACATGAACTTGACACGGGAAAAACGTTAATAAAAGGAACTAGAACACCAAGAAATCTGTAGCAGTGAAAAAGGTAAAGTAAAGGAATGAAGCAAAAAGGCAGAGAAGGTAAGGTTTTATTTATTTTCAAGGGAAATGAAGTGCAAAGAGGAAGTGTGGTGGGTGAATGGGTCTCAATCTTCTTCATTGATCGATCAGATCCAACGGTCCTCACTTCTTCCTGGCGGTGGTTTGCCTACATTATTTCTTTGGTCATGCCTCGTTCATTTCTTTCTATTTGTTCATAGAATACACGTTCATGACTTGACCCGCTTAGGGTGCACGACTCTGCCCTTGTTGTTTTTTCTGCCTTAACTGCTTCTATGTTGCCATTTTCTTTGTCGATGGTCTAATGCTTTGAAAAATATTTTGAATATTGACATTTATGTAAGATATGAAAAATTTGCAAAGAGGAAGTACATAGTCACCTTGTGATGTTGTGGGACTGGCCCACTTTAATCGCAATTGGGGGGATGAGAACAGCAAAGGAGAAACAATGATTTAGTGGTAAAAAAGGTAAAGGAGAGGAATGAAGTGGAAAGGCAGAGAAGGTAAGGTTTTAGTGATTTTCAAGGGAATTGAAGTGCAAAGAGGAAGTGTGGCAGGTGAATGGGTCTCAATATTCGTCATTTATCGATAAGATCCAACGGTCCTCGCTACTTCCTGGAGGTGGTTTGCTGACTTTCTTTCTTTGGTTGTGCCACGTTCATTTCTTTTTGTTTGTTCATAGAATACACATTCACTACTTGACCCACTTAGTGTGCACGACTCTGCCCTTACTGTTTTTTCTGCCTTAACTGCTTCTCTAATGCCTTTGTCTTTTCCAATGGTCTAATGCTTTGAAATTTTTTTTGAATATTGACATTTATGTAAGATATGAAAAATTTGCAAAGAGTAAGTACACAATTGCCTTGTGATACTGTAAATTACAGGGTTCTAACAGGAGGAATTCATTGATCAAGGGTCTAAGTCTTGGCCATGGTACTTGTCATTTGAAGATCTATAAGAATAATTTATCGTGGGTTTTCCTCTCCAAGAGTGAGAGGTTTTGCCTTCTCTAAAAGAGCCTAAATTTGTGTCTTTTGTATTTTGGTAATTGACTTGATGAAAGACTAAACAAGCTAAGAAAGAGAATACATAAGTAACTCAAGTAAGCTCACAAGTAATTATCAAGAAGAGAATTTGAATTAATCTCTAGTCCTCCAAATTCTCAACATGATATTAGAGCTAAGGTGTTGAACTCAAGGGCTACTTGACAAAGAGACACTCCAGGAAGAAAAAATCAAAGTTTGGGTTAAAATTCAAATTAGTTTGCAAGGAATACTCTCAAGCTATTTTCAAGAAAGATCTTCATCTCATTCAAAGGATCAAATTTTCAAGAAAATAATATTTTCCATCAAATATTTACATTCAAGACATTGTTATAAGAGGACATCATATTTTTAAGATATCCTTTATGATCAAGGATCCAATAACACCTAGATTGAATATTTCTATCTTAGAAGAAGCTCCTAACTTCTTTGTCATCATTAAGGAAGCTGCAAGCCACTCTACTCAAGTAAGTATCTATGACCTTACTTAAATCTGTCAAGATGACTTATTGTAAAGAGAGCAAAAAGCTGGTTGGGTCATCAAACTTTAGTGCATGGAAGAAGAGGGCAGATTTGAATTTAATTGAAGATGAAGTTATGGAGTACATCGAAGGATCGACAATTCAACCACCAAAAGAATATGCTCCAGCTCATTACAAGTACATGAAGGGAGAAATCAGTTCCCAAAGGATTCTCGTAGAATCCATTAAGGACTCAATCATTCCCTATGTATCAAAACTAAAGTCTGCTAAAGAAATATATTAGAAACTGGTGGAACTATTCTCTGTGAGTACTGCAGTAGAAGCAATCTCTCTGAGACGAGAACTATATAAAATGAAATTTTCAAGGGAAGAAGGAATCACTCCATAATTTATGAGGATTTCTGAATTAAGAGATCAACTGCAGGAACTGGGAGAAGTAATGTCTGACACTGAGATGACTACAGTGGTACGGAATGCTCTACCAGAAGAATGGGGAAACTTCACTTCAATTTTATAAGGGAAGAAAGAAGCCACACCATTCCATGATTTATGGTCTCAATGTAAAATAGAGGAAACAATAATGAAATCCAAATTTGATACAGGACCAAGTGAAGGGAATCAATCCTTTGTAGCCATATACAGGAAGAAAGGAAAATTCAGAAAATTTGGTCCTCGGAATAAAAGAAGAAATATGGACAAAGCATGATGCTTTCGATGTAATGAACTTGGGCATTATAAAAGAGATTGTCCTAAATCTGAAAATGACAAGAGAAAAAGGGAAGAAGCCCATGTCTCGAAAATGAGGGAAGAACCTGATGCAAAGAAATATAAGAAAGAAGAAGCAAGGGATCTCCACTATGATTGAGATAATCTTCTCCTTTAAGTGATTTATGTTGGTTGTAAAATTGTATGATAGGAAGCTGTATAGAATCATGATCGAAGCATGGTAGGAACTCTCAATGAAACAGCTCCTGGAAAACATCACTGATAACAATATTGATGGAAGGCAGTCATCAAGATCAAGGGTCATCATGGAAATAGGTGTTGACATTTTCTAATGGAGTTCTCTATGAATTCACTGATTAGAAAGGAAGCAAAATGGTTTCATCAAGAATTCTATGCTACAGAATTCTGGGATGTGATGACATATTGATGAAGCAGGTCAAGGGAATGAAGCTCTTCATTCTAGTGAAATTTCTACAGGATGTCTCAAAGGAAAAAGGTATGAGGTATATATATATATAGATATATATATATATATATATATATATATATATATATATATATATATATGTAGATATTTATATTTATATGTTGACACTAGATGTTGTGAAGTCATGGAATATGGTTGCAGGTAATGGACTTCCATATTGTTGGGTATGTGTCATATTCTTTCCACGATTAGTCACACGCGTGGACCCACACATGGTTTTGTGCATGGGTTTGCACATGGTTTTTGGGCATGATGGTTTTCAGCCCTTGGTATTTTGTAGATCCAGTCAAGGGAACTACGGTTATGTTCTAATCCATGGTTAATGTATTGGGGTTTATGTATGCTTCGGCATGTATATGTATGTGTTGTAACACTAAAAGGAATATAATGAAAAATCAAGTTAGTAGTCCCAATTTGGGATCCAGAGGAAAATATCTGTGTATATATGTTTTATGTTTTATGCTCTTGCTATTGTTTATTTTCTATTTTTAAGATTCATTTTCAAATAATTTATGTACAGGCTTAAAACCTACACATATTTAGAAGTATGATCTATCAAGGAGGATCTCTTTCGGAGCACTGACAGATGAAATCAACATAATATATCCTCATGTGGAATATGAGGTGGTTGTATATGAATAAGGAACTGTAAATTGGAATTTTCTAGGAATGAAGATGTGCAGAAAGGAATATATCATGAAGTGAAACCATGTCAAGAGGCAGTGATCATCCGGAAGCCAAGAATATGTGACTAGAATATCTCCTGGGAGGATATGTAGACTCTGATAGTAGGCTGGTATAGAAGCATATCCTTGACAAAAAAATATAATTAGGAGATGTTTCAATCTGAATAAAGGATGATGATGCCTACAGGAAGATGTCATGGTGAAATATCATCACTGAGGTAACTTTTTTTTTTAAATTTCATACGTATATGTTTATCTGGATTAATTTGTGCAGAGATGCTAATCATGAGAAAGGATGTAATATCCTTGGAGATGATTCGAAAGCAACATGGCATAAAAGGTGGTCCAGTTAATAAATATAGATGAATCACTTTTTGATAGATGACATGAATCATGAATTAAAGTGATGGATGTTATGTTCCCTATGGAGCTAAAGTTGAATATTCCTCAATATTGAAATCGATGACATTGAGGGGAGGAATCCTTCATGAGCAGCTGGGTGTCTCACCATTGCTGTTGTAGGTCCCTGATTGAGAGGGAGCCTGGTGATCAGTTTCTTACTTGGAAGAAACTGGGTAATTCCTAAGAATGAGCTTAGGTACATTCATTATACATGAATGAGCACATTCCCTTATTGAATAGTTCCTCCCTGGTTGAGAGGGTGAGATAGACACATCATTCTAGTCTTCACTTGGGAAGACAGAATGGAATATTGGGTAATCATCTGGCATTCAATACTCTTTGAGAATGTGTTAGGGCATTCAAGATAAGAGTAGTCAGGGATCGATATTCTTTGAGGGCTAGCTACCCAAGAGAAGAATAGTCCAAGAAGGTCATACTTTGGGAACACTTGGGTGGAGTATGTACCTTGGAGAGAAAATGACTATGGTGTCTATAATTCATGTGTATCACCAACATTGCAGCCCATTGTCTCATTGAGATATGGGGTTTTTATTCAAGGCCTTGCACTAGGACAATGTTGGTTGATATGATGCTATACATATGCGATTACCAAACTGAATCTTCTTACGAGATCCTTCAGTTTGAAATTGACCATGTACCTGTATGAATACCTCCCTAGTTAATAGGTAGTGTTGGAAAGTGTAACTAGGATCGGTCTTCATATCGACTATGTAATTATGTATTTATGTAAAGAAGAATACAAATATAATAAAATGTATTTTTTTTTACTTTCTTCATGGGTTTCATGAGAAAGAATTTTATTATAGGTTAATAGACCTCTTCTTGATGTCTATTTAGGGTTTTTCTTCTGTTTATAAGTGTAATTAGTGTCATGTATATGGAGAGCCTAGCCATCATTAAAACTCTCCAAGACATTGTCATAAACCTTGTGGAAGAAAGGCTCAAACAGCCCTCAAGAAAACTCTCTTTAAAACACTGGAAAAGATGTGATAAAGTCGATTGATAATCAGTGATAAAGTCAGCCTAAAAGGATGGAAAGATACCCTATATATACCCTGATCTGCGGCCATTTAACACCAAATATTTGTGGGTTGTTCTGCTAAATAAATGTGGATTTCATATGCGTATTTCAGAAGGTAAAGGAGTACGGATATGAGTGTGGATTACAGAGATCAAGTACAAGGTTAAAATTCGGACTTGTTTGAGATATCTCAGCACCTATTCTCAGATCTTATCTCAGAAAAAATATGCGGTCATATCACAGAAGTACTACATGCTATTTGTATGTCACCAAGTAATGCAAAGAATTTGTATCGTATGCTAAGTTAAAGGCAGTGTACAAAGTGTGGATTTGTGTAAATAAGGACTTGTTAATTGTGCCAAGATTGTGGATTAGTATACACCTACAATACATGAAGGTGAGAAAGTGACCTAAAGAAGAAAGCAGTCTTAAAGGAATAAATCTACAAGTGTATGTAAAGTGAAGAAGATTCAGTATCTAATAGTTGACTAAGTAATGGGAAGTAAAGACTGATTTCTCTAGTACTAGTGTAGGTCAATGCAGATTGGAGCAGAAGAGAAGGGTCAGTGTTGAAGGTAGGCATAGAAGTAATGATAAGGTCTTGGAGGCATTCATAGGTCAAGGTTCTAAGTCTTGGTCATGGTACTTGTAATTTGAATATCTATAAGAAGAATTTCTCGTGGGTATTCCTCTCCAAGAGGGAGAGGTTTTTCCTCGGCTCAAAGAGCCTAAGTTTGTGTCTTTTGTATTTTGGTAATTAACTTCATGAAAGAATAAAAAAGCTAAGAAAGAGAATACATAAGTAACTCAAGTAAGCTCACAAGTAATTATCAAGAAGATAATTTGAATTAATCTCTATCACTCCAAATTCTCAACATACTAAACCACGAACGGTGCTAAAAGTAAACGCACTGGGTTCCTATGTGGTATAAAAAAAAAAGCACCATGATTTTTTTTTTAAACTGACATGGTGGTGCAGTCATTTAAATGACCAAACCGTTGACAATGTACCAGTGTCGGGAGGGCGGTGTGTTGACCATACTATGCGCCCCGAGGCAGATAGTTCGGTCAGCACACCACCAACCTGACATCAGTACATAGTCAATAGTGTGGTTGTTTACAGGACCGCTCTAAACGACCACACCGTTGACCATGTACTAATGTCAAGAAGGTGGTGCATTGATCTAACTATTTACCCTGGGGCACATAGCTTGTTCAATGCACCACCTTTCCAACACTGGTACATAGTTAACGTTGTGGTCGTTTACAAGACTACACCGTTGACCATGAATTATTGTTGGGCGGTGCGTTGACCTAACTATCTGCCCTAGGGCGGATAGTTTCATCAATGCACCATAGAAGAAATTACATTTTCTATTTTTGTGGTGCGCGGACAATTTCCATGCACACCGAGAGCAATGTGCGATAAAAATGGATGCATCGGTACCTGTGCGTGACTATTTTTTTGGGCGCACCGACTTTTTTTTTTTTTCAAAAAAAAATTATATATATATATATATTAAATACATGTCTCATTTAATAAAAAAATGTATTTAATATGTGAATCATTCAGCGACGTCAATAGAGAGAATAAAGGGAACAACAAGAACATATGGAGGACCAGTATAACGTGGTTCACCTGTGGGAGACATGAGAGAGGCAGAGACTTATGTACCCTCACCATATTACGGCAGCCTCCTAGTTTCTCCTAAGGGAGGTAGGCCTCCTCAAGTTCTATGAGGAGGCTACATCACTGAAGGGCCATAGTGGCTTATTGGGACAGCTCATCTTTAGATGGAATGCCCACCAACAAGCTTTCCAAGTCGGTCCTGACTAGTGGTATGCGCCCAGTGAGGAGGATATATATTTTACTACTGGCCTATCTAAGAGAGGGTAGGATTTTCCCCAGTTCCCAGATGTCCCCGGTGGTTATGCAGCAGGGAGTTAGTTGGCGTACTCCTTGAGATACATTAGGGATGATATACTTTCTCCTATATATTTTTCAGGTGTCCGATGGTCAATTATGTATGGCTTCGTTTGTTGCAAAGGAGGTGAGGTGCCTCTCATTACTATTAACGCCGATTGCACACTATACCAGTGATGTGAAACGCATTAGTTTCCCACTTTTATTTTATGTTCATTCTTTATTCCAAGTTCCATGACTTGTGAGATGGTCTGCAATTTTTTTCTAGAAGTTTTGTACAGCATTAGATAGCTGTCATTCTCAGGCACATGGGAGGTTGACCTTCCCTTTTGCTTCAGAGATATTTTGTTTATTTTTTGAGAGGTTTCCAGAGACGAGGCCTACTTTTTTTCAGTAGCCTCATAGGCCAATGTTTCACATACAGATGGAGATGTGAGGCCAGATGATGCCCAAGAGGGGCTAGTCTGACTTTCCTCCTAGGATATCTCCTGATGCACTAGAGTTGCTATCCAATATTGATGATCACTCCTCCGTTTTGGTGCCATGTCCATACATTGGTTTGGATTGGTGAGTGTGTACCAACATCCTCTTCACATAGGATGAACCGCCAGATACGAGAGGTAATATTAGTGTTTCCTTTAAAATAATATAGTTTCATTTTATTGTCTTAATTAATTAATTAGAATTATCAAATTTATTCTAACATTTTCTTTAACATGCTTTATTAAATTTTTTAATGAAATTGTCTAATTATTATTGTGTACTTATATATATTTTCTAGATATTGGGTCATTCGTTGGAGATGAGATTACACCACCACCGAATGATCTAGGTGTAGATCATGCTGATGAGGAGATGGTAGAGGTGGAGGATCAAGGTGACAGAACTGGTCCTAATCGGGCGCAGATACCCACAGGTGTAAGGCGTAGGCTAGACACCCAATTTAGGATGGTGTTGGATGACCAACTATGTCAACTCCTAGTTGAGGAGGGAGTCAGACCGGTTACAATCAGAGAGATACATGTTGATCATAGGTTGACACAGATCTGCAGAGGCATGACCCGTGATATTTTGACCCTCATGCGGCATATCATTGAAGCTACCAGAGAACTGGCGTGGGTGAGGAGGGGTAGGCAAGGTGGGGATGCAGTACGATAGAGCAGCACATCATCTGATGATCATGATCATGAGGGGAGTGATCATCGTTCTAGTACTCCACCTCCTCCTCCACTTCACATCAGAGATGATCATGATGAGAAATCTGCAACATCTAGTCATGATCATGAGTAGGCATCGTCTAAGCAGTCTACACCATCTCATCAGACACGTCCTAGTTCTGAGCAGGCACCTGATCTTGAGGAGGGCGTAGGTCCATCTGAGGAGGCAGGTCCATCGACTGAGCAAGTCACCGCACCATCCACTAAGCAGGCTGAACCATCCATGAGTCATCAGCAGGAAATTCCTGATCAGCAGGCACGTGATCATCATCTATTTGAGCATGTCGAGGTTGCACCATCGACTGAGCAGACATCGACTAGTACTACTATTGATGTACCACCAAATATTTGAAAATTATATGCAGTTATATTACAGTTGTATATTTTTGACATTATATACACACACACACACACACACACATATATATATATCTATATATATACTATTGATGTACCACCAAATATTTGACAGTTATATGAAATTATATTATAGTTGTATATTTTTGACATTATACACACACACACACACACACACACACACATATATATATATATATATATTATGTTCATGTTGCAGATGTACTTAATTTACATGTTGGTGTTCATCATGATGTGTATATTGTTAGGGCATGTTAGATATGTCCATTTAATGTGCAGCTTTCATATAGATGTGTATGTTATAGCAGTTATTTAACATGAGATGTATATTTGATGTTTGTGTTGTGATGATGTTACACAATGCTTGTGTTTTGTTAGATGATCATGATCATGATCATTAGATGATGTTAGAAAATTTGAATGTGTTTTTTAGTCGAATATGATGTTTGTACGGTGGTTATCATGATCACAATGTTTATTTTTAATATTAAATCATGATATTTATTAAATATTATGTCGTGATTGTAATTGAAATTTTAATTATAGTTGTATCTAAAATTGTAAAATAGTAATTGTGTTTCTAATTGTAATTTTAATTGTAATTGTATGTAAAATATTTGTAAAATTTTAATTGTAATTGTAATATTTAATGTATTGTGAAATGATTGTAATTGTAATTTAATTGTAATTGTCTGTAAAATTGTAAATTTGCAATTGTAATTGTAATTGTATGTAAAACTCTAAAATTGTATTGTAATTGTAATTGTAATTTTAATTCTAATTGTATGTGAAACTGTAAAATTGTAATTGTAATTCTAATTGTAATTGTATGTAAAATATTTGTAAAATTTTAATTGTATTGTGAAATGATTGTAATTGTAATTTTATGTAAAATTGTAAAATTGTAACTGTAATTGTAATTGTATGTAAAATTATAAAATTGTAATTGTATGTAAAATTGTAAAATTGTAATTGTATCTAAAATTGTAAAATTGTAATTGTAATTGTAATTGTAATTGTATTGTGAAATTGTAAAATTGTAATTGTAATTGTATGTATTGTCATCATTCAATTTTAATAAAATTTGTAAATTTGTAAATTTGTAAATTAATTGTCAATTTTGAACCATAACTACCGTAAGTAAAATGTATACAGTAAATATTGTAAAATTACCATTATTGTGAAATTGTAAAATTGTATGAATGTAAATAATTGTAAAATAATAAATCTAGAATAATATGAATTTTTGTAACATAATAAAGTTTAGAAAATAATGCAAATAAATTCATAGGCTTTAGAATTATCATTATTTTATTATGATCTTACATACCAAAAATAACAGTATACATTTTAAAGATATCGTTCACACAGATTTAAAGCAATCAATTAGTTGTATTATTTTAGTAATTGACATTATAAAAAAATTAACTTTATACAGTACACCATTGTTTTCAAAATAAACATAGATTTTAACATTAACACAATGCAAATTACCAATTAATTCAAAATACATATTATAATGTTTCGAAAAAAAGAGTCTTAGTTATAAGGTAATTAAGTCCTCTTATTTATAAAAACCCATCTTAAAAAGTATAAATTATGAAATAACACATGTACCATATCACTCTTGGTTCTCATGATCACCCTCATTATCTTCCAGCTCGCTTGGCATGATAACACTATTGTTCTAAAAAATATGTTTTGATCTAGGTTCATGTCTCAATACGAACCACCAATCCCTATCCGACACATATGGGTAAAAAAACACCTAGTTGCAGTGTTTGGGGAAAACATAGGGCTCCTTAGCTTCATCCCACATCTTTCTAGAGTTGATACATATCAGCCTACTATCACGATCTTCCTTTACATTATTCTGATCAAAGGTATCCCACCACTTGCACCTAAAAATAACACATTGGAAAGAAGAGAAATCCACTTCAATGATCTATTGTATCTCTCTGACATAACCTAATGTCCCTTATACTAGGTTTTGATCATGGTGGCTAGCTCGACTAGATTGATCAAACGCAACTTCCACTCCACAGTCTTGTGTCATGTGTCAATCATTAGCATTTTCTGTGTGAAAATAGTGTCCATATGCCCACATAGATGGGAACAGATTGACCTATAAACGAGTTTAAAAATCATAGCGTCATGTGTCTTATAATAACCCAACCGTTAAAATATGAAATATAGATGTAATTACATTTCAAAGGTGCATTATTAAGTTTAAAATGTACATAAATAGATTATTACCGAGTGGGTGCACCCAATCCCTACGTTTAGCGCATCCTCTTCAGCAGGTAACGACCGATTGCACCGTATTTCTCTCTGACTTGGTCAGCAACCCAATTGTTGGGGCATATTTTTGGCATATTTTCTTTTAAATGATCAGGATAAGGCACACTTATACCATTCAACCGTCTAAATTATTTCATGTCACTATCCCATTTCATCCTCTTTTTTTCGTACAATGCGACCCACGATTGTGTCACTTTGGAATTGTAAAGCATGAATTTATTGATTTCTTCAATTTCTGGATTTGCTGATGAAATCAAACCAATATATAGTACATATGAGATCAAAATATACATTATATCAAAGTTCAACATGAATATTTACTTTGTGTAAATTTGAAAAATTATAAGTCACTTACTCTTTATCAAGCACCTTTTTCCATTCATTTGGAGCAGCTCCCCTTCTCTTTTTGTCTTCATCCCTTTCATTGTCCCAAATCATCGCACCTGGTTTGTTGTCAATCTTCTTGATGTACTCATTGGCATAATAGAAAGAATCATACGATATGTACCCCTCTGCCATTGACCCCTCGGGCTTTGCCCTTTGTCGAACAAAACCTTTCAATTTATTCATGTACCTATCTAAGAAGAACATCCAACGACAAGAAACCACCCCAAATAATTCAACCTCATCTACTAGGTGGATAAGAAGATGAACCTGCAAGTCCATCAAACTCGTCAGCAGTTCCTTCTCAAACATACACACAATCTCAACTATCTCTTGATGCCACCATGGAATGCTAGCCACATGAATTTCCTTTGACGTGATCCAACATACAAATGCAAATAATTTAGATATGGCACATCCTAGGTCTTGTGGGAATTCATGTTTCACACACCCACACACGAAAAAAGGATAATGACACTGCAAAGTTATAAACACATGCAATAATATACAAAATTAGTTATGTTTTATGATCCCTGCATGGGATAAAATTTATTAATATAACAAATAATAAAATCATTATTTTGACATTATATGTACTCTTAGAAGATTCAAATGTTCATGTGATTTCAACCTCAAAAAATGGTCATCCACGGTGAAGCAACGCCGTAGTGAAGACTCGTATGAAGATGGCACCCTCACACCCATTATAAATTCCTTTGCCAAAGAAAGATCACATTTTTTTAAAATCCATGGGACATTACCTTCTTTGAAATACCATGAGTTAGAGGTACCAACACTTGCCGTTGATCCTGTAATTTCTAATCATCTTAACCAATGTTTCTATTTAGTTTTTGAAGTAATAAGATCTTTCCTAATAGCCAATGTGACACTTGTTTCGATGATATGTGCCTCCATAAAGAAGATGAATCAATTTTAAATATATGCATGGGATCTAATAAGTGGGTAATCTTAAGATGCTCCCAATATGGGAGGTTATAAAAGATAGATTTCATTTTCATTCCAATGGGAAATTTCTCAACATAGGTATCGAATAATTCTAGATCATCGAACATAGGCTCCCCATTTGAATCGAACATTTCTATGAACTCTTTCTCCTTCTCTCTCTCATATGCTCTAAGTCATTCAATTGGTGTCATTATTGGAGGCCTTTGGGTTCTCTCTCGTTTACCATTGAAAGCGGATGATTCTCTTCTGTAAGGGTGTTCTTCTAGGAGGAATACCCTGGAGTAGTCATACAATGGCTTTCGTAGGTCATTAGACCATCTAGCTTTCAGAGAAAGTCCACAAAATTTACATCCAAAATACCCTTTTGTTATAAGACCTGTGAAATTATTATATAAAATATATATGCATGGCACATTAAAGAATATCATGAAGATCATAACAATTACAATGAATTAAATAACTAATATGTGAAAGAATATTTTACGTATATAAAAAAATCAATAAACATGTAATTTACCAGAGAAAACTCCTAAGCCTGGATAATTATGTGTCATGTAAGCACATATGCAATATAATGTAAAACTCCTCTCTGTTGCGATGGATCTTGATACATCGTATACATTTATGCCATCCCATAATTCTTCACTTGTCTTCTACCAGGGACTATGAGAGCCAACATAAGATGTTCATTCTTCACGGACAACCATGGGGGGATATTGTTATTGATCACTACTATAGGCTAAACAGAATAGGTCATGTTCTGGAGGGAATATGGGTTGACGCCATCCATAGTTATGGTGAGTCGTAGACTTCGTACTTCATCCTTGAATTTTTCGAGCCATATATCCTCTATATGCTTCATGGCTATTGAATCTGTTTGGATTTTCATAACTCCCAACTCACTTTTGTGTGAGGCATGCCACCCCTGCAACATATATAATTCCTTGCAATGAAAGAGCCTTTGAATCCTTGGTATTATAGGCATGTGACTCAATAAATTAAAAGGAGGACCACGTGATTTACCCTTCTTTTTTTATTTATCATACCTATCATGCCCACATTTCAGACATATCTCTTTATCTCTGTATTCTCCTCTATATATAATACAATCATTTAGACATGCATGATATGATATGTACTCAACACCCAACATTTTCAACAATTTCTTTGCCTTTTCACAGCTACAGGGCAAGACATTGTCACTAGAAAGAACATTATCTTTGAATAACCTATAGTTGGTCATGGACAATATTATTTTTACATTAATGCTGATATAATTATTAATGTTCATAAAATTGACCATTTGTAATGTTCATTTTGTGATTATATTTCTCAAAATATAAGGGAGGAATCGATGGTCAATTACTTCAAATTTCCGAGAAACATGCATTCAACAAGCCAAAATTTTCTTTCGAGTTGTACAATAACATTGCTTTCCCCAACTAGGTATAATTTGACTGATTGTCAGGTCCAAAGAGAGGGGTGGTGGAAGAAAATTTAAGGCTTTCAAAAAAGGTATCAACGATATGGGCATCATCCCCTAGCTGATCATTGTTCTGGAATGCATCTAACAACATTGTCTCCATGGAAGTCGTATCCCTTAAGTAATCATCCATACCAACCTCTATTTGATTGCCTCCATTGCCAAATTTTGAAGAACTACTATTGCTGTATTCATTCCTAATTGGTGAATTTGGACATAGTGGAAATTAAATAGGTGGTTGATTCAACCATTCTTGGTATCATTCCTATCTGAGTTTTTCTCTTAATTCGGCCTTATCTCGATTTTTCATTGTCATGGGCTGCAACGAAATATGGTAGGTAGGTTGCTCATCATCCCTAGAGTCCTAATAATTTCAAAAAATATATTTGAACATGATTAGTACAAAATCTATGATATCAATTAGTAAGCACGTCGACAATTCATGATTAATTGGTTTGACGTTGAAATAATTACATTAATATACCAAAAAATTATTATTACGATCATTGTCCCACGATTGTGGCTAGAAGATGCAATGTCACAATTGGCAAGGTGAAGCGGCTGTCCATTTTCATCTACCAAATGCACTTTGTGGTATGTTGCTCTTGATAAGAGCTTCCGACGTTTTGGAGTTGTTTGAATATTTTTTGCATCTGAACTTGATTCTGAATCTGCATGAACCTGCAAATTTGAATACATTAATTTTATTCAGCTGATTGACATGGATTAAAAAAAAAATCAATTAGATAAAGAAAATATAAATAAAATAGGAAGTAAATATTACGTCTCAAGATGGATAGGGAGAACTCTGCGATGGACTTTGAGAAATATTATGGAACGAGCTGGATTTTGAAGAATTGTCCATTCGATATAATTATGATATTTTCTCCCTACATTTGAGCAAAATCAATAATAAATTTTGGTGTACATATCTAAAAGTAATTTTGGTGCCTTAAAAATCAATTTATTGTTATCAGTGCTAATGTATAGTTAACCGCACCGGTGTGTTTTGGTTATTGCGCACTAGTGTTGTGTTATTAATTGATGCACCAGTGCGATTAGATAAAAAAATGCACCAAATAGCCACAAATAAAAAAAAAATGCAACTTTATTTTTTTTAATTGAAAAAAATGATAAATTGAAAAATGGGCAGAAAATTATTTTCAGAAATCTAATTTCATCAAAAAATTCTTTAAATATTAAAAACTATTCATTATTTCATTATTTTTGCAAAAAAATTCAAGGAGAGATTTTCACGAGAGACATACCTAGAGCAAGAGAGCACGAGAGCACTGTGGAGCAGTGAAATACTTTCGAACAACATCACTAGTCAGAGAAACGGAATTTCAAACATCTAGTGATTCAAACCCTGTAGTATAGTAAAAATGTTAAATTTTACTGTAATAATTTTTTTTTTTACAGTTTCTATTTGATTTAATACATGGTAAGTAAAAAATTTAAATTTTACTATTCATTTTCAGAAGAAAAAAAAAACAAAAACAAAACCAACAAAACAAAACAAAACAAAAGAAACAAAAAACAAAAAATCCTTTCTTACGCTAAACCCTTGATTCTTTTTGTTTCTTCCCTTGCTTCTTCTTGTTTCTGTGACCTCAAAGATAGGGTTTTTCATTTTAGATTTATAGGGTTTGTATAGCTATATATATAGGCCTATGAAATCTAACCCGCTAGACAACTTGCAGAGTCGGATCCCAATCCATGTGGGCCCTTGCATGATTTTATAAAAAACAGATTTTTTTTAATATAACGGATCCCAATCCATATCGGCCCTATGTAAAATAGCACATCGGTGCGCTATTTTATTATAGCGCACCATGCATGTGTTGTTTGATAAAAAAAAATTAAAAACATATTTTTTTTAATCGATGGGCCTTGTGTTATAGCGCACCGCGCACATACTGTTTGATAAAAAAAGAAATTATTAATTTATGTCTTTGTTAATCTGTGCACTGGTTAACATATAACGCACCATGTCTCCTTGTTGACAGAGAGCAACGTACACTAGTTCTACTATTTTCTCAGTGCTTTTATAAAAACATGTCGCACTGCCTCCTTCGCAACATCTTATGCTACAAAAACTAACACTAGACAATTTTTATTAATTTGTCTGTGTTAATCGGTGCACTGGTTAACATTTCACGCATTGGGTCTCCTTGTTAACAGAGAGCACCATATAGTGTTTCTATTGTTTTAGTGGTGCGTTTATAAGAACATGTCGCACTATCGTTGATGTGTATTGCTTGAAAGGTGCACCGTTTTCTTGATTATTATTTTTTTTACCTCAAAAATTTTGTGGTTTATTTATAAAATATATTATTTAATGGTATGATACATGTTTCATATTGATAAAGAAATGGTTGACAAGAGGTCAAGTAACAAAAATACTGATATCACATCAAGAAAAGAAAAAAAGACAAGTTCTTTGTAAATTATTTACAAAAATTCTTATTTTTGAACTATAAGTAAGTTTAACTAATATATATTTTTTACTGTGTATCATGCAGAGCCACAAAATGATGAAGCTAGATAATATTATTTTTGGTATAAGACTAGAAGAGCGTAAAATCTGGATGGAAAAATTGCAGAAGGATGAATCAGGTGAATGAAAAAAATACTATCGATCCAATATGAGTTTCCTTTTTTTATTTTCATTAATAATATACTTAAAAATATTAGATAACATGTTTCAAATAATCTATTAATTCACATATGTTTAGTGTTATACAAGGACCAACAATGAAGAAAATGAATGTTGTTCTAAGAAAAGAAAAAAAAATAGAACATGTAAATGAAAATGAATTGCACCTTAGCTCATCTAGAGTGGTGTTGGAGGTTAACGAAAGGGGGAAAAACTTTTACGAAACTTTGAGGGATCTAGGGGAATGAATGTATAGATGTTCTTTCCACTTACAATACAAAAATATATCCAATGATTCCAAGAACCAAATTTTATCTAAACCACAGGATGAGTTTCCAGATAAATGGTCAATGAGACATGTCAGACTTTTAATAGCAAAACGTACAACAAAAAAAAATAAGGAATAAAAAAGTAATATTTCTTTAAAAAAAAATTCTAGAATTATATGTATATATTACTAGAAAGCAATCATTTATAAATATCACTTTTTTTATATTTACTTTTCATATATAAATACAAAAATTAAATAGTTTATTGTCATGTTACATTTTCAGGAAGATTATGAAAATATGAAAGGATGAATAAGTTGATATCAGAAATATGCCAGTAGGAATGTCCAAAAAGGTGTACAAGGAGATGCTCAAAGAAATGGGCATAATTGCATCGCACGAGGAGCCATATCAACAACAATGTGCTTTAAATGTAATATGCAATCATTGAATTTTTCGATTAGGTACAATAAATAAACCATTTAGCATTAAATATTAATTTTCAAGTATTTTCTTGTAGAAAAGAAAATAAAATGGAACCCATTCAGCACATAAAACAGGACGACAAGGAAGAAAAGGGTTGATGTCTAAGTTTGTGAGTAATTATTACTTCCTTATAACAACTTAACTACACTTAATTTTTATATATTTTAAGTTGTTTTACAATAATCATCATTGAATGTCTTCCAACAGGTGCTAACATACAAAGAAGAACCATCAGACGAATTGATTGACATTGGGTTAAATATGGATTGTCAGTATATGTTGGCATATCATAAATGAATTGTGAAATTTGTAAGAATCTATCGATATTGTTTTACTTAGCTCCGTCTATAATTAATACAACAAAAAAATATTTTATATTAAATATATGATTTGTTATGGGGTATAAAACTTGCAGGAAAAAAATTATGGAACGGCACCAACAAATGAATTGTTGAAAGATGGCATGAAATTTGGTTTTGAAAGAATGTCTATAGTTCATGAGTCAATTTTTGCTATGGTACATTTCTTTTCAATTTACATTGATGTATATTATTTAATATTGCAATTTTCATTATTCTCACCAATGTATATACACTCATTACAGTTTATTTTTATGTTTGTAGATGGGAGTTGAAGAAAAAGAAAACAATCAACACCATGAACAAAACATTCCTCAAAATAACCCGTCATGGAAGTAGCTCGAGTAGCGACAGCAGTTCCAGCAAAGAATGATGAACAATATGTTTGGATATCAAACCAAGGCGTTGTATTTTTGAAATATTTGTCTGTGAAATGATACATTTTTTTTAATGTAATGGACATAGTGTTCCAATTGAAAGATAGAGGGATACCAATAACTGTCCCATTTTATATGACAAAGAGTGTCTTATATATATATATATATATTAAAATACGTTTTAATTTATTCTATTGCGTTCTCCATTACCGCTGTGAAATGTTACACCACTAAGTAAATATATGGATGATTAAATATTATAATGAAGAGATGTGAAATCTAATGATATGATATAAAAAATTAATCCAAACATCACATTCAAATGCACTAATAAAAATTTTATTTGATATTGATATTGTTATAAGATATGTGTTGAATTTTGATGAATAATGAATTTTAAAAAATAACAACAATTGCACTGTCATAGGTCGATGTTTCTAAAAAATAAAAAATGAACACTGGTGTGTGTTAGTTACTGTGCACTGGTGAATTTGTATGGTAATGTGCACTGGTGCATTTCTACGACCTATGGGCACCGCACAAATACCAATACCAATTAGAACGCTTGGTTCTTTTTGTGATACTATGCACCGATATGTTTTTTTGATACTGAGCACCGGTGCGTTTCTACGACCTATGGGCACTGCACAAACACCAATACCAATTAGAACGCCTGGTGTGCTTTATTTATGACTACCACCCAGGTGGTATGATAGGCATTGCATGCACTGGTTAAGTTTTCATTTAACGCGTCGGTGTGTATTTATAACTTTACAGCCTGGTGTGTTGTATCACCTACAGGGCCCGGTGTGGTTTTACACCTTAACGGCCCGGTGCATGCACCTTCCACCAGCCTGGTGTGAATGTCTAGATGACATGTACCAAGTCATTTCTAAATACCTCCGGGCATCCAAAATTATTTTTTCATCTTGGTGCTTAGTAGGTTTACAGTACTGGTGTGTTCACGATACAACGCACTAGTGTGTTGAAACCTGATTAGGGAACTGATGAGAAAAACATTTGTAACAACCTTCGGCCGCCAATTTTTTTATTTGTGTTTAAATTCCATTAGAAGCTCTTCCAAAACCTCTGTTAACGAAAATGGATGTTGTAGCATTTTTTTTTTTGAAAATTTTGGCCAATTTTATAACACTAAAAACCTCCTTTATAACCTCTGCTAGAGGGTATTTTCCTTGTAGTGAGAGAAGTATATCAGTATCTGGCGGCTATGTATTGTCAGATGTTTGGGAGTAAGAACGTTGAGGTGTTTCAAGATAATTGGATATACATGAACAATCTGGTGGTGACACATTGAAAATATTTCAATTGAGCGGATACACTATCATATGAGTTGCAGCGTCAGGTGGGGAAAGCCAAGGCATACTTACAAGTGAACCAAGCACCATAATTTCACATGTTTTTATTTCTCATGGATGGAATTTCTGCACGACATGCATTCCAAAAATTATATTGGAAATAGACTCCTAAAGATAAGTTCCCATTTTATTTCCACTTCAAGGTGTCATTAGAAGGAAGCTTCAAAGGCACATACAATAGATTGGACGAACATTTATTTGTAGTCATCTTTCACTTGATATTAGATACCAATCTGTCATGCATGATTGATCAAGTGAAGGATTCACTTCAAGATATTGTGGATTTTTTTGTAGCTCTTGAGGTAACATACATCAGATGCTTTGAATTTCAGACAACCCCTCATATTATGCCACAATATGTGACAAACAAGGTGGTCATCCAGGAAGTGGAAAATTAGCTGGACAGGGGGTTATCGGGAATTCTTCATAGGGGGAAGAAACCCCCTTGGCCTATCTTTCCAATGAGGATCAGATTGTATGAATTAAATATTCACGGGGCTATGGAAGTAGAGATAAAAGAGTTGGATCACTTACACTTTGCTACCAAATAATTCCATCCATAGGATCCTAGGAAAATTATTAGGTAGCATTGTGAGAGGATCTGTCATAATACAGGGTATTCATCATTTTATAAAGTCAAGGATGAAAATATAAAGAACTGGTAGAATTACAAAATGAAGACACATCTAGTTATGAATACCAATTCACCCCATGATCCACCATCTCATGACTTGCAGGAACATGAGGGTGAATAAATAACACCTCAAGTAAAGAAGATTGAACCCAGGAAAAGGATCAGGTATTCATCGAGTGAGAGCAACAGGAAATGGAAGGTCGGTCCTTTAAAAACAGGAGATACTCAAACAGAGTCATAGAGGATAGGAGAGGAAGAAGAAGAAGAAGAGAGCATGAATCAGGACGAGTTGCTTGAAAATAAACATGATGAAGAATAGAGGAAAAGGATAGAAGAATATAAATAGAGGTAGTACCAGGAGGAGGAAGAAGCACAAAGGATGAAATAATAACAATTGACTCAAGAGCTAGAAGAGGAACAACTTGAGGAAGAATAAGAAGAAGGGGATACCTTGAAGAAGGATGAGTTTCTTGAAAAGAAACAAGCAGAAGAAGAAGAGAGGAAGAGGATAAAATAAGAGAAGCAGAGGAATTCATAAGAGGAGAAAGCAGTGAAGAGGCTGGAAGAATAAAAATTGACTCAAAAACTGGAAGAGGAATAGTTTGAGGAAGAATACACCATCCAACCCAAATATGATGATTCAAGTACCCCAAAAGGACAACCACTCATTGGTGGTCATATTTCATTCACGGAGATGGGGATCACACCTCCATTAGCATATAGAGTCACAGATGTTTGCAACATAATGTTTTATCAACTAAAGAAGAGCATCATGCATCAAAGGCATAGATACATTCCCATTGATTCTTTTAACCTAGTATCAATCGCTATGGAGAAGGTGAAAACCTCTAACACTAGAATAAATATAAGGGCATTCATGGCAGAAAATGTTGAATTCTCTACCGCGACACGGTATAACTCAGAGTACTTATTGAATGAGAATGCTAGGGTTAGAAGAGAACTTGTTTTGGTGAAGCAACAAATAGAACATATTACAACGAAGAACCAGTGGTTGTCATCAAAGAACGTCAATACCATAGAATGGCAGTCAGTCATGCAAGAATAATTTGGACCAATGGAGGATATCATAGTGCAATTATATGATGAGATGATACTTATACAATAGGTCATGGATCCTCTCAATTTCATTTAGAAGAATGCACTTGAAGTGGTAAAACTCTTAAAGATAGCAAATAAATAATTTGATTAGATGCAGGATTAAGCTGCCAAATATCTAGATGATCCACAACATTTGGAAAAGAAAGAAAAGGTATTCACTAGGACGTACATGGTTCAGTCACCTATAGAATTACTCTCATCTTGGAGCGCAGTCGGTTAATACTATGGTTGTATACAAATTGTTACATAATGGGTTTTATTCCTTAACATAGAAGCATAGGATGCACACCATCGGAATCCTTGAAGCAATTAGAGGCAGGGAGGTCATTTTCCAGGAGATCATGGATTACTTAAACAAATAATACAAATAAATTAACAAGAAGGCTTGGAGGTCACCAAGGACATTATTCAACAATATGCCTTTGCACAAGTCAAAGCTCGCATGAAGCTTTCATGGTTGTGGAATAATGTACAGTCAAGCTCCAAGAACATACTATCAGAGGCATTGGAGGTGAAGATGCACTATAAGGGGGACTTTCTAGATTGGATTGAATCCATCGCAAAGAGGTTCATAGCATGGCACACATATATCACAAATGAATTCCGTGAAGAAGAAAATGATTTATCCATTTTAATGAGCCTTTTTCATTTTATCAATTTTTTCTTATCAGACCATTGTCTCATTTCTAAATTATCTTATGTAATAAATGTTATGTAATGAATTCCAAGGGACACATGTGGGATATGAAAAGCCAAATATTGGAATTTAATGAGTCATATTAGAATATCAACAGTCATAGAAGTCAAATAGTCATGGGGAATCTTAAATTTCATTTTATTTGTTATAAATAGCTCCTCATAACTCAAGAAAGGTGCTTTTGGCCAGGATTTTGGAGGCTTAGCCTTGGATTGTCTTGTACCAAATAGGAGAAAGATTATTCTTTAGAGAAGCAAGTTGTAGCTTCATGTTCCACTATTGGATACAATGTTTCATCCATGTAACAGTGTTCTTGGGATCTTATGCTTATAATCAGAAGCTCAATCAGTTGACATTCCTTCATACATGTATCGTAGATGTAGTTGGAATGTTTTGGTTATGTTTATGGTATATGACGTGTTATTTACATACCAAGTTAATGAACTATTTTGTTACTTAGCTATGGCTATTAGTGAATGAATATTGTTATGCTTTAAAAAAATTTGTTTACTATGTGCAATAATGTACAGGTACTCAACAAGTCTTCCTCTTTATCCTCGGGTCCCCCTTTAGGATAGAACTATTAATTTTCTAACCAATGGCTCGTTTTCCCTCACCATCCATGTAAGTCTCCCCCACACACCTTACATTGGGTGCCTCACAAAGCTCACATTCTTGATGACTCAAAGAGGAATTGCATTCTCTTATGTCATATTGTAACCAAGGCACTCCAATGGTGGTCGGACCATATGACCAGATGGGACTCCTACACCAAATAATGTGAGGTCTAATTGGGACTTCACATCAAGGAGATCCCCTTAAAGTATTGGCGACATCTAGTACCGTAAAAATTTTTGGCACTAGAAGCATGTCCAGATGACAAGTTGAGCCTATGAATTCTATTTGAATCTCTTATATTTAATGACTTCATCCTAAATCATAATCGCGAGGTGTTTTTCCAAAGCTTTAGATCTTTCAATCCCCATGGAATTTTTACATAACTTGTCACAATTTAAATTTGATGGCAAGGGTAAAGTAAATGTTCTTGATTACACTGTTCAATTTGTTCAATTTTTCTTCTTGAATGGTGTTTATTCATAAGAAATTCTTGCATGGTTGTTCACTCTTACATTGGATGGTCATGTGAAGAAATGGTGTTGTTATTTACCCATTGCTTCTATCACATCTTTCGATCACTTGGTTAACAAGCTTCATCTATTTTTTGATAAATATGAATATCAATATGTTATTGATGAAATTTATCAACTTACAATGGAATTGACTCAATCTCTTGATATTTTTGTTGATCGGTTCCTTCAACTTTGTTATCAATTTCTAGATGAGGACGTGGATTGGCAGTTCTTGGATGAGAAGTTTTGATTCTTGGTTTTGATGTCAAGGAAATATTTTGTATCAGATCCTCCTGATCGGGAATAATTTTAACATCCAAAGGAAGAACTAGATATGCTCTTTGTCCCATGTCCTCCTCCCTTTTATTTTTGTATGTTGGACCTAGACCAATCATTGAATCAGAAGACCATCTTGCAGATGAAGAACTTATATTTCTTTCACATCTCTCCTCCAATGGTAGTTCCT
The DNA here is from genome assembly GCA_034641835.2 of Pinus albicaulis. Taxonomy (NCBI): domain Eukaryota; kingdom Viridiplantae; phylum Streptophyta; class Pinopsida; order Pinales; family Pinaceae; genus Pinus; species Pinus albicaulis. The sequence continues at coordinate 1,185,512,121 of CM076574.1, forward strand.
TTGACCTCATTAATCAACCATCTTCAAATATTGATATTCCCCCCATCAATCTTTCACCTATTAATCAAGATGAACCCTTGGATGATCATGACCCTAATGCTTTTCTTCTCTTTGAATTATATGGTAATTTTTATTCAAGTAATACAGATGAATCTTTGTTCCTACATGAAGATTTCGATTTGCAGTATTTTTAAAGGGAGTCTGACGTCATTATCGAAGATTTTATTTCAAGTATTCCTCCTTTCGATCAAGAACATGACATGCTTATCATTGAATATTTTTGCAGTAATATTGGACATATTTACTCTATTAAATATCATGAAATAAATGTTGAATTTTATTTTTATAAGTATATGACCATGTTTTCTCATCATTCAAAGTTAATTCAGGTGAGTAGGACACTTCATCCAAGGCTGGTGGTTTTGTTAGGTTCCTGTTGTTGTGACACCATTTGTGATTTCAGTCAGTTTTTTATTTTTTTGTACAACTTTTTTGTTGATATCATCACATGGGATGTTGACTCCCTCCTAAGGGGTGCTCATTTTCTTCATGTAAAATTTTTCAACCCTAGGGGAAGGAAATTTAATTTGACCATTGAGCTTCCACCACTTCATCCCATTTCAAAAAAATCCTTAATATCCAATGTGGAAATAGACAAGAATATCAATGAATCTCTTACATCATCCATTAAATAATATAACATGCATGACAACTTGGATTGTGGTCAACTGATGACATGGCTTATGACATGGATTTTTCTTTCTGTAGTCTTATTTTTCTTTCTTTCCCTAAAGGTTGTATCCATGATCCTATTGCGGATTCACTATAAGATTATTTTTGGTCTAAGCCTGATCTAGGTGGATATCGGTGGCCACCCACCTATTCCATTTGGACCCTTACCATCAACTCTTTCAGTTCTTCACTTCTAGCAGCTTACTATTTTTAGCAGGTTTTCGGGTCTTGCACTCCCGAATCTATTTTTGGGACCTAATGGTCTAGGTGGATATTGGTGGCCACCCACCTATTCCATTTGAACCCCCACCATCAGTTCTTTCAGTTTTAAGTTGTAGCACAACTTACTATTTTTAGCATTTTTCGGGTCCTGAACTTCCGGAACCGTTTTGAGGCCCTAAAAAACGTTTTTTGGGGAAACCAAGAACAACATGGGTCCAAGGACCGATGTTGCTCACATTGAAAGTTGTACTCCTTGGATATATATTTCTAACAAGCTGTTGAGCACATCAAACAGAGATCGGATGCCAAAGTTACATCCCCAGGAAGTTGACACACCAATTTACCAAAATGGGACCCACAGTTTTGGCGCTTCATCTCCTAGGGCTAGGTTTTTGGACGTTTCAGATTTTACATTGTTTCTCAACAATAAATAGGCCTTCAAGCCTCATTTTAACACTGTGGAGAGGTCTATAGCCGTCACATATCTTCTCAGGGATACGCTACTAGTGCCCTCGCCTGCTCATTTCCATTATTCCTGCAAGCATGTTTCAGTCATTTGTTTTTTAACATAGTTCAGCGGCCTATAGCCACAACATGTCTTCTCAGAGATAAACCTAATAGTGCCCTATTTTTTTATTTGCATTATTTCTGTAAGCACATTTTATTGATTTGATTTTAATAAAAGGAAGCATTATTTTCACTGCATCTCCGTGTTTATGGTTATATGTGTATTCTGTTGCATTCCTGCACAAATCTGGATCAATGGTATTAGAGTGTTCTGCTCTTTCTCTATTTTTCTTTGCATGTCCCCAACGTGGCCAAGGTATAAGGATTTCAACCTCGCAAACCCCGACAACCCCCCATGGCAGAAGGAAAGAAAGACGAGGGAGCAGGAGATCCTATCAAAATCTTACTCGGGGAGGATCTCGAGAAATAGAGGAACGCGATCATGGATAACTTTGCCCAGATCCTTCAACGGCTGCCCACCGGCAGCACATCTACATCCAGCATGTCCGCCAACAGGTCTGCGACATCCTAGACAAATCCAATACCAAGTTCAGTGGAATTTCCCCCCCATGGAGGAACTTAACATAATGGGGACCATTGCTTCCTAAGGAGGGAGGAATGATCTAGGTGGATATTGGTGGCCACCCACCTATTCCATTTGGACCCGCACCATCAACTTTTTCAGTACTTCACTTCCAGCAACTTACTATTTTTAGCAGGTTTCAAGGTCTTGCACTCCCGGAGCCGTTTTTGGGGCCTAATGGTCCAGGCATATATCGGTGGCCACCCACCTATTCCTTTTGAACCCCCACCATCAGCTCTTTTAGTTTTTAAGTTGCAACAAGACATACTATTTTTAGCATTTTTTCAGGTCCTGAACATCCGGAGCCATTTTGAGACCCTAAACGATGTTTTTTGGGGAAACTGGGAGCAACATGGGTCCATGGACTGATTTTTCTCACACTAAATTTTTTCCTCAGATATATATTTCTAACAAGCTATTGAGCGCATCAAACAGAGATCGAATGCCAAAGTTATGTCCCCGGGATGTTGAAACACCAATTTACCCAAACAGGACCCACATTTTTGGAACTTCATCTCCTAGTGTTAGGTTTTTGGGCGTTTCGTATTTTACATTGTTTTTAAACAATAAATAGGCCTTCAAGCCTCATTGTAACATAGTGGAGAGGCCTGTAACCGTCACATCTCTTCTTAGGGATATGCTACCAGTGCCCTCGCCTACTCATTTCCATTATTCCTGCAAGCATGTTTTAGTCATTTTTTTTGTAACATAGTTCAACGACATGTAGCCACAACATCTCTTCTTAGAGATAAACCTACCAGTGCCCTAGATTTTTATTTACATTATGTCTATAAGAACATTTTAGTCATTTTATTTTAATAAAAGGAAGCATTATTTTCGTTTCATCTCTGTGTTTATGGTTATATGTGTATTCTGTTGCGTTCCTGCATAAATCCGGATCAGAGTCCATGTCTAATGGCCTGTACTTGCATGCTCTTTGTCGAGTCATATGTGGTCACAGGCCCAATAATTATTATTGTTGTGAATTTTCCTGTTTGGTAGAGTAGTTGAATGTGATACACCATTGTGGTTTCACTTATTGTTTCCATTGGTCAGTGTAGATGCTTGTATAGTTTCTCTTGTTCACTGCACTCCTTTTCATTTCAACTTTTCATGATAATATATTTTGGTCTAAAGGTCAGGAGAGACTTCTATGGTTGCATTGGAATTTCCATTTTACATGATCCAACCTTGAATTATTTAAGTTTAGGTTAGGTTAGGTCGCATATAGTTAGATGCATTACACTATTTTTGTGATTTCATTATTTTAGTTTGATTTTTCCTTGAATAAGTCAATTTTTAGCTTCGAGATGATGTGGCTAATATTTTGAGAAAGAAAATTTGTGGTAGCACGCAGCACTTGGCTCATCTGTCACCCTCTTCCTTGATTTGGTTCACATCTTTTGATTCATTTACATTCCGATGGAAAATATGATCCTTCAACTGAGAAGTTGTAAGAAAACCATGAAACTCGTATCTTTTTAGGATTCTCATTCCCACACTCGATCCTGTTATGAATGGTGTGTTCTCGCTTATATTTCTATGTATAATAAGATAAGGGGGGGATTTTAGTGATTAAAACATCATAGGTCTAAATATTTTCTCTGAAGGAACAACCTCTTCTGCTCTCAATAAGTCAGGATCCCTCTTTTTCCCATTCGAAATAATCAGTGCTTATTCACAATACTATGAAATAAAAGAAAAAATAATAATAAAAGGGTGAAATAAGAGAAAGGCTTCCTACGTAGGGAGGTGAAGAAAATGACTTCACCGAGGTATTTTCTAAGCTCGATGGTAGTGAAGCAACGTTTGTGTTCTTGAAGCGACTCTGTTGGGGTATTGTCTAGGCCTAATGGAAGTAGAGAAACACCAAATATGTAAAACTCACACTCTAATTGTTTTTATTTTTCCATATTATATTACTCTTACTTACATCGACATGTTATTTATATGGCTGATTATATATGTTGTGTTACGTCAAATAATGGATTGATAAAACAATATATTTAATTGGGAGAGTGGGGAGGTGAAGGTAACTCATTTATTGAATCAATAATTCCTGGAGAAATGAGACTTTGCACTTACAATGATACCATTTCAGAGAAGTTGGGGTCCTCCCAGTGTGTCACCAATGTTGTTGCTGTGAGAACGACCCTCCAAAATTTTTACCTATGTCGATATTGGAGCCTACATTAAATTTCGTTTCAAGCCCCCTTGAATCATCACATGGTCTAATTTTTTATTTGTGTGGTTTATCCTAGTGTTGCACCCTCCTAAGTAAATGTTTCCTAAGTTTCTTCACCTTGCGATTAGAAGCGTTCAAGTTAGCAAGTTTAAGGTTAGGTGAACTCACAACCTTTCTTGACTTGGAAACTTTCCTTCTTGCCATGCACACACACAAAAAGCACACAAAAGTGTAAAAACGTAAAAAAAAAGCAAGAAAATCACTCACAAAAGCAAAAGCACACATTGAGTTGATGAAGGCAACCACTTAAGGTGAGTGCACTCCTTTGGGATAAAGAAGTGTGCCCTAATTGAGCGCATTCATTTAGGTTGAGAAAGTGCACCCCACCTGGGTGCACTGGGGCGCACTCCTTTGTATTGAAGACATGTGCCCTACCCAATTACATTGTTAGGTCCCTGTAATACTAGTGTAGCCCCTTATTGTTAGTTTAGCTCCCTTATTTTTATTGTTGTGCCCATGTAGTCCCCATATTGTTATTATTGTGCCCCATAGAATACCACTATTATTGTTTTTGTTCCCTTACATTATTATTGTTATGTAGGCTCGGATTATATTGTGACCCCTTAGACTCCTATATATAGAAAGGAGGTTTTATCATTTGAATCATACAAGAATTTTTCATTTGTGTAATGAAAAGGAGGTTTCCCCCTCGAAGAAGATATTTTTTAAGTCTTTTATCTATCATTTATACTATTTTTTGATTTGGTTGCATAAAATTTGGTATCAGAGCTTTGGATTCTAGGGTTTCTCTTCTTCAAACAGGTCATCTTGGCATTTTTGCCATAACTTTTTTTCTACGAGGATTCTGAAGCTGAAATTTATACCACTGGGAATAAAAATATTGGTGAAGGTTTTGTAAACATTTCAGATCTTAGTTCACTATATTTGTGGAGCTATGAGTTGGGGAAGTTATGGTTTTTGCAGGTTCCAAAATTTAGTCTAAAACAGGTGAGCTAGGGAAAATTTTCATTCCTACATCAGATTTGAATTTTGTAAAACATGGTTGAAATTGAAGGAACGGTAGTTTTTTGTGTATAAATTTTAGGGTTGTAGGTTGAAACAATGACACACGGAACATTGTACAAGTTCGCTCTATTGAAGCATTCTATAATCAGGTCGTCATGGGAGATCAGGCATAAATATTCCTTGAAGAATCCAATCTCGGTATGACTTGTAGGATTGGAAAGAAGACTCAGAGGGATACAACTAGATGAAAGTTCAGAACTTGAAGGTCTGGAATTACATAGATACAACATATTCAATATCGAGCTCCTACAAATCAAGAAAAAGGTGTGTATTTTTTTTTATTTGCAGTTTGAAATGATTCAAGGGAAAACAAGATATATCAAGTGATGGTTGCAAATGGAGGAACTATAAATTGCTCCAGAAAGTACCATATTATAAAGCTAACCATGGGGGAATATGTATTGAATAGTCCAATGCTTTCCATTCCTATGGGTGGTGCTGATATTGTACTAGGAATCCAATGGTTACAATGTTTGGGTACAATAGATTTTAATTTTAAAGAAATTTTCTTGAATTTTTTTTGGGAAGGAAAGGAAGTTGAATTAAGGGTTATCACAAGGAAACCAGGAAATATAATAAGCTCTAATGGCATGACAAATATTCTAAATAAATAACAATGGGGCGTAATTTCACAATTATTCTCACTAGAGATTCAAACATCAAAATCATTTATCTTTCCAGATCTCCAAAAATTATTGGACAATCATTCCAAGGTATTTATGAGACTCCCAAAGGCCTCCCACCTATTCATGATAATGATCATGCTATTCATTTTATTCTAGGAATTTTTCCTCCAAACATCAAGCCTTACAAATATCCCTATGCCCAAAAGAGTGAAATTGAACGTATGGTTGCAGAAATACTAGAGGCCGATATAATTCAACCTAGTCAAAGTTCTTTCTCTACTCCAGTAGTATTGGTGCATAAGAAGGATGTATCATGGCGCATGTGTCTGGATTATATGGAGCTCAAAATTAATTAGTATTAAAATGTTACCAATACTATATAATAACGTGTGAAAGTGTGGAATATCACTTAACTCTATTGTGTAGAGTGTGCAAGCTGTTAGCCCCCTAATTTGCTCTATTTTTTCCATTTTCCCCTTCCTAAATCATAACCATTTACCTCTGTTTTACCTCTTTTATGCACCCTCATCTTGCACTAGACCAAGCACGGTGAAATATTTCGTATAAACTTTATTTTTCATACTTTTAATTCAACTTAGCATTAATTAATCATTTATTACATGATTTCTTACTTTTAATCACTCTTTGTAACTTATCGATATCTCCAATGCTTATTTGGTAGTTAGAGTACTTACCGTGACCGCTGATCCTAGTGCAGGATCGAATCTTGCACCATTGCCAGCACAGCAAATCCTTGCAACAAATCCGAACCTCCTTGATCACTGCCTTGTTTTGAGAAGCTTCAACCACAACAGCAAGATCGATCCAAAGGCAACCAAGACTGAATCTGTGAAGGACGAAAGCTGGAGATTGGCTACTGCCAGTTTTTGCTAACTGTCTAATCTTGAAGGCTGAAAAGCTAAATTATGCGTTTGGTTATGTAATCGGTTGAATGATCTATTTTGGCCTTTGGCCAAAGATCTATATAATGTAGAATGTAAATAGGACTAGAAGCCAAGTTTTGATAGGAGAAGAGAACAGAGATATAACCAAAGAGGCAACAACAGGTTGATGTATTTTGTTATCGCCCGAATCTAGCCTAGACGATGTATTAATGTATGTACTTGCCTCAGTGAATTAATAAAAGGGAGCTCCACCTCATGTTTCACAAATTGCTTTTCTGCATTTGAGCTGATGAATTGATTAAGGTACTGAGCAGAGTTCTTATTTAAAATGGAAACGCGTTGGTTGGCTAGGGCCCAGCCAACCTAGCATGTTTACCCTGTTTCCCATTTTCCTGCAATTTGTATTTACATTGTCAAGTGTGATTTAATTTTAAGCACATGCATTCCTGTCTGAGTGAAAGAGGATCTATTGTGTGAAGTAGATAAATTTCCTTTGCTGTACTTGATTTCAGATTGGTTTTCCTCTGCCTGGCCCAAGCAGGAAAATAACCCTGCACCAGTGCACGTTAGTGTGATATCTCCTTTTCTACAATTCTGTTTGATTGGTTTTCCCTGCCTGGCCCAAGCAGGAGAAATGAACCTGCACCAATGCACGTTGGTGTGATGCAGCAAGCCTTCTTAGTCTACTTCCCGCAATCTTCTTTCTTTCATTAAATGCTTATGACATGATAAATTTATATTTATTGTTTCTTTATTCCTGCACTCTGTTAAGATCGGAAACATTCACTTTTTATGTGTGCAATTTGATTTAACAATATAATAGCACTTTCAATAATTAAGCACTCATTTTAAGAATTAAATGCTAAGTTCAGGAAGCTCTGATCCAGTGTAAGAACTAGTTTCTTACCACAGGATCTGAGTGCTTTAAACCTGGAAAATTTCAAGCCCTTGCATGAAGTAAAAATCCTTTAGTAAAGACACCATTTATACCTTCTGCATAAATCTTTGTTCCTGCACTAGTGCAAGTAGACTGTGATAGTGCAGGACAGATTAGTGCAAGAAGAAAATCTCTAAAGGAGGAGGTTTAAGAGCCCATTTGATGAGACTGCTAAGTGTCTCTGCTAAATAAAAACACACACTCAGTAGTTAAACAATAATTAGCTAGATTGATTTCCTTTTATCTTTAATTCCCTCTTGCAAATGCATTCTTCCTTGTTCCAAACTTAGATTATTTTGATGGTTCAAGTTGCCTTTTTCTCTTTTTAATTTGATTCTGCAATCTTTCCTTTAAATAAAGTAGGGATTTATATTAGGAAGATTCATACCATCTCTGGCATTGCCTGTGCTTCATCTCTAAATTTACGGATCCCCCGAGTTGAAAAATTTAGTATTGAGGAGTTGCTTAAGTGTAATTCCTGCACCCAACATTTTGGCGTCGTTGCCGAGGAGGCGATTTGATTTGGTAAGAATTTTCTGATTATACAATAGAGGTAATTTTTCCTTTATTTTTGCAGTATTTTTTGGAAAATATTCTTTGAAGTAATTTTACTGGTGTTAATTTATTTCTGACAGCATTTTTTCACTAGAAGTTGTTTGTTATTTTTCTTTCTCTTTTTTGAAATGAATTCCTAGAAGAGGTAAGGGTTCGAAGCCCACTAAGGGCCAAAATAATTCTGAAAACAATTCTCATATTGGGTCTCCTTCTATAAGCAAGAAGCCCAATAAAATTCAAACCCATCAAGCAGGAACAATCCACCTGGATTCTGGTGACAACAGCTCAGGTGTGGATCAACCTATTGAGAGCGGTACAAGTAAAATGGAAACAATGGTGGACCATGAAGATCATTTGGAAGGGACTGGTCAAAACCAGGTAAGTGGAGAACAATCCACATTTTTGTTTGCAATTGTGGATCCTGATACTGTGGCACAAATGAAGAATATTCCACCATCAGCTCTCCCTCATTTCCATGGTAAAGTTCATGAAGATCCTGACTCTTTTCTATTCAAGTTTGATATTCTGTGTAGAAGTTATGATTATTCAACTAACGCTCAGAAGTTTATATTATTTCCTGTTACTCTCAAGGACTCAGCTCTACGCTGGTTTATGGGGTTAGGAGGAAATACTATAACCTTTTGGGATCAGATGAAGAGAGTGTTTTTGTCTAAATATCAAGAATATTGCAAAACTCGGAACATGCAGGATGAGATTTTTACAATCATACAAGATGATGATGAAACTCTTGAAGATTGCCTAGAAATATTTATGTATATTTTACAAAGGTTGAAACTTAAGTTTGATCTCAGTACTATTAGAACCTTTTTCTTAAGAGGACTTACTGATAATGCTAGAAATAATTTAAATCTTTTAGGACAAGGTGACATTTCTCAGCAAACTTTCGAACAAATTTTTGAATTATGCAGGAATTTTTTAAGAAATTAGTATAGATCTGGTAGAGGAACTCGAAATAGAAATAGAAAAACTAAATCTACTGATGCTATGATTATTGGACTAGAAAATAAAATGGAAATCATGAAAATTGATATAATGAATATTGTTACCAAATAGTTAGACTCTTTAAAATTTCAACAAAAACTCATGAAGGAACAAGAATCATTATTTATTTTCTGTCCAAAATGTAGATACAAGCATCCTCCTAAAGAATGTCCTCTTAATTTGAAAGAAACTAATAAGTGTGTTATTTTTGCAGAGACCATGTCACAAAAAAATGTCCCTCTATACCAGGACTTAAAGTTGTATTTATAGGGGGATAGCCTAAAGCTGAATACTTGTATGCTATGGGAGCAAGAAGTAATTGGCCTCAGGTAGGTACAGGTATGGCTCCTGAATTTTCTCCACACTATTTTGGTTATAATTCACATGCATATTCTTATCCTAACACTAAGCAACAGTGGCAGTATGGGAATTAATATCAACATGAGCAACCTTCTCAACCATGGCAACAAGGTTGGAGTGGGCCAACTCATTCTCCATATTCCTACCAGCCACCTATGCAGTCATATCCATCTACGCATACACCTTATTCAATGCCTCAACTTCCGAGTCAGTCTACTCCACCGTTGCCTTTACCTCCACGTTTTCGACCTCCTCAGTTGCCTGCTCAACCTATGCCCAATCCTAAAAATAATAAAGCTGTGAAAATGATCTATGTAACAAACCCACCTTTACCATTCAATTACTAGTCTATTCCAGTTGGGGTTCATGATATTCAATTAAGATCGGGAAGGACTGTAACATCAGAAAATTAGAAGAAACCTATATTGATTGATGAAGAGAAAGGAGAAGAGGAAACTCTTAACCATTCTCTGAAATTTGTCACTAAGCAACCCTTACCCTTTGAGTCCTTGCCATCTTCTTCCAACCAGCCTCTCTAATGGAAAGAAGTGAGCCTATTTCTAAGACGAGTTTGGCATCTAAACTTCAGAATATTTTCATTAAGATACCTTTGCTTTGAGCCATTAAATAGATCCCCATTTGTACCAAGATTATTAAGGAACTCTGTCTCAATAAACCCGGGAGGAAGAGAGTGGAACCCCAAACCATTCAATTTGTTGGTAGGGCAGCAGAGTTGATGACGGGATGTGTGTCTATGGAAAAATGTACTGATCCTGGAAACCCTGTTGTCTCAGTTTAGATTGGTAATGTCCTAGTCTCTAATGTTCTTATAGACTTGGTGGCAGCCATTAATGTCATGAATAAGCAAACCATGGATCAACTTCGGTTATCTCATCTTCACCCTACTCCCACTGTGCTTGAATTAGCAGATAGATCTAAAATTAAGCCAGAAGGAGTATTGGATGATGTGATCAGCTCATTAGATTCTTGGGAATATCCTATTGATTTCATTGTGCTTCAGCCAAAGAACCCAGTAGGAGGACATCCCTTGATCTTGGGACGACCATGGCTTGCTACGGCCGATGCATATATTGGATGTCATTCCGGTGATATGTATATTTCGCATGGATATTCTAGGAAGAAAGTTACCTTATACCCCCCTACCAGATCCATTCAGGACGTTCGAGATAATTTATGGTTGGATCAAAGAAGTGATGAGGAGACTCAGCCCATTTCCCTTATCCATCATTATACTAGATCTTCACAAGAATATGAGATTCAAGATTTCCTGAATAATCTAGACACTATGCCTAATTTTGAGCCATTGAGCCAGATTTTCAGCCTAGATTTTCAAGATAATCATGATTCTCATTCTTCTATAACGCTGCATTTGACCACTCCCTTGAGTACTCCTGAGCCTGACACTACCCTTGTTGAGATTAGCCCTGGTAAATCCTTGCTGCATATTAGTTCAGATTTGGACTCATCTCAGCAGGAGCAGCTTGTGAATTTGTTGCAAAACCATCTTAGTGCCTTTGCTTGGGGCTATGAATATATGAAGGGTATTCCTCCTAAAACTTGTACACATCATATCTATATTCAGGAAGGAACCCGGCTTGTACGACAACCCCAAAGGCAAATGAATCCATCTCTAAGAGATATTGTGAAGGAAGAGGTACAGAAACTCTTGGATGTCGGTTTTATCTATCCTATTTTAGACAGTCAGTGGGTCTCTCCAGTAGTGCTAGTACCTAAGAAAGATGGAAGATGGCGTATTTGTATTGATTATCAAAAATTAAAAAAATCCACTCTCAAATATTACTTCCCTCTCCCTTTCATTGACCATGTTCTTGATACCCTTGCAGGAAAGAAATATTTTTCCTTTTTGGATGGCTTCAGTGGCTATAACCAAATACAGATTGCACCCAAAGATCAGGATAAAACTACTTTTACATGTCCATGGGGTACATTTTTTTATAAATTGCTTCCCTTTGGTTTATGTAATGCCCCGGCTACCTTTCAAAGGGAAGTCCTGGCCATTTTTGTTGATCTAGAATTTGTAGAAATTTATATGGATGACTTTTCTGTGTTTGGTGATTCTTTTCAGGAAGCTCTCAAAAATCTGGAGAAAGTACTTCTCCGTTGTCAGGAATCCCATCTCGCCTTGAGTGACAAGAAATGTAGATTAATGTGCAAAGCGGGAGTGGTACTTGGCCATTTGATTTCTGGTAAAGGTATCCAGGTTGATCCGGCAAAGATTGAAATCATTCTGCATCTTCCTGCACCCAAAACTCAAAGGGAAGTAAGAGGTTTTTGAGGACATGTTGGTTACTATAGAAGATTCATTGAGAATTTTTCTAAGATAGCTGCCCCTCTTTTTCAACTTTTAGCTAAGGATAGTGAATTCTCTTGGTCCACAGCTTGCCAACAGTCTTTTGAAACATTGAAGGAAAAGTTGGTACAAGCACCAGTTTTGAGAGGTCCTAACTGGTCCCTGCCTTTTCACATTTCCTCTGATGCTTCAGATTTGGCTATTGGCGCAACTTTAGGACAAGAGGAAAGTAAGAAATCCTATGTTATTTATTATATTAGTAAGAATTTGTCTTCCGCTGAATTAAATTATACATTTACAGAGAAAGATTTTTTAGATGTAGTTTTTGCAATTAATAAGTTCAGGCACTATATTACAGGATATGAAGTATTTGTACATATTGATCATTCTGTGATTAAATATTTGATGAAAAAACCATTGACTAGCGGTAGAGTGACTAGGTGGTTGCTATTGTTGCAGGAATTTAATGCTACTATTGTTGATAGACCAGGAAAATATAATGTTGTAGCAGATTTTATTTCTAGATTAGATAATCCTGGTGAAGCAACTCCTGTTAATGATGATTTTCTGGATGAAAATATTTTTGTGATGTTAATAGATTATCCATGGTTTGCTGACATTGTTAATTACTTGGTTACTGGGAAAACACCACCCCACTTGTCCACTCGTGAAAAGCGGAATATTATTCAGAAAAGTGCTGCATACTCCTGGATTCAAGGAGATCTCTTTTACACTAGTGCAGACCTAATTATCTGTAGATGTGTAAGAAAGGAGGAAGTGTTTGAAATATTGAAATTTGCTCATGATGAACCTTGTGGAGGTCACTTTGCTAATAAGCAGACTGCATATAAAGTATTGTGTGTTGGTTACTTTTGGCCTTCCTTGTTTAAGGATGCCAAACAGTATGTCAGGCGATGTGATAGTTGTCAATGAGTGGGCCAACCTAATCAAACCAATGAAATGCCTTTATCCCCCCAAGTTATGATTAAGCCATTTGAAAAATGGGCTATTGAATTTATAGGGCCAATAAATCCAACGTCGTTAAGTAAAAATCATATTTTGGTTTGTACAGATTTTGTTACGAAATGGGTAAAAGCTAAAGTTGTTTCCTTTTCTACAGAAAAAGTTGTTGTTGATTTTCTTTTTACTAAAATCTTTACTAGATTTGGTGTTCCTAGAGAAATTGTTTCTGACAATGGTCCGCAGTTTATTTCTAATCTGGTACAGGGTGTGATGGAGCACTACAAGATCCAGCACAGGAAATCCACGTCATATCACCCACAAGCAAATGGCTAGGTGGAATCCACAAACAAAGTGATCGAGTCCATTCTTAAAAATATAGTAAATATGAATTGGAAAGACTGGGCTCAAATATTACCAGAAGATTTGTGGGCATACATAACCACTTGCAGAAATAGCATGGGACATACACCATATGAGCTGGTATATGGAAAACAGGTTCTGTTATGAATTGAATTCCAGATCAAAACTTTCAGAACTGCAGTTCAATTAGGACTAGATCTCTCTGAGGCATAACAATAGTGTCTTCTCCAATTAAATGAGTTAGATGAATTTCGTAGGGATGTTGTTCAGCACAACATACTAATTCAGTAGCAACGCAAAAGGTGGCATGACAAGTCTATTCAGAAAAATCAATTCAAACCAGGTGATTGGGTGCTCCTTTATGATTCTAGATTTAAAATTTTTAAAGGGAAGTTCCATACATTTTGGATGGGACCTTATGAAGTGATCCGAGTATTCGAGAATGGAGCAGTAGAAGTTAAAACTATTGATGGAAAAAATTCAGTATTCTTGGTAAATGGACACAGATTAAAGAAGTAGTTTCAGCCACTTGCCAAGAAATATTTTACACAGCAAGTCCAACAGCAATTCGAGACGGTAGTGGTGAATGGTAATACCAACCTTTTGAAAACATGAATTCTTCTTCTTCTTAAAAAAATAGAAAAAAAAATAAATACAAAAAAAAAATTAAATAAAAAAGTAAAGAAATTTTTTTTCCTGTAATTATGAAAATCAATTTGTTGACATGATTGCAGAAGGATCAACCTGAAAACCAACTTGCTAGCAGGAAGATCAAAAATTTCTAATAAAAAGAGAATATTGCTTGATCTTTAGATATGCTAGCGACCACCAAGTAAAAGCAGGTTCAACAGAACCAACCTTTATACAATTGGGGTAATTAGCATGGATATTTTTTATTCAAGTAACGCTTAATTCTTGCTGCAGTTATTTTTCTTGCACCAGTGTAGGCATACCTTCCAAAAAAATTTCTGCTTTTCTTCATATTCCACATTCATAATATTACCTTAGTTTTCTTCTTCAATCCTAGAATGATTAACCTTCCCATATTCTTCTGAATTTACCCTATCTGTTTCGAAAAAACCCCACTTTACCCTTGAATTTTTTTCCTATCCCACTTCTATTTATCCCCTCTTGTGGTACTATTCCTGGAATCCCTCTAACAAAATTCCTTCCCATTCTGAAATTTTCCTTTTCCCACTTCTTTGTTCCCTCATGAATTCATTGCAGGATCTCACGCACAAAGAGCAAAAGGATATGCTTTGAAGCATCAAGAAAGGGCGAAGAAAATTTCCAGTATAAGTTGAGGAAGCCATGTTGGAAGTCCAACCTATATTTTACTTAAATTCCCTGTTCTTTTTTTAGATATTATGCTTTCACTAGTGCAAGCATGTCATCCTATATAATAATGCAAAAAGAATGGTACCAGCAGAATAGCATAGTTTAAGCGGTGCAAGCATGCACCCTGTCAGAAACATAGTACAATTTGTTCTTTTCATAGCATACGTCATAGGAAAGTGGTCATCATGAAATTTTATAAGAAGTCCTTTCACTTAATCGATGAGTACTTGTGCTATCATATTAACTAGGAGAAAATTATTTAAATTACAAGGTGTTTTTAAGCTAAGAATCATGATCATTTTTAATGAATGCTAAAGTTCTTTTTTTTTTAAATTATGAACGAGTGCGGAAGTGTTCAACCGTTGCTTGGATATAATTTCCCCTTTCTGCCATAATCCTAGATGTCCTTCACTCGTAATGATTACCTCACCTAGCCATTAAAACGCTGCCGCAAGCACCAGTCCAGCGTGATCTCAAAGATGCTGCACATCCACGGCTATTTCAGTGGAATGAATGGGTGATAAGATGGAAGGGATGGTGGATGGTTGGATCCCTATCTATAAGAACCAATTTTCCCGATGTTGCATGTAAATTCTTGATTGTTCATAATCGTTAAGAAGCGATGCCGCCTGTTCAAAGCAAACCTTCGTCTCTCAGTAGGGTAGAATAGACTGCTGAGTATCGCAATAGTCTTGCACTATTGCGAGACTCAGGATTTCTTCAATTCTTGCAAAATTTTTACAGGCACAGTAGTGAAGTGGCCCTAAAGTTTGCCAAGAGTTTCAAAAATGGCAGAGTAAAAATTGGGCCTCTAAAATTTTAGGTTACGGAGGAGTTTATAGTAGCAGCAACAGGCTTGGAAAATACTGGTGTGTAGTGGTTTAAAAATCAGAAACTAGAAAGGAAGCGATGGCAGCGTTTCGTCATCGACAAGAATATGAAGGTAGATTGGAAGAAAGGAATTCCACGCAGTGCCCTGTTGGGACAATGGCAGTACCTCCTTTTCATCCTACAGAAATTCGTAACCTATGAGGGAAGGTACTACCTCACTTTTGTGTACCATTTTAGGATGTTGCAGCACTTCGAAGCTAGCCAACACGTCCAGTGGAGGATTTATTCACCCTATTTTTTGCTTAAGAGCTTGGAAAAAATGGCCAAGGGTGTGTGGGACGGACGGGAAGACCAAGCCGACAAGAAGTTACATCACCATGGCCTACTAAATATTTTGGTCCAGAAACAATTAGAATTTAAATGCATGACCTAGGAAATACTGTTAAAACATCTAAATAAAAAGACAGCTGCGGGAAAGGAGACAGAGGACCCCGTCAGCACAAGAAAGCGTCTGAATAAGAATGTAAAGGGGAGTCCTTCTTGCACCAGTGCAAAAAGAAAATGACCTAAAAAATCAATAGAAGAAAGGGCCCCATCTCCAAATAAGAAGAAATCTAGTGCACCTGTTGAAGGGACTCCTTCTACGACACTAGTACAGGCACAGACCCCCGAAGAAAACAACTTGTCAGTCCTTGCGAACGCAGTAAAATTTATAGAGGTCGAAGATGACACTCTGTTGGCTGATTTCATTAAAAGGACCCGGTAAAAGAATGAAGAATCTAGTGCAAGCAAAGAACCACAGTCCCCACAGGACATTGAATCCACTTCTGCACCAGTGCAAGAAGAATAAGAACCAAAAGAAAAAGAAGAAGAAGAAGAGGAAGAAGTGTTTGCCAAAACCTCGAGGGATATTGAGGTCCCTAAGGAAGACACAGCCCCTATTGAGACATAAGAAGAAGAATATTTGGTAACTCCTGCTACTCGGATAGTTGAACTAGAGCTTCAAGTGCAGAACTTAGAAGAGCTCGTATCTAAAGCGCAGGAGGATAAAGAACAGAGTAAAGAAGAATTAACTATGGAGATCCAAAAAAAGAAAGGAGAAGTTAGAGTTTGGAAGTACCAAGCTACGCAATGTTTCAAGCGACTTAAAAAGGTGACAAAGAAACTAAAGAGCATCAGAAAGAAGAAGTCTGAAGCATTGCAGGCTAATGTCAGTATGTCAGAGCAGGATTGAGCTAGAATGCTCAAACTTTTGAAGGTTTTTTGCAAAGGTAAAGAGTTGTGTGAGGACACACAATAGCTTAGGGATAGGAGGATGTTAGCCCCCTAATTTTCTCTCCTTTTTCCATTTTCCACTTCCTAAATCTTAACCATTTACCTTTGTTTTACCTCTTTTATGCACCCTCATCTTGCACTAGTCCAAGCACGGTGACATATTTCGTATAAACTTTATTTTTCATACTTTTAATTCAACTTAGCATTAATTAATCATTTATTACATGATTTATTACTTTGAATCACTCTTTGTAACTTATCAATATCTCCAATGTTTATTTGGTATTTAGAGTACTTACCGTGACCATTGATCCTAGTGCAGGATCGAATCTTGCACCGTTGCCAGCACAGCAAATCCTTACAGCAGATCTGAACCTCCTTGATCACCGCCTCATTTTGAGCAGCTTCAAACACAACAACAAGATCGATCCAAAGGCAGCCGAGACTGAATCTGTGAAGGACGAAAGCTGGAGATTGGCTACGGCCAGTTTTTGCTAACTGTCTAATTTTGAAGGCCAAAAAGCTAAATTCTGCATTTGGTTATGTAATCGGTTGAATGATCTATTTTTTCTTTTGGCCAAAGATCTATATAATGTAGAATGTAAATAGGACTAGAAGCCAAGTTTTGATAGGAGAAGAGAACAGAGACACGGCTAGAGAGGCGGTAACAGGTTGCTATATTTTGTTATCGCCCAAATCTGGGCTGGATGATGTATTAATGTATGTACTTGCCTCAGTGAATTAATAAAAGGGAGCTCTGCCTCATGTTTCACAAATTTTGTTTATGTATTTGAGCTGATGAATTGATGAAGGTATAGAGCAGTGTTCTTATTTAAAATGGAAATGCGTTGGTTGGCTAGGGCCCAGCCAACCCAGCACGTTTACCCCATTTCCCATTTTCCTGTAATTTGTATTTACATTGTCAAGTGTGATTTAATTTTAAGCACATGCATTCCTGTCTGAGTGAAAGTGGATCCATTGTGTGAAGTAGATAAATTTCCTTTTCCTGCAATTTTCTTTGCTATACTTGATTTCAGATTGGTTTTCCTCCACCTGGCCTAAGTAGGAGAAATAACCTTGCACCAGTGCACGTTGGTGTGATATCTCCTTTTCTGCAATTCTATTTGATTGGTTTTCCCTGCCTGGTCCAAGCAGGAGAAATGAACCTGCACCAGTGCACGTTGGTGTGATGCAGCAAGCCTTCTT
Organism: Pinus albicaulis; assembly: GCA_034641835.2. Taxonomy (NCBI): domain Eukaryota; kingdom Viridiplantae; phylum Streptophyta; class Pinopsida; order Pinales; family Pinaceae; genus Pinus; species Pinus albicaulis. The sequence goes on from CM076574.1 coordinate 1,185,530,126, forward strand.
AGTCTACTTCCCACAATCTTCTTTATTTAATTAAATGCTTATGACAGAATAAATGTATATTGATTTTTTCTTTATTCCTGCACTTTGTTAAGATTAGAAACATTTATTTTTTATGTGTGCAATTTGATTTAATAGTATAATAGCACTTGCAATAATTAAGCACTCATTTTAATAATTAAATGCTAAGTTCAGGAAGCTTTGATCCGGTGCAAGAACTAGTTTCTTGCCACGGGATCTGAGTGCTTTGAACCTGGAAAAGTTCAAACCCTTGCATGAAGTAAAAATACTTTAGTAAAGACACCATTTATACCTTCTGCATAAATCTCTGTTCCTGCACTAGTGCAAGCTGACTACGATAGTGCAGGATAGATTAGTGCGAGAAGGAAATCTCTAAAGGAGCAGGTTTAAGGGCCCATCTGATGAGACTGCTAAGTGTCGTTGCTAAAGAAAAACACACACTCAGTAGTTAAACAATAATTAGTTAGAGTGATTGCCTTTTATCTTTAATTCCCTCTTGCAAATGCATTCTTCCTTGTTCCAGTATTAGATTATTTTGATGGTTCAAGTTGCCTTTTTCACTTTTTAATTTGATTCTGCAATCTTTCCTTTAAAGAAAGTAGGGATTTATATTAGGAAGATTCATACCATCTCTGGCATTGCATGTGCTTCATCTCTAAGTTTACGGATCCCTCGGGTTGAAAAATTAAGTGTTAAGGAGTTGCTTAAGTGTAATTCCTGCACCCAACACAAGCTATGAAAAATTATCTCTCCTATGCAGTCGCATTGCCATTTCATAGGAAGTTTATCGTGAAAATTTACACTGGGAAGCAATGGGAAATTATTGTTTAGAAAATTGCGCATTGAATATTATAGATGGATGCAATGTGATAATTTAATCATTACAAAGGAATCATTAAACATGTTGAAATATAGCTCTATCTTAGGACACATAATCAAATTTTGAAAGTTTTGTTGAACAAGTAATTGCTTCACGCATTCTATTTCTCGAATGGCATGCAAATCATGCAATGCCACCTGGGATGAGATTTAATTGTGCATATTTTTCTTCACATTATACACAACTTTTAATTAATTAATTATCTTCTTTGGAGAATTATTTATTGTGCGAAGAGCTTTCACTATGCAAAGAGCGTTGTGTGGAGAGTTTACAATGTGCAGAGAGTTTTGTGCAAATAGATTTCACCGTGTGAAGATATTTTACTATGTGGAGAGATTTAACTATGCAAAAAAATTCATTGTGCATAATTTTTTGTGTGGAGATATTTTATTGTGTGTAAAGATTTCATAATGCATAATACACATAATTTAATCATTTAATTAGTGGTAAATCTTTGTGCATAGATATTTCATTGTGCGGAGAAATTTCATAAACAATGAACGAAGATTTTTCTACACATATTTCTTTCTGCACATATAGCTTTATACACATCCCTTTACTCTTCCATAACATACATATGCATTATTTAGTGTTAAAATATTACCAGTACTACACGAAGTGTGTAAGTTATGCAGAACTAGCTATCCTTCGCATCTGCATTAACATTTCACAAGAAGTTCATGGTGAAATATTTAGATTGGGGAGAAATGGGAAATGATCATTTAACATATTGTGTGTAGAATATTGTAAATGGATTTAGTGTGGTCATTGAATCATTACTGAGAAATTGTTAAATGGGATGTGGAATTGGCTCTTATGTGCAAGCTCTATTTTGTGTTCAATGTGAAATATTTAGACTAGAAAGTGATTGGTAACTATCGTTTAGCAAATTCCACGTGGAATATTGTGGATGGATTTGTAGAAATAAATCGAAATTTGCAACTGCTAAAGAAATTACACTAAAATCAATAGACACAAATTTCTTCTACTAATTTTTTTGAAAGGAAAACTAACAACTTAAACACATGCAATCATTCAATCACAATGCACAATTTTTTTACTGGGGAACCCAACTGGGAAAAAACCCTCCTCTATTTGTGTTATATCAGATGAGAGAAATGATTAATTACAATGACTGCTTCAATGCTTGAAGCTCAATCTTCATTTTTATTCTGATCTCCTCTTGACTCTGCTCTAGCCAATACTTATCCAAAATAAGCCTCCTACTTCCTCCTATTTCCTTGCGCAATTCCTTCTCCTAAAGAATAGGGAAAGCTCATATTTCCTTGTGCAAATCCCAAGAGAATAAGCTCAACTGCATGCACAAACTTTGTACACTTGAAATAGTATACAATAGAATTACAATTGTTCATTTTCCCTCCACATCACTAGGAAATTCAAATTGCATGCATGACTAGGGATATTTTTAGTAAATTGACTACTTAACTTAGAGTTCAATGAGTTAACAACAGTTACAAATACTCAGCTAAAATCATACTAACTCTATTATATACTAGAGCTCAACTAACTAAATTTCACTAAATATAACACCTCTAGATAGCTAGCTCTTATCCACCAAGTTGCACACAACTCTACTACTATCCCATAAACTTGAATTGACTGACTTAAATAAGTTATTTGACCATTTCACTCATGCTAACTATCTTCCAACTCATCCTGTTGAAGTGGAAATTAAAATTTCTTCATTTAAATAAGGCATGAGACTAATGAAGCTTTTATTGCTACAATTTAAGACTCCCTCTTAGCAAGAAAAGGGTTCTGAACAACCCCAATCTTGCTCCTGTGGCATTAAAACTTGCCTCTTGACAAAGCCTTTTTCAAAATTTCTACATCCTACTCCTTTTAGGAATGTACTGTAGCATAATAATTCTCCTCTACACACAATCTCATCAGTTATGGTACCTAATGTCTATATGCTTGGACCTATCATGAAACACTGGATTTTCATAGAGTTTTATACAACTCTAATTTTCACATCGGATCAATGTAGGCTCCATCCCCTGACTGAAGAGACCAACCAGGATCTTTCTCATCCAAGTAGCCTTGCATGTTGTTTGACTAGCGACCATATACTTAACCTCTATTGAGTTGAGTGCTATAGATATTAGTTTCTTATTGTACCAATAAATAGTTGTTGACCCAACACTAAAGATTGCTCCCAATGTGCTCTTCCTATTTGAGGGACTCCCTTCCCAATATGCATTTGTGAAGCCCCGATGCTTCACTCCATTAGTCTGCCTATACCATAAACCAAATTTTTTTGTGCCTCTGAGGTATCTTAGAACATGTTTTGTTTCTTTCTAGTGAAGCTTGGTAGGCTTCACCATGAACTGACTAAGTTGGTTCACTACAAAACAAATATTAGGCCTTTTTTTCACCAAGTACATCAAGGACCCCACCAACTATTTTTAGATAGTGTCATCTATTGCTTCACCTATAGAATCATCCTCTTTCCTATTGTTAGTACCCAGAGGAGTATCCATGGGTTTAAAATCCTGCATGTGGAATCTTTGAAGGATTTCAGAGGTGTACTTCCCCTATCCAACAAATATCTCTCCATCTCCCTGCCACACCTCTAAGCCAAGGAATTAGTGCATCAAACATGTATATTTCATCTTGAACTCTATTGCAAGGTCCTCCTTGTAATACTGGATCAATATTCCATCCGCTATCAGTATCAAATCATCCACATAGAGAACTAAGATGAGCATACTTCCATCTACCATAATGTAGTATATATTTCCATCTACTTCACTCTTAGTGAAGCCCAATCCACTTAGATAATAATATATGCGAGTGAAACAAGCACAAGGTGCCTTATTAATACTATAGAGGGCTATCTTGAGCCTACACACGTGTATCTCCCTGCTCAAGGTCTTGAACCCCTCAATTTTATCAATGTAGATCTCTTCCTCAACCACTCCATTGACGAAGTAAGTCTTAACATCCATTTGGTGGATCCTCCATGCCAACTATGTTTCCAATGCAAGTAGGTTATTGATAGATGAGTATCTTCCCACAGGGGAAAATATCTCCTCGTAATCAATCCCCTCCACCCGTGAGAAGCCACAAATATTGTTGAAAATGGAAACAAGAAACAGTGAAGGAGGCCTCCTGAAACATCTTTCCTGATCCTAGTTGGAGATTGATCACCTAAACTAGGTGGGGACCACACATGTGATTTTTTGTCGCAAAGTCTATTTTTAGACATATGGAGCATGGTCTAGGAGTTGCAGTATGCTATTCTTGGATGATTGGTCAAGTTGGTAAAAATAGATGGACATCTATTTTTATATACAGTCAAAGTCTATTTTCAGAATTGTACCTCACAAAAATGAAACAATAAATATTATTAGCTCTATTTAATATTTGTATCATAAAATGACATTCCATCTCTGAGCACTTCGCCTTGATGCTTGGATGTGGTGACATGCAATGTATAAGTGGTACCTGAATTTCAGGGTTAGTTGAGCTATTGCATGGCTGACTTCAGTTAGAACTCATGTGGCAGAGTTTGGTGGAGTTGATGAGACAGTTGGTGGAGTTGTGTTCGGTTTAACTTAGTTGAACTAGTTGTATTTATTCTAATTGATAAATAATTCATGATGTATAAAGAACACTAATAATGACCCATTGCACTAATAACTCATAAATCAACTAAATAATACATCAGTTAACTGCAATTCTTGGACAGTTCAGTGGAGACCAGTGTTAGAGGTGGGTGAAAGGGTGAGTCTACTATCAGTTGTGACTATAGCTGTGCATGATATTTGCACACACATTGATTGAGATTGCCAATGAGGATTGCGCAGTATAAGCCAACGGGATTTGAACTTGGATCCATTCCATTTCTCTCATCTTGGATTGCGCAGTAGAGGCGGGCAAACAATGGAGGAGTTTTGAACCCGTGACTTGTTCAAAACTGAGCTAGTTTGTGTGTAACTTTTGGAGACAGTCCTGAGTACTTGTGAGGAGTATTGTACTGAGATTGTTACATGATTCTTCTTCATTATAATATACAGACAGTAGGGGGTTTTCAGCTGTAAGCTTTCCCCGATATATATATTGTGTTATATGTGTTGAATTTCTATGTGCGCATGTGAATGTTTTAAATACCGCTTGTTGTTTTATTTCCGCATGTGATGATTAATGCATAGAAGAGATTATGTGTTATGTATGAAGCTCAAATATTATGTGACCAGGATAATATCGGTGAATAAATCAGCAAATTATTCAAATTTCTACATGGTATCGGAGCGAAGAATTGATCATCGGGATCTATTACAGTGATTGCAATTATTTCGGTAGACAGAGTCTGTAACGGGCCAGGTAGCCTCTGGATCCATCCTTTCCTTGAAAGGTGATATATCCAGTAAATGCCCTTACAGTCGATCTCTGTGCTAGAAATAATTTTTTCTCATGAAGATTCAAGAAGAGTTGGAGCTTGAATTCAATTTGGTACAAGGAGCTGTGTTGAAGGTGTCTTATCAAGGATTACATTGGAGTATGTTCTTAAAGGCGCTTGACTATACTATGGAGAGATAGGGACAGGTAGTAAAGATGATACTACTACGATTTCATATATGTCAAGTCCCAAAGCCCACCGCTGTTGCTGTTGATACTTGGAAAAAAGAAGATGTAGCAAGGTCAAAGGATCAAAGGAGGTGTGAAGGATCACATTAGCCCCTAGCCCGCATGTAAAAATACCTCCATACTTGATGGTGCCGTTGACATAATACCTTTTTCCCGTGAGCAAGACGGCCCCAGATAGCTGGCGCCGAAGGATAAACTCGAAAATTAAGAGACAGTTAATGACACTATTCTGTGATACTTGACAAAGTTTTTCCACCTTAGGTGATGAGCTTGGGGAGGTAGGATTGAAAGATGGACAGGACCAGCGGGAGCTTGGCTCTCCTTGGTCTTCCGAAGAGTTGGCATTCCTATTAGGAATCTGTCAATGGTCGGGAGAAATTGCCAGGATGGGAGCGACTTTGGTCAGATCTTGTGCAAGAGGAGATAAGGCGGAGTACCAGAGATGGATCTTCATCAAAGATATCTGATGAAGAAGACTACACTTTGGCTACCAAAGCAAGGAAGGGGAAGGGCAAGGAGAAGGCTTCTCAATCCGGTGCGGATGGTAAAAAGCGTGACATGTCCAAAGTGAAGTGTTTTCACTGTCACGATCATGGACATTACGCCACGAATTGTCCACAAAAGAAGAAGAACAAGCAGGCTGCTGGAGCTGTAGCTGGTGAGGCTCTTACCTCGCAATTTGAGCTGGACTTCTCATTGATCACATGCATGGTGTCTAGTGCATTGGGATCGGGGTGGTATTTTGATAGTGGTGCTTCCTTTCACATGACGGGAGATGCAAATATTTTCAGTGACTTGGTGGAGAAAGGTCTCCAGATGCATGTTGAGTTGGGCGACAGTGGACGATACAATGCTACCGCATTGGTACCATAACCTTTTAGAGGGAGTCAGTTAAACTCATTCTTTTACAAGATGTATTGCATGTACCAGGTCTAACAAAAAATTTGATCTCAGTCGCAATGTTAGAGGATAAAGGGTATGAAGTTGTCTTTAGAAAAGGTAAAGTTTTCCTTCAGCACAAGGCAACGGGACAAGTCAAGAAGGTTGGGATTCGGGCAAAGAATCTCTACAGACTTGAAGTAGATGGGATGTCTACGGAGCTGCCCACTATTGGGAAGCGGGAGAAAGAAATGCAACTGATGCTTGAGAGGGAGAAAGTTTTGCATGCAGGTGAAAGTGAACCTCGGGGTCTGGAGCAGCCACAAGAGGATCATGGAGTGGGAGAAACCACTCATGCAGAGAAATTTCATGCCATACGGGCAGAGGGAGTGCATGCAGCTATACCACCAGGTGAGAGGTGGGGTGACATGCATGATTAATCCCAAGAGGATATTTCTGGGCAGAATTCATGAGATGGTTTGGATCTCATGAGTTGAACCTGGCTACGAGGTGCCCACAGTGCAGTAGTAGCAGATCATTTGGATTGATGCAGGCAGATCAAAGTGACAGTGTCGGATACTGGAGCGTGGATCAAAGTTGACAGCAAGTGCAAGAGTTCAACAGCGCAGTGGTTCCTGATGACATGAGCAGTAGCTAAGTAGAGGTCGAAGACTTTGATGATAGATGCATCAGACTGATTGAGTTGTTTGGAGCCTATTCATATTCAGAGATGTTGCATGCAAAGGGTGCATGGCGCATGCATGGAGTTGCATGGTGCATGCATGAGTTTGCATGGCGCATGAAAAGGGTGCATAGAGAATGCATGGAGTTGCATGTCACATGCATGGAGTTGCATGGTGCTTGTGAAGGTTGCAGGGCGAATGCATGGAGTTGCATGTCGCATGCAAAGACAGTCCTTTCTTTTTGAGAGGGAGTGTTGAAAATGGCAACAAGAAACAGTGAAGGAGGCCTCCTGAAACATCTTTTCTGATCCTAGTTGGAGATTGATCACCTAAACTAGGTGGGGACCACACATGTGATTTTTTGTCGAAAAGTCTATTTTTAGACATATGGAGCATGGTCTAGGAGTTGCGGGATTCTATTCTTGGATGATTGGTCAAGTTGGTAAAAATATATGGACATATATTTTTAGACATACAGGTCGAAGTCTATTTTTAGACTGCTTGTCTAAAAATAGAACAGTTAAATATTATTAGCCCTTAATAATATTTAGACTATAAACATTATCTTATCCTCTTGGAGCACTTCAGTTTGATGCTTGGATGTGGCACATGCAGCTGACAGAAGGAAATTTGAATTTCCTATGGGTTAGTTGAGCTATTGCATGGTTGACTTCAGTTAGAACTCATGTGGCAGAGTTTGGTGGAGTTGATGAGAAGTTGATGGAGTTGTGTTCGGTTTAACTTAGTTGAACTAGTTGTATTTAGTCTAACTGATAAATACACTAGTGATGAGGTGTGTGAATTAATTATTAATTAATTCACTAATTATTAACTCATCAATCAACTAAAGAATACATCAGTTAACTGCAATGCATGGACAGTTCAGTGGAGACCAGTGTTAGAGGTGGGTGAAAGGGTGAGTCTACTACTCTGGCCAGACTATAGCCGTGCATGAGATTTTGGTGACACATGCATTGATTGATAGCTACAATGATTACGTGCAGATAAGCCAAGGGGATTCTGAACTTTTGACTGAATATCTTCCATTTCTCTCACTTTCGATTGTTAAAGAGAGGCAAAGAAATATTGGAGGAGTTTTGAACCCGTGGCTTGTCTAAAACTGAAATAGATTAGTTTGTGTGTACTTTTGGAGACAAGATTTAATTAAGAGGTGAGCATAAATTATATTGTTGTGTATCTTTCTTTGTTTAATATAAAGACAATAGGGGTTTTCAAATGTGTTTTCCTGGAGGTTATTATTATCGGTGTTATATGTGTTGAATTTCTATGTGCGCATATGAATGTTTTCAATACCGCTTGTTGTTTTATTTCCGCATGTGATGATTAATGCGTAGAAGAGATTATGTGTTATGTATGAAGCTCAAATAGTATGTGACCAGGATAATCTCGGTGAATAACTCAGCAAATTATTCAAATTTCTACAAATATGGCCTTATACTTCTCAAAAATTCCATCACCTAAATGTTTCACCTTATACAACCACTTGGCACCAACAATTGACTTATTCTTAGGTCTGGACACCACCTCCCAAACATTATTCTTCATGATGGAGTTATAATCCTCCACCAAGGAATCCAACCAAACTTATTTGGAAGTTTTATCTTTGAAAGAAGATGGATCAGAATCAATCAACTCTAACATGAGTACCATATATCGTCTATATTTTTATGGTGATCTCCTCTATCTTCTCAAGGAGCTAGGAGATAAAACCTACTCTTGAGCTTCTTGCACCAACTTGTCATCCATCATAGTCCTCTTCCTCCTTTATTTAGAAGGCTCAGTGCAAGTGGGTGCCTCCATTTGGCCTACTCTCTTACCCTCCATATGTGGTTGCTCCACATCATCCTCCTAGAATGTCCCCTTTCCTTTGAGAAATATATGACTTTATGGATCTAAATGAGGCTCCTCCTTTGGAGCTATAAGCTCCTCTTCTAGTGGTATGTTCATCTCTCACTCTAGAGAGATCCTCATGGATTTATCCTCATCAAATATCATATCCCTCCTTGTAACAGTCATCTTGAGTGAGGGAATTACACCTAGTAAATATGAGGTGTCTCAGAATAGCCCACAAATATCCCCCTCCTATAGCGGGGCTCCAACTTTTTCCTATTATCTTTGGAGATGTGACAATAGACTATTGATCCAAAAATGCGAAAGTGGGAGACATCTAGCTTCCTCCTAGTGAAAGCCTCTTCAGGTGTAATCATTCCAGTAATTTTGTGAGGGCTCATGTTCTGCAAGTAAATAAATGTATTGCAAGCTTCTGCCCACGAGGATAGTTTAAATCCCTGGTCATGCAACATTGCTATAGAAGCTCCTATAATACTTCTATCTTTCCTCTCTACAACGCCAATTTGTTGTGAGTTGTGGGGTGCAATCAAATAACTTCTAACACCCTCCTTAGCACATTATTATTTGAAGGAATTAGACACATACTCTCTGTTGTGACTCCTAGAGACAGCCTTGAACTGCAAAAGACCAATGCCCAGGACATCTTAAAATCAGAGGTTAAATGTGGGAAATTTTATAAGTTCCTCTAACATAATAGGAGTCAAGAGAATAATGGTTTTTGTGGTTCTAGGATGGAGAAGGCCTTCGAGTTGACTCATGTGAATTCCCTATACTATAAGAGGGCTCAGGAGGCTGTGAGGCTAATGGATATTAGATGGGCCAAGTATAAAACAATGAGCAGAAGCTTTAAAAATATGCAGAGTTGTTGAGAGAAAAGGAGAAGGAACCCATAAGAGACATACTTAAGAGGATTTAAAAATATGTCTCCCATCAACTCAGGGAAAGCGGATATGAATGAGATATGGACAATAACAGAGGTTCATGGAGCATGAATTAAGGGATCACATCAAGATTAATACATGAGCATTAACACCTGAGCGTTATACAAACACGAATTCATGAATAAAATTGTAGACGACCAGTAGCCAAATTACATGAACCATCAAAGCAGCAGATAATGAAAGATGATTATACATAAAAAGGAGACTACTGATAACATAAGGAAATAGATACATACTACTCATTGCTCCATCTGGAATCCAAATTACAGCTCTGTATCATATTAAGTTTAAACAACTCTCCCAAATATGTATCTCAGAGCACAGGGAGCACTATCATACAAAACAAAAGAAAAATTCTCCCAAATTATAGAACCCTTATTCATATTTTGAAATACCTACATATAGAGTTTTCCCTTGGGGTATACGATCCTAATCATTTATGATCGACCCATACCTATGAAATCAAAATATCCTACCTAACTTGCAGAGCGTACATCAAACAATTACTTTTGTACTAAGAGAATTAAAACAGGAATGGGTGAAATTGATATTTCCCAACAAAATCATCAAAATTAAACAAAAAATAGAAAGGACATGGTTGGCCATGGAGGCCAATTATGGGGGCCTTCAAAACGGTATGGCAAGGAGCGGTCGTAGGTGGGCAGGCTGGCTGTCATCATACGATTCCATCTGTTTCTTGAAAGACTCCAATTCTCAGTCTTATGATTTCCACTTAATCCATTGTGAAGTGGTCAGTCATACTACGCGTTCCTGTCTCTTTAGTGGAGATCTCCTAAGCAAACTGAATAAACCAAAACTGCATGTTCCACACAAAATTCCATGCTGTGTTTGAATTGTAAACTGGAAACAACATTTCGGAGGGGGGAATGAATGGTTTGCAGTATTGGATGGGGGAGGGTACAAAATCACTACAAGCTACCATGTAGCAATTGATGCGGTATTGGAAACCGACCATTTCGGACCCCCCCCTGGGCATTAACCTTTGGAAGGTGGAGGGGGTGCGAAATAGATTGTGAGCCGTCAGATGCATTGACATGGAGCGGAGTTGAAGGTAGGATGGCAGAAGTGGAAGTGGATTTAGCAGGACTCATTAACACTGAAATGGGAGAAAAAGGCCATAGGAGGGCTATTGATGACGTGGCAAGGCGGTGGGATCCAACCTCTTCCCGCATATCACAAATCGCAGGATTTACGTGTTAGCAGCGAGGAGTAAAAGGTAAAAAGTGTGATGTGCAAAGTTCGGGGGTGGGGAAGGTGATGTGGCAGCGAAGGTGGGACCGACTGCAGATCACATGTCGCAAGTTCTATAATGCACACGGCGGGGGTTAAATTTTATTTTTTTCAAAGTGCAAAGTGCGGGTAGGAGTGACATTGAAGATGGAGGTGGGACCGTGCCCACAGATTTCATACCGCAAGGTTTATGTGATAAAAATGATGGGTAAGTGATGAAAGGTGCAATGTGTGAAGTGCGGGGAAGGTGACATTGAAAACAAAGGTGGGACCACCCGCATACAAAATATCGCAATATTTATGTGTTAGCAGTGGAGGGTAAAAATCAAAAGCTGCGAAGTGAGAAGTGTAGGGGATGTAAATGTTAAATCTTGCAGGGAATGATATGCGATGGGGAGAAAGGGCGACGTGGCAGTGAAGGTGGGATCGCCCGCATATCGCATGTCACAAGATTTATGGGATAGCAGCGAAGGGTAAACGGTAAGATTTGTGAAGCGCGATATGCAGGCACTTAAACATCGGGAAGTGCGAAAAGGTAAGGGAAAGGTAGAAGCAAATGTTTGCATGTGATTTGGTAATGCAATAGGGTCCCACCAAATCACATCAGCAGAAATATAGGTTTCAGCTAAGTCTTAAGAGGTAAAGGTTAAAACTTGCGGGGAGTAATGTGCGATGAGCAAGGTAATGTGTGATGTGGGGGAAGTGGGGGCTGCCCAGCCCGCGCTTGAAGTGTTGGGTCTCCATCTTACCCGCTCTAGCTCTTCTTTTTCTTGACTTTGATATTGCCTTATCCCTCCAAGAGAATCAAAAGCCAACACTCTCCTCCATTATCACTTCTCATGGATTTAATTTTCTTTCCTGTCTCATTTTCAACAAAGGCTTTCAATTCAACAAAATTTGAATAAACCTCATCTTTCTTCTTCATGAAATAGATCCAAAATTTGCGAGAAATATCATCTATGAATATCACATAATACATGTGCTTTGCAGTTGAGACTATGGAAAGTGGTCCACACACATTTGGATGAACTCCTACAAGATGGCTCCAACTCTGCTATCTCGGCCCTGGAAGGAGGATTTAACATATTTTCCAAGAGTGCATCCCTTGCAAACATCATGTTGATCAAGGGTTCATTTTGGAAGTCTAGTGGTGATTTTCTGCATTATTTTCAAAGCTCCATGGTGTAGGTGTCCCATGCACATATGCCAGAGCTCTCCAACATCTCGTCCCTGAACATGTTATGTCTTACTACTTAACACAACACATGCATCAACCTCCAGCTTGTAGATATTTTTAAGAATAACACCAATCTACTTAACCTATCCAACAGCAACATGCCTTAGATAGGCCTTCCCTTTACTAAACACCACATCATATCATCGGCCTTCAACTGCAACTATAGAAACTATATTTTTCTTCAAACCAACCACATAGATTACATTCTTTAATTGAAGATGGGAGCCTGACTTTTTCTTAAAGGTGACCGTCCTAATCCCTTTGGTATTATATCTTCCATCATATCCAAGCTCTATGTGTAATTGTATGCCTTTCTCCTCTAAGTTGTTGAAGAAATCCTCATTTAATATCATATGAAATGAAGCACCAAAGTCTAATTACCACACACTACCTCAAACAGTGCTTTCAATACAAGTAATGAGGGTGAAATCCAACTCGAATTGTGATGTGAGAGAATCTCCTCCTGCTACTTCTACAAGCTTCTTACTGGATTTCTTATGTGGACACTTAGTTGCATAATGTCCATACTCATGGAAGTGAAAGCATTTAATTTTATTGAGGTCCTTCTTCTTGACATGGTTTTGGCCAGATTTTCTATTTCCTTGGCCCTTCTTTCTTTTGGCCTCCTTTCCTTTGCTAGCTGAAGAAATTTTTTCTTCCTCATCAATTCTGGATGAGACTCCATCTCTAGTGTTTCTTCTAATCTCCTCCTGCACCAAGTCATACCAAAGTCTCTCCCAATTTGGGAGCTTGTCTATTCCATTAAATGCATCCTGATAGTTGTGTCAGGACTTTGGAAGACCAAGGAGTGCTAAGCTCACAATATCATATGGTTTCATAGTCTCTCTAACTCCTCCAAGTTCATCTCTCACCTGAGTGAATCTAGATAGGTATTGAACAATAGTTTCATTTTTATTCATTTAAATGTTCCTGATCTTATCTTTAAATTCCATATTCATTTCATCATTGTTTCTTTCGAATAGCTCTATGAGAGTTTTCCCCATTGCAAAAGAATTCACATTTCCATGCAAATTCGAAACCACATGGTCTCTGACTCCCTCCAAGATAATCCTCCTAGATTTTGAAGTATCTTTCTTCCATTGAGCCATTTGATGTGCATTTGATGTTGTTGGTTTTGGAATATTTATTTCTTTTGTACTATAATATGCCATTATCATCTAGCACAAGTTCCATTATGTCTTTCCAAACACAGAAATTTGATGTTACCTCCAATGCATACTCAAGTCTAAATCCATTGAAATATTTTTTTCCTGCGCTGAAGAAATACATGCAACACAAAACATTGTTATTAGAATTTTCTTTGGGAGATGATCAGGAGCCTAGTTTCTATGTAGTTTTCAATAGCTCTTATACCATTTAGAAATAACTTGAAATTTGAAATTTTTAAAGACATCACACTGAAATAAATAGAAACAAAATTCTTATACTAAATTCTGTGGAAGGAAACCTAACTATAGAAACACATGTAATCATTCAATCACAATGCACAAAGATTTTACTGGGGAACCCAATTGGGAAAAACACCTCCTCTGTTAGTGTTATATCTGAATGAGAACAATGATCAATTATAATAACTACTTCAATGCTTGAAGGTTAATGTACACTGCAATTTTGATCTCCTCCTTAATCTACTCTGGCCAATACTTAGCCAAAATAAACCTCTTTCTTCCTCTTATTTACTTGTGCAATTCCTACTCCTAAATAATAGGGAAATCTCATATTTCCTTTTGAAAATCCCAAGAGAATAAGCTCACCTCCATGCACAAACTTGGTACACTCAAAATAGTATACAATAAAATTACAATTGTGCCTTTTGCCTCCACATCACTAGGAAATTCAAGTTGCATGCATGACTAGGGCTATTTTTAGTAAATTGACTAGTTAAATGAGAATTCAATGAGTTAACAGCAGTTACAACTACTCAATTGAACTCATACTGACTTTATTTTATACTAGAGCTTAGCTAATTGACTTTCACTAAAGATAATACCTTTACACAGTTAGATATTAGTCACCAATTTTCACACAACTCTACTACCAGCCCATCAACTCGAATTAACTACCTGCTAACTCATCTTGCTGAAGTGGAAATTCGAATTTATTCATTTGACCAAGGAAAAAGTAAAATCAAGCATTTTCTTGCTACAATTTTATAATATTCAGCTCTAGTTGAGGACACAAAATTAATTGTTGATATTTCTTCACGTATATGATTTCTCAAATGACATGCAAATCATGCAGTGTCACCTAGGATGAGATTTCATTGTGCGTATTTTTTTTCGCACACTACACAACCTTTAATCAATTAATTCATTGTGCAGAAATATTTCACTATGTAAAAATATTTCATTGTGTGAAGAGATTTCATTGTCCGAAAAGCTTTCATTGTGCAAAAATATTTCACTATGCAAAATCTTTCATTGTGTGGAGAGATTTCAATATGTGGAAAGCTTTCATCATGAAAAGTACAAAACCTTTAATCAATTAATTAGCGGTAAAGCTTTGTGTGGAGCGATTTCATTGTATAGGGAGCTTTCATTGTGAAAAGAGATTTCATAAATAATGAAAAAAAATTCTATCACACATATTTCTTTTTGCACATCCCTTTTGTTGCCATAACTAAGATATGCATTATTTAGTCTTAAAATATTGCCAATACTACATAGAATGTGGAAGCTATGCATAATTAGCTCTCTTCTGTGTTTGCATTTCCATTCCACAGAAAGTTCATGGTGAAATATTTAGACTAGGAAGAAATGGGTGATTATCATTTAGCAAATTGCGCATAGGATATTGTAGACGGATGCAACGCCATCATTGAATCATTCTTGAAAAATCATTAAGGAAGGTGCAGAATTGGCTCTCATGCGCAAGCTCTCGTGAGCATTCATGGTGAAATATTTAGATTGGAGAGCGATGGGTAACTATCGTTTAGCAAATTCCACTTGGAATATTGTGGATGGATGCAACTCTAACTAAGGGCATGAAATTAATTTTTGAAATTTCTTCACATATTTGATTTCTAAGTTTTACTCTGCCTCGGCTCTCTTCAACCTTTGTATCCACCATGAAAACAGAATCCCATGTGTGACACCCATGAGACGCCGCCAGTGAATGGACTCACACGAATCTTCTCCTACATTGATTCATATTATCTATCCTACACTTATTCATCTTAGCTGGCCAAGCCTTGGCCACGCAAGATTGGGAAAACCCTGATGTGACCCGGACCGAATAAAAGGCTCGCCAAGTCCTATATGCACTCACTATTTTCCACAGGCGAAACAGATGCATCATCTTCTTGTCACGATTTTAGATTCTGGAAAATCCTCATCTCTTTGGGTTTACAAGCAGTAGTAATGGTGGCAACAGATCCTACATTTGAATATCTCCAACGTATTACATAATGGACGACAGGAAAGAAGAGTTAGCCCTAAATGAATAGTTTCTTATCGAAAAAATATCACTCCGCCTAAAAAATCCTATCTCGTGCTGCAGCGTCGGTGGCTCACAACAAAACGATGCTCCTCCTCTTCTCAGATCTCACCACAATCTCTACCTAACCAGATCATAGAAAGACTTGGAACCGTAATACGATGCTTCAACCGAGAGAGAGGATGGCAAACGATCACTCATGGACAACGCTCGTGGAACAGGGTCGCCGGTAGTCTGCTCCTGCGTAAGCTGCAAGGCCGTGAGCTCAACAAGCTCGGGCAGGTGTTAAAACTCAGGCTACCTCTCCATCCAGAGGACAGGCTCAGTAGTGCAATGCGTCTCAATTCTCAGAGCGCGTATACTGATGGACAAACTAAAAACAATACATATACTCTTTTATTTCCCTCGGCCCAGGAGGGGCCAAGGCCAGGCCCAAGCCCAAACAGGCTCTGATACCAACTTAGAACCTGAGCATACAAGCTCTATTGTATTAATCAAACAAATAGAGTTACATATATACATGAGGAATTGTCTCAAGATAGAGAAGCTATCTTAGATGCACAACAATTTGGTTGAGAGAATATCTCAACCTCACACCAAACTAGGAACCAACCTATCAAATAGGAACAGACTCTATACATAGAAAGAATCACAATTGAAGACAAGTAGGAATTACATATTCCAACAGTAAACAATTGTCACATTTTCCACCTGTATAATAAATATTTAAAAATATATATAAAATCCCAAAAATAGTCACTCCTTTTAAAATTAGCAATGTATTACATATTTACACAAACAAATTCTTTCATTTTCAATTTAAAAAACTTTTTAGGCCTTAGAAAGAAAAAATTAAATTATAAAATGGTAAACTTTCTTATTCTGTTATGATTTTCCATTTTCTTTTTGCATTTTCTTACTTTCTCTTTCCCATTTTCTAAGCTTTTCAATTCTTTAAAAGGAAAAATGAAATTAGAAAATGGTAAACTTTCTTATTAGAAAATTAGAAAATGGTAAGTTTTAACCATTTATGTTATAAATATTGTTGTGATACAGTACTTCCTGAAGATGATGAGCTTCCTCCAAGTTGTTATTTCGTATAGATCTCAACTAGTCATGGCTTCCCCCTTCCCCCAACACCCAAATCTCAACTACTGTAGCATAGATGGTGACCTATTTTTACATGTCAAAGATTAATGGATTTTCCAAGAAATCCCCATTGTGCTAAAACACTAGTACTCATTTCCTTTGGTTGCTAGCAATGTTAGAAGACGTTGCGTGCCTGTGGTTTTTGTAAGGATAACACTTTGAATGTTCTCATTTAAATTTATTTTCTTTTGTATTGTAGACTTAGGATGATTTTCCTGGGTTATTAATTACAAATTCTGTTAACAACCATACAAATTCTACGGATTATAATAATAATAATAGTAGTAGTAGAGAGAGATTGAAGTCTTTGGATCGTGTCAAAGTATTATTGAAAGAAATTAGAGAAAAAAAATTGACATTATACATCTTAAGAAACTGTTTTCTTTGTGAAAATAATATCTTTCATTTACTATTTTTTAAATTTATTTTGAATTAAAAACCACATTTATCATTTCTTTTTAAAACTTATATTCCTTTCTAAACTTGAATTTTAAATACTCTTCTAATTTAAAAACTTATGTATCTAAAATTCTTCATAATAAATATAACCATATTTAAAAAATATATAAAATCCCAAAAATAGTCACTCCTTTTAAAATTAGCAATGTATTACATATTTACACAGACAATTCTTTCCTTTTCCATTTAAAAAGCTTTTTAGGTCTTTGAAAGAAAAAATTAAATTAGAAAATGGTAAACTTTCTTATTCCATTATGATTTTCCACTTTTTTTTTGTATTTTCTTACTTTCTCTTTCCCATTTTCTAAGTTTTTCAAGTCTTTGAAAGGAAAAGTGAAATTAGAAAATGGTAAACTTTCTTATTCCAATACCATTTTTCATTTTCTTTTCTATTTTTTTACTTTCCCTTTCCCATTTTCTAAGTTTTTTTCCCTTTCCCATTTTCTAAGTTTTTTAATTATTTGGAAGCAAAAATGAAATTAGAAAATGGTAAACTCTCTTATTCCATTATAAATTTTCATTTTCTTTTCTATTTTTTTACTTTTCCTTTCTCATTTTCTAAACTTTTTTTAAAGCAAAACTTAAATTAAAAAATGGTAAATTTTCTTATTCCATTATAATTTTCCATTTTCTTTTGTATTTTCTAACCTTTTATGTGAAAATATTTCCATTAATATCATCTATTATTGAATATTTCTATTCTTCATTTCAAAATGAATGTTTTTCGTATTTTATTAATTTTCAGCAACATATGAAATAATATTAAATTAAAACGAGATTGTACACTGCTTGCAAGTTGGCAATATATATATATATATATATAATTTAAGTTTTGTAATTTGTTTTATACAAATTTTATATAATATATTATTTTAAAATTTGAAATTTGAAAAAAAATTGGTGCACTTTAAAATTTTAAATTTGAAGAGTTTTTGTTGCCCTGGTAAAATAATTTAACAATAAAATTTTAAATTAGAAAATGGTAAACTTTCTTATTCCATTATGATTTTCCTTTTTCTTTTTCTTTTTCTTACTTTCAATTTCCCATTTTCTAAGCTTTTCAAGTCTTTGAAAGGAAAAATGAAATTAGAAAATGGTAAACTTTCTTATTCCAATACCATTTTATGTGTAAATATTTTATGTGGTTACATTTTATGTTTTTATTTATTGGATTGTTTATTTTGTAAAATTGTAAACAGACGTATTCATGTCCTCACAATCACATGTTATTCTAGCCCATTTCCAATATTTACATGATTAGCACATGGCTTTTAGCCTTTTGATATTGCATTAGCGGGATTATGTGCAAGTCCCACATGGTTGTGGTTAAAATTTATATTAGCATATTTTCGGGGTGTTGCACTCCCAATCCTTAAATTTGGGACGTGCCCAATTGACATATTTTGGTGATAATTCATTCAGGATGTTGTATGCATAACCACAAGACAAAATTGCTACTTCAAGCACAACAATGAAAGACAAATCTTCCCAAATCTTGACGAGATGAACTATCTTCTATATATCTTTGCACCTTTAGAGGCAACTGCTAGTTAACATGGTTAAGCCTTCAATTTTTATCAATAATGATTAGATTCTCAAAATATTTATTTATCATATTTATATTAGTAGAAAAATAACTTTTTTTAATTTTTTTCATATATTTTTAAATTGTGTGTTTTAAACTCAAGAGTTGTTTTTAACCTATATAACAATTTTGTCTAACTTAGAGATGAAATAGTGGAATTCATCAAAATTCGGCAGTACAATTTCAAAAAATTTTGTTGTTTAAATTACATTTGTGAATACATAAATGGATTCAACATCCTGAAAAACCACCAAAGCACCCTAATTATGTGGATTAAACAATTTAAACTCATTTTTTTTAATTTTGATTAAAATTAACTAGAAAAATGGTCCTAAGAAAATTTATTTCGTCTATAAATTAGATTACACTTTTTTTATAACTAATTATTAAAAACTATTTTTCTTTTTTCTAATATATTTTTAATTTTATAATTTATTATTAATTAAAATTATATTTTTTCACATATAAAAAATATAATTTTTTCTTAATAAATATTTTTATATTTCATCAAAAAAAATACTACAAATATTTCCACATATGACATATTTTAATTGAACCAAAATAAAAAGAATAACAATATCATCCTCCAGAATCTAAAGTCCATCAATTAATCCAAAATATAACAAAGCATATTAGTGTTTCAAAACAAAAAATTATTTAACATTTAACAAATTATTTTATATCACTATATTTTATTTAGATATTAATAAAATTAATAGTTAAACTATATTTTATTTAGATATTAATAAAATTAATAGTTAAACTATATTTTATTTAACTATTAATAAAATTAATAGTTAAACTATATTTTATTTAAATATTAATAAAATTAATAGTTAAACTTAATATACACCAGTAAAGAGTATTCTTTGTTAGAAAGATAATTAAAATAAGGTAAACATAATATAAGAAGTATTGGTTCATCTTCTGTATTCTTTGTTTGAAATATAATTAAAAAATGGTAAACATAATATTTTCATAAAATATTTAGAGGAGTCGTCATCTTCCCTAAAAGTAAATGGAAATTTAAATCTTCTAAAACAGAAAGTTCATATGACCAATTATCAATTGTAAATTTTAAATACCAACGTAACAAAATATACGCATATCATCTCATATATCTTGGTTATTAACATTGTACAACTAATAAAAATATCACCAAGACAAGTCTCAAATGATTTCCTATCCTCACTCATTGGGCGTTCCTATCCTCGCTCATTGGGCGGGCGTAGGCCCCGCATGAATAATCTCTTATTTTGTTAAAACATCTCTAAAGATTTAGGAGTTTAATTAGAAAAACCAATTGAAATCATTTTTAGCTTTTTCTATTAGTCTTTATTTTTCTTCTTCTTCTTTTTTTGGGTTATATTTAGATTATTGTCTTTTAATGATTTTTTTAATATCTTTTTGACCTTTTATCTTTTGTTTTTTTTTCTATTTTTAGTTATGTTTTGCTATTAAACTTCAATTTAGTTTACCAATAAAATCATATAAAAATAAATTTTAATATATTATAAAAAATAAAGAAATATTAGTATGGTATTTTATATTAATAAATAATCAAATATTTATAATTAAAATATAACTAATACATCCTTGATGGGGTGAGGAATAGTGAAAATGGTGTTCTTGATATAATGCATGGGCATTTATGTTAGGCATGTTGTCAAGGCTTCGAGTCGAGAGTCTTGCAACCGAGTTGTAGCAGGCGTGCCCATGTACGACGGGAGCCTATATTGACCAACTCGGGTAGAGCGCGTGACTTGGAGTAGTGTTTAGTGGTGCGACGACAGATGCACATATAGCGAGCGTTCCATATTGGCGGGCGACCACCCATAGCGACGAGTGGGCGAATCGTGTTGACGAGTTGGCGAGTCGTGGTAGCATGCATGGTGAATGGGTGAGTTGTGTTGACAAGGCGAGTGAGTCGTGCATGGTGAGCGTGTTGGGAAAGAGTGCATCAAACGACTTGAGTCAAGCAATTCGGGTACCCAGACAAGCACACACCCTAGGAAGGTGTTGATCATTTCAGCCCCCATTGAATCTCTGATGAGAAATCCCCTTTTGTCTGGCCTGATAAATTCATTTTTCACCCATCGCTACCTTCTCCCAGCCTCAAAAATCACATAAAAAGGCCGTAAACCATACTCGAAAATATGCTTAAGGCCCAGCACCTTTCGGCCAGACCCCTACACCTTTTCTTCCGCATAACCCAGTGCCGGAACCGAGCGCAAAAGAACTAGGCACTTATCAACCGAATGACCGGGCTAAATATTAGCCATCGATCTTTGCAGATCAGATGATCTTTGTGAATCAACACTACGCCTGTGACCCATTTCATTCATCGCCCAAATCGTATGTGCACCGTCCAATCATCCTGCCAAATCAACGGTCCGCAGTCTATTTACCCTTGTGGTCCCCACGCCCAAAAACACTGTCCAAAAACCGGTGGTATTCATCGCATCGCTTTTCGGAGGCGGGTGTTATTTCTCAAAACGGAGCGATTCCATACAATGTTTGCCGCGTGTCTCCGCGTA
Organism: Pinus albicaulis; assembly: GCA_034641835.2. Classification (NCBI taxonomy): domain Eukaryota; kingdom Viridiplantae; phylum Streptophyta; class Pinopsida; order Pinales; family Pinaceae; genus Pinus; species Pinus albicaulis. The sequence continues at coordinate 1,185,551,687 of CM076574.1, forward strand.
TGGCTCCAAAACCGCCCTCCATCACGCATTATTGTTCGGTCAAAGTCACGGCACGATATTCATGACAGCCGTCCAATCTGGAGGTCTTCATCCAACGGTTGTCGCTCTTCGAAGCTACACGACATTTAATCACAGCATAGTCGACCCCTGGCCCACTATCCGTCGCCCTCCTACACGTCCTCCACCGTCGATCTCCGCCAAGATCGGACGGCTCTCATTAACCCCACGCCACGCCATTGACCCGGTCCTCCTCCACGTCACCATTCCACGTGCCATTCGACGCATTCTCTTCTACCTTCCTTATATATCATTCTAAAGGTCAAATTCAAAGTTTTTCATCTGCTACGCTCCGCCAACCTTCTCCATTGCCACCTCCCACCGTCACGCTGCATTTCCTACCATTTTTCTACATCTCTGGACCTCTCCATCATGCCGCACTGTCTCGCCACTATCCCCACTGTGTTCACCTTCCCGTGCATGGTTTTCTTTAACGAGTTTGTGGATTTTGCAGGGTTTCGGTGGCAGAAAATTGCCATAATTCACAACCTTCATTACAGAATCAAAGGACGCGGGAAAGGACTATCTTCCAATAGCTACATTTATGAAGAAAGTCCTGGGAGGCTGTTGCGACAAGACTTCCATTAAAGAAGCAGGGATTAAACCCTGATAAACCCTCCCGATGTCATTCAAGGCGCTGATTTCGCGATCAGAGACATTAATATCGCAGACAAAGAGTATCAGTGGAAGGTAGAAAATTAAAGGCATCTAATTGAAGATTTTGGGGCCTTGATCTACCCTTTGAAGGAAAAGTACCAGGTCGAAGATCTTGTAGATCACCTAAAAGATTTATGCACAGAAAACAATGCCCTCCAGGTTTTATTTCACCAGAGTTTTCTCTCCAGGAAAGGATGGAATGTCCATGTGATTTTAATTCTAAGCCGTGTTCCTGAAGAGACCTTTACCCAGTGCATTTACTTCAGAAAGTCAACCACAGAGTACATACAGCATCACAGAGCCGTCAAGCAGTATGGGCGGGCACTTCTCCGCCATTTTGTTTTAATGAGACAATTAAATGTTCATCACCTACTCCCTTATGGAGCTTTCTTTCCCTCCTATAAAGCTCCCAAAGAACAAATGATTTAGGGTTTTGGATTTTATCAGAAAACTATGCAGTGAAAGGATTTTTGTATACATTTTGTTGAACTCTGGTATGAAGGCTCAGAGCCCATAGGGTCTCAGTGAGGAGGAGTTCCATCTGTTAAAAAGGATTTTGGTCTTTGGTATTTCACTGTCTGTTACCTTCTCTTATGTGTTATTTAAATAGATCATTTCATTTCATCCATCTTTCCTGTATCATGTTTTGGAATGCGAGTGGCTCATTGATTTTTGGTATGGATTCATCCTAGTCGATGCCCATGCTTGGATCAGTCAAGCGCTTTAAATATGGCTCATGCATGACATTCTGTTCCACTATTCATCTAAACCGTATTTCTACTATATTAGTTTCTTTGAGAGGGTGTTTTTAAAATGCTATTGTCATGTATGGATTCTTAAATTGGTAAGCCCATGCATGGTGGTATTGTGTATCTGGATATCAGCTCAATGACAACTAATATCTTCCCTATATTTCATTCACTACATACACCTTCTGATAATTAATTTCTGTGAGGTATTTCTAAATTGGCCCTCTTTGCAGTAAACTGTCTCTGAATTGTCTGCTGCTTTTATATTGGAGTTTTGCATGTTGCCTCTGCATTATTCCTATCTATGTATCAGTTTTATGAAGGTCTTGGTCCCATTCAGATTAATATTCCTTGTTTTACAAGAGATAGCATGAGAGCTTTTACTGATAACTTCCTCTGTTATACCATATGCTCCTTGCTAAGATAAGATGTCCTAGGCACTGGTCTATCACAACTCTAGGCTATCTCTAGGAGCGACAACATATTTCTGGCGCCATTGTTGGGGATCAAAGTTGAGAAAATATAAATCCCTAGGCCTTGACAAAATCTAATTCACTCTTCAAGTAGGTGAGAATGGAGAGTTGAGAGTTGTAGATCCCTCACCTTGGCGACTCCACATTTGTTTATTTGGTAAATCTATTTGCAGTCCTGGCTCCTCGTAAGCCACACCTGAGGTCAGATACGTCTCAGCCAAAGACACCTTCAGTGTCTAACCCTGAAAAGATCATACATAGAAGAAATTGGAGGGAAGGAAAATCAGTCCACTTTGAAATTCCTGAATTGTCTATAGAAGACTTTCCATCCTCTTCTTCTCAAGAAGCTCAAGAGCTAGATCCCGACTCCACTGTGGGAGATACCGATTATTATTATTCAGATAGCTCACCCCGAGGAGGTATCAAAAATAAAGATAGTTTTCACCCTACTCCTGAGGTTGAAGAGGTAAAAGAAGTAACTAAAGTATCTGTTGTTAACAGACCATTATTCCCCTCAACACCTCATTCTGTTGTTCATTATATTCCCATTGTTATCCATACTCCACTTCCACCTCCTCCTCCTCTTACTCATCAAACTATTGTAATACTTCCACCCCCTCCAATGGCAAATATTACAGGCTTCTTACTAAATAAATATGCTCCTCTAGCATTACCCCAAGTGTTGAATGATTTGCCACAGGATTATTTGAAGATTTTACCCCAATTCAATGAATAAATGAGATTGATGCTCAAAAACATCTTGAGGTGTTTTGCGCTTTTGCAGAGAATTTTAATGTGGAACATTTAGACGTGGTCTTATGACTTTTTGTACAATCTCTTGATGGTGAAGCTCGAAAATGGTTTAAGACATTGGCAGGTCGTTCCATTACCACTTGGGAAAATATGGAAGACACTTTTCCCAGAAAATGGGGAGAGAAGAAAGACCATGGACATAGTCTTACTGAGTTTAATACAATTAAGAAAAGACATAATGAAGGGGTGTCAGAATTTATCAAAAGATTTAATAAATTGTATCTGAGCCTTCCAGCAGATATGAAGCCTCATCAAACTGCTACTAAAGTTGTTTTCATGGCAGCATTTGATTCAGAATTTGGTTTCTCTCTCAGAGAAAGAAATCCTGCTACTCTGGATGATGCTCAGTCAGATGTACTAGAGTTGGAAGCAAACTTTTCCTCCACTGGCAAATCAAAGGGAAGATTTGAACAAGATACTAGAAGAAGGGGCAAAGAGGAGATGTCCACCTATTATCAAGATAGAGACCCGGCCAATGACAGAATTGAAGAAATGAGCAAAATGATTAAGAACCATTCTGGTAAACTGGTCAAGCTTGAATTGGAAGCCAAGAATTCAGCCTCCAAAAATTTTCAGAATGCTCCAAACAGAGGTTACAATCCTCAGTATAGGAAACCACCCCTACAAATATTTCCAAGGGAAGCAAAGGAGCAACAGGATCAGGTACCACACCCATTGTACCTGGAAGGTCCAGTAGAAGATTCTACTGAAGACACTACCTATGGACTGGAGGATGCAAATCTTGCCTTTTCAAATAGTGATGGAGAAGAATTCCCTTTGCAAGGAAATGATGGAGCTGAGTGCTCATTACAAGAAGAAGAAAAGACCAGAGACACAGAAGAAGCAAAAATTGATCATTATTGTAAACAATTTGTTGATTTCATGCAAGCACAGTTCAATAGAAGATATGATCTCAGATCTTCTAGGAAGAGGACTCGTACTCAAGATCAAGAAGAGGAGCTACCCCAGAAAGAGACACCTGCTCAAAAGGATTTTGCAACGCAGAAAGTCACAGACGAAGGTAAGGGCCCTCTAAACAAACCTTTGTAGTCTAATGATCAAATTCCTTCTTCCTCAAGAGTATTCATTCCCCCTAGTACCAAGTCTGTGCCAAAAGAAAACAAACCCTCAGCTAAAAATAAAGATCAAGAGAGGTTGTAACAGAAAAGTCCTCCCCTGTTTTCAGTTTGCAAAAAGAACTTGAGAAAGTAAAAATCCCAGTCCCCTTGACTGAACTATTGAAGCAACCTGCAAATCAATCTAAAGTCACCTCTTTCATGCTCCCTCCTAAAGTTGTACTCACTCCAGATAGTCTCAACCTTCAAGAAGAAAGACCCATGGTTGTCTTTGGTCCACATGTTGAGGAATTAGATGCTTCTACTCCTCCCTTTTATGTGTCTCTAGTAATTCATGACCTGCTATTACACAATTGTATGTTAGATTATGGAACTTCCCATAATCTAATACCTCTATCAGTCATGGAAAAACTAGGATTACAAATTACCCATCCATACAAGGACCTTTATTCATTTGATTCCAAAAGAGTTAAATGCCTAGGGATGATTAAGGATTTGGTGGTCAATTTGGCCCAAATCCCAGCAAAGAGTGTGGTAATGGACATCGTGGTGGCAGACATCCCAACTCGTTTTTGCATGTTGCTGTCAAGGTCCTGGGGGAAAAAAATTGGTGGGTCAATCAAGTTAGACTTAACATATGCCGCCATCCCAGTTTTTGGTGGCCAGGAGAGGAGGTTTTACAGGGAGACTAGATTTGTCAAGATGGTGAACAAGGCAGATAACTCTGTAAATTCACCAGTCTATAGTAAAAAAGGAAATTTCTCATGCTTGATGCTGGAAGAGGATCAAGATTATGCTCATGAACCATATTTCTGTCAGATCAAGACTGAGCAGCCCTTAGAGAGTAATGAAACAGGAATCTGGACACTCCATTTTGATGGAGCAAATTCAAGAGAAGGTAATGGAGCTAGAATATTATTGATTTCTCCTACAGGAAAATGGGTTCCATTGTCTTTCAAGCTAGAATATGAAGCTACAAATAATGTGCCTGAATATGAAGCACTTCTGTTAGGATTGCAGACAGCCAGGAACATGAACATACAAAGTTTAAAAGTTTTGGGAGATTCAGAACTGGTGGTTCGACAAGTCAGGAATTAGTGTCAAACCAAACATCCACGACTGAGGGCTTATAGGAATGAAGTTTGGGACATGGTGGATATTTTCTTCTTGGCATTTGATATCCAATTCATGCCCTGAAAATAGAATAGGATGGCTAATTCCCTTGTTGTGGTTGCTAGCACATTTCGTCCACCTCAGAACCCTCTTTTAAGATATGAAGTTGAGGTGCATTATCGGCCATCAATCCCAGATAACATCAAACACTAGCAGGTATTTGAGGATGAAGAAAAAATGAAGAGATTCCTGGAAACAGTAGGGGAATTCTCCAATATGGAGATTGATGCTGATGAAGGAGAGGAGACTGAGGATACTTCAAAAAGAAATTGGGAGAAGACAATGGCAGGAAATAAAGTGTTGCAGTTGAAGGGAAACATCATACCTAGAGGGCTGGTGCCTCTAGAAATATTATTTTACAAGAATGATGTCCCACTGAAGCCAGGAAAAGTGGTAGAAGAAAATCAAGCAGAAGACCTGAATCTGGGTATTGAGGCTGACCCCAAAATTGTAAAATTGTCCAAAAAAATCCCAGAAGAATATAAAAAGCTATATCATAAATTATTTCAATCCTACAAAGATTTGTTTTCATGGTCCTATCAGGACTTGAAAACTTTTGATATCAGTATTATGCAACACAAGATTCCACTGAAGGAAGAGGCAAGACCTCATAAGCAAAAGCTCAGACAAATAAACCCCCTGCTGCTCCCTTCTATTGAGAAGGAAATTAAGAAGCTGTTAAAGGCAAAAATAATTATGCCATTGAGGTACTCTGAATGGGTGGCAAACCTAGTCCCTCTCCGAAATAAGAATGGAGAAATAAGGCTGTGTGTGGATTTCAGAAATTTGAACAGAGCATCCTTAAAGGATAAGTATCCACTGCCTAAGATGGATCACATCCTACAGAAGGTGGTCGGAGCTTCTAGGATGTCAATGATGGATGGATTCTCTGGTTATAACCAGGTAGCTGTATCTCCAGAAGATCAAAAGAAGATTGCTTTCACCACACCATGGGGTACATTTATGTATGCCCAGATGCCTTTTGGGTTGATTAATGCCAGGGCCACTTTTCAAAGGGCCATGGACATCGCTTTTGTTGGGGAGCAGGATAAATTTTTGGTAGTCTACCTCGATGATATCATTGTATTTTCAAAGAATGATACTGAGCACATTGAGCATTTGCGAAGAACCTTTGAGAAATGCAAAAGGTATGGTCTCTCTCTAAATCCTCAAAAGTCTTTATTTGCATTAGAAGAAAGTAAACTTTTGGACACATTGTGACTAAAGATGGGTTGAAGATAGATCCTAAGAGGGTAGAGGTTATAAATGATATTGCTCTTCCCAGAAATAAAAAATAAGTTCAGGTATTCCTTGGACGTATTAATTTTCTAAGAAGATTTATTCCTAACTATGCTGAAATAGTTAGGCATATAACAGACATGCTGAAGAAGAATAATGAGGTAAAGTGGTCCCAGGAATCACGAGAGGCATTTACCAAGATAAAAAATGATTTTGCAGAAGCTCCTATGCTAGCCAGGCCAGATTATGATAAACCTTTCATGATCTTTTCCTTTGCATCACCTCATACAATGGCTGGAGTTTTGTTGCAGAAAAATGAAGAAAGGTATGAGCAGCCTATTTCCTTTTTCATTCAGGTGCTTTGTGATGTAGAACTGAAATACAACACATTAGAAAAGCAAGCATATGCCCTGGTCAAGTCCCTCAAAGCATTCTGCATGTATATCTTACAGTCCCATATCACTGCATTTGTGCCTACAGCTGCTGTAAAATATATTCTTATTCAAGGGGATAGTGAGGGAAAAAGGGGGAAGTGGATTGCAAGAATACAGGAGTATGAATTATACATCTACCCTACTAAGCTGATCAAAGGACAGGGGCTTGCCAAAATCTTATCTGAATCAAACCATCAAGCTTTGGGTATAAACTTGTCCACAATAGCAAATAGGGAATCTGAAGAGAAAGAAGAGCGACATGGAATTGGAGTAGCTACTCCAGAAACACATATAAAGTACCTCACCAGTCAGTGGTACAAAGATGTAGTAGAATATCTCCTTACACTCAGCTACCCTCCAAGTTGTGATAAAACTAAATATAGAGCACTGAGATTGAAATCACAGAAGTACATAGTCGCCAATGGCCGGCTATACTGGCGAGATCCCTCAGGCATCCTACTCTTGTGTCTCACAGAGGATGAGGTGGAGAATATCATAGCCAAATTTCATGAATGGATCTGTGGGGAACATTACAGCTGGAGGGCCACTGCTCACAAAATCCTGAAGGCTGTTTTTTATTGGCCCAAGCTTTTTGGAGATGTTTTTGCCTAGGTTAGAGCATGTGAGAAATGTTAGAAATTTGCTGAAAGGCAGAAGTTGGCACCTCTTCCCATGATTCCTGTGGATGTGGATGAACCATTCCAGCAGTGGGGAATTGATTTTATAGGTGAAATACATCCCCCATCGAGTGGCCAGCATAAGTGGATTTTAGCTACCACAGATTATTTTACAAAATGGGTGGAAGCTATACCTGCAAGGAATCCTACTGATGCTGTGATAATAAAATTCATGGAAGAAAACATCATATCCAGGTTCGGCTGCCCTGCCAGGATAGTAACTAATAATGCTCAGGCTTTCAAGTCTGCAAAGTTTGTAAGCTTCTGTCAGCAGTATAACATCACACTAAGTCACTCTACAGCCTATTATCCACAGGGAAATGGCTTGGAAGAATCTTCCAATAAAACTCTGGTGAGGGCATTGAAGAAGGATATAAATGAAAATCATAAAAATTGGGATTCCCAGTTAAAATTTGCTCTGTGGGCCAATAGAATTACCAGCAAGAGAGCAACTTGGAAATCTCCATACAAATTATTATATGGGAGGGCAGCAGTATTCCCCATACAGTTATCCCTACCAGTGGCTCGATTCATGTAGGAAAGCCAAGAAGAGCCTGATGATATGACTAGGAGAATAAATCAGGTGGTGGAATTGGAGGAGACTAGAAACCAGGTGAATCAGAAGCTGACTAAATATCAAGAGAAGATGAAGTACCTTTTTTATCAGCATACTAAAGACAGGAATCTGCAGATTGGTGATTTAGTACTCGGGTGGGATATCCGAAGGGTTGAAAAAGGAAAACATGGAAAATTCGACCCACTCTGGTTCGGTCCTTTCAAGATTGTGGAGCAGGGAGGTAACAATACTTTCAAGTTGGAAAATTTACAGGGATATTTGCTTGATGCCCCTGTGAATGGTCAGTTCCTTAAGCCCTATTTCCAATTCTGATGCAGGAAATCACAGCCTGGTGTATTATATTGTATAATACTTTTCTGTTTCATCTTTATTTAAATAAGGTGGGTGTCGTGATGAATCATGAAGTAAAAAGCAGAAGGGCTGAAGAGCGGAATTAACACAAAAAGAATATCTGGTGGTCTGCGAAGTTCTCGACATGTCCAGGGATGAACGTGTCATCCCTAGGTGGAGCCAATGTTGATCATTTCAACTCCCATTGAATCTCTGATGAGAAATCCCCTTTTGTCTGGCCTGATAAATTCATTTTTCGCCCATCGCTACCTTCTTCCAGCCTCAAAAATCACATAAAAAGGCCGTAAACCATACTCAAAAATATGCTTAAGGCCCAACACCTTTCGGCCAGACCCCTGCACCTTTTCTTCCGCATAACCCAGTGTCGGAACTGAGCACAAAAGAACTAGGCACTTATCAACCGAATGATCGGGCTAAATATTAGCCATCAATCTTTGCAGATCGGACGATATTTGTGAATCAACACTGCGCATGTGGCCTATTCCATTCATCGCCCAAATCGTATGTGCACCATCCGATCATCCTGCCAAATCAACGGTCCGCGGTCTATTTACCCTTGTGGTCCCCACGCCCAAAAACACTGTCCAAAAACTGGTGGTATTCATCGCACCTCTTTTCGGAGGCGGGTGGTATTTCTCAAAACAGAGCGATTCCATACAGTGTTTGCCGTGTGTCTCCGCGTACGGCTCCAAAACTTCCCTCCATCGCGCATTATTGTTCGGTCAAAGTCACAGCGCGATATTCATGATAGCCATCCGATCTGGGGGTCTTCATCCAACGGTTGTCGCTCTTCGAAGCTACACGGCATTTAATCACATCATAGTCGACCCCTGGCCCACTATCCGTCGCCCTCCTACGCGTCCTCCACCGTCGATCTCTGCCAAGATCGGACGGCCCTCATTAACCCCATGCCACGCCATTGACCCAGTCCTCCTCCATGTCACCATTCCACATGCCATTCGACGCATTCTCTTATGCCTTCCTTATATATCATTCTAAAGGTAAAATTCAAAGTTATTCATCTGCTACGCTTCGCCAACCTTCTCCATTGCCACCTCCCACCGTCACCTGCATTTCCTACCATCGTTCTGCATCTCTCGACCTCTCCATCATGTCGCGCTGTCTCGCCATTATCCCCACTATGTTCACCTTCCCGTGCATGTTTTTCTTTAACGAGTTTGCTGATTTTGCAAGGTTTCAGCGGCGGAAAATTTCCATAATTCACAGCCTTCATTACAGAAGCAGAGGACGCAGGAAAGGACTATCTTCCAATAGCTAAATTTATGAATAAATTCCTAGGAGGCTGTTGCGACAAGACTTCCATTAAAGAAGCAGGGATTAAACCTTGAGAAACCCTCCCAATGTCATTCAAGGCGCTGATTTCGCAATCAGAGACATTAATATCGCAGACAAAGAGTATCAGTGGAAGGTAGAAAATTAAAGGCATGTAATTGAAGATTTTGGGGCCTTGATATACCCTTTGAAAGAAAAGTGCCAGGTCGAAGATCTTGCAGATCACCTAAAATATTTATGCACAGAAAACAATGCCCTCCAGGTTTTATTTCAGCAGAGTTTTCTCTCCAGGAAAGGACGGAATTTCCATGTGATTTTAATTATAAGCCGTGTTCTTGAAGAGACCTTTACCTAGTGCATTTACTTTAGAAATTCAACCACAGAGTACATACAGCATCACAGAGCCGTCAAGCAGTATGGGCGGGCACTTCTCCTCCATTTTGTTTTAATGAGACAATTAAATGCTCATCACCTACTCCCTTATGGAGCTTTCTTTCCCTCCTATAAAGCTCCCGAAGAACAGATGATTTAGGGTTCTGGATTTTATCAGAAAACTATGCAGTGAAAGGATTTTTGTATACATTTTGTTGAACTCTGGTATGAAGGCTCAGAGCCCATAGGTTCTCAGTGAGGAGGAGTTCCATCTGTTAAAAAGGATTCTAGTCTTTGGTATTTCACAGTCTGTAACTTTATCTTATGTGTTATTTAAATAGATCATTTCATTTCATCCATCTTTCCTATATCATGTTTTGGAATGTGAGTGGCTCATTGATTTTTGGTATGGATTCATCCTAGTCGATGCCCATGCTCGGATCAGTCAAGCGCTTTAAATATGGCTCATGCATGATATTTTGTTCCACTATTCATCTAAACCGTATTTCTGCTATATTGGTTTCTTTAAGAGGGTGTTTTTAAACTGCTATTGTCATGTATGGATTCTTAAATTGGTAAGCCCATGCATGGTGGTATTGTGTATCTGGATATCGGTTCAATTACAACTAATATCTTCCCTATATTTCATTCACTACATACACCTTCTGATAATTAATTTCTGTGAGGTATTTCTGAATTGGCCCTCTTTGCAGTAAGATGTCTCTAAATTGTCTGCTGCTTTTATATTGGAGTTTTGCATGTTGATTCTGCAATATTCTTTTCTCTGTGTCAGTTTCTGAAGGTCTTGGTCCCATTCAAACTTATTTTCCTTATTTTACAAGAGATAGCATGAGAGATTTTTACTGATAACTTCCTCTGTTATACCATATTCTCCTTGCTAATATAAGATGTTCTAGGCACTGGTCTATCGCAACTCTAGGCTATCTCTAGGAAGGACAACAGTAGGCACATGTGGATACTTCGTGCAGAGTCATGTGGAAGGGCGGCACAGGCCAACCTGATTCATAACGACCAAACGACGGGTGGACATGTGCGGTACGGTATCACGATTAGGCTAACGTGCAGAGCAGGGGAATGTTGACCTGAACAGTGACAAGGCCGACCCATGGTGGATGGCTAAAGGATGCAAAAATTGAAAGGATGGGTCCATGACACTCCATTTAAATGGAGGCAGCATGGAGCACTCTGGATCATTCATCATCAGATCATCAAACATCATCTGAGCTAAATAATTCAGGAAAAGAAGCGAACAAAAGGAGAGACGAATGAGTTGGGAAATAGGTGGAATTGCAGAGAGAAAAGGTCAATTTAGCCGCAGCGAAGTTGGGGTTCCCTCGAGTTGAAAGGATGGACATAGTTTTGAGTGAGTTGGGTTTCTATGCATGATGCAATGCATGTGCAGAACCCGCGAAAAGGAGTCGGGCGAGTTGGGTCAAGACTGTGTCTGTTGGCTTGTAATTCTCTTGGAGGGATAATGCAATATCAAATTCAAGCAAATGAAGAGTTGGAGCGGGTAAGATGGACACCCAACGCTTCAAGCGCAGAGTCAAGTGGTCCCCACTTATGCCACATCACACATTCCCCTGCTCATCGCACATCGCTCCTCGCAAGTTTTAATCTTTACCTCTTAAGACTTAGCCGAAACTTATATTTCCACCGATGCTATTTGGTGGGACCCTACCGCATTACCAAATCACACGCAAACCTTTACTTTCACCTTTCCCTTATCTTTTTGCCTTTTCGCACTTCCCGATGTTTAAGCGCCTGCATATCATTCTTCGAAAATCTTACCGTTTACCCTTCGCCACTATCCTATAAATCTTGCGACATGTGATAAGCGGGCAGTCCCACCTTCACCACCACGTCGCCCTTTCTCCCCATCGCATATCACTCCCCGCAAGATTTAACATTTACATCCCCCGCACTTCGCACTTTGTAGATTTTAATGTTTACCCTCCACTTCTAACATGTAAATCTTGCAATATGCGGTATTTGAGCAGTCCAACCACTGTCTGCCACATCACCATCCTGGCACTTCTCACATCGCACCTTTCATCACTTAACCATCACTCTTATCACATAAACCTTGCAATATGCGATCTGCGGGCACAGTCTGTTGAACCCTTAGTTAAACTAAGAGGGGGGGTGAATTAGTTTAACACATTCATGGACTTTTAAAACTTTCCTTTGAACTTATTTACACCTTCATTTCATGATCAGCTTATTACATAATGTAACAACAATCTTAATATTTGAGCAGCAAGTATTAAGTAGATTAGATACACCATATAAACACATAAACATCATGCACATAGACAACAAATATAAGTGGAAACCCATAATGGAGAAAACCACATATTATTATTGTTGTGATGCAAAGGCAAGCTCCAACTCCCTCTCATCACTAATTTTCCATAGGCTCCAACCTACAGGAGGCTACTACTTCAATTCTGCAAGCTACAACTTGCAAGGAAGCTCCAACACCCATCTATTTTGTGCAGGCTACAACCTACAGGAGGCTCCTACCTTAGCCAGCTACAACTGGACATCTATCAAGCTACAACTTGATATGGAAGCACCAACTTCCTCATTGTACAATAAAATGATACGCTGATTTACCTGGATATCAGCTCTGTTTTTCTCCTTCTTTATTGTTGTCCTTCCACCCTTCAAATTTACTTTATATCATCTCTGGATCTTCACAACTCCTCTCTCTACTCCTTCTTCTTCTTACACTCTCTCACCTTTTGCTGCTTTCTCTAACCTCATGCTGTTATGTCTTATGATCTTCTGCTCTCTTCCATTCTGTAGCTTTCTAAAATCTTCAGCTCTCTTCAATTCTGATACATACTCCCTCTCCCTCTCTCTATATTTTCGTGACCTTCTACACATGAATATTACACGTTTTATATAGCTAACTTCATGGATGTTTTCATTCTACAGGGAATATGAAGTGAACAGGTACGACTCTTTTCCTTCCACCTTCTCATTTCCTCGCTCAGCACATTCAGGATGTTACAACAATATATACAATCATTATAGTATCAAATTGGAGTTTTTCTTTACCTACGAAAACTTGCCTTTGCATCACATACAATAAAAATAATTAAATCATTTACATTTATAGATACAATAATATTTCAATTCAGCCCTTTCAGCTCTTGGTTCACCATATATTTTCCTTTTCTGCTGCTGTCACTGTCTTTTCAGTTTCTGCTATTATATTCTAGATCTGTTGCATAATTGTTATGTTTCTTCTATTACCTATGTCTTTTGTGCTACGTTCACATACATGTCAACCTTTCATCAATCGGACGGTCATCGAACTCTGCCTTTTCTTTTTTTTCCAATCCAACGTAATCCTCACATAAAGTTGCATTTTATTTAACTGTTCCCAACCTATGCGAAATAGGTGGTTTTAGAATGCCACATGTCGCCCTCTTAATGCTATCGCGTTCGTTTCACCTTTCACCACTTATCTTCCAAAAGCGGTGCGACAAACACTTACCGGATTTGTAATCCTGCCTTCATTGTTCCGCTTATTTTCCATTTCTGGTTCCACGTATCGTTTGACCATTGCTGATGATTTACGTGCCTCTACGGTCAATCCTTCATCACACTGTTATGCTCATGCTCCAGGTCCTTTTTCATATTTTCAGGTCTTTCCTTTGTAACCCGAGTCGACCTCCACTTCCATGGATTTCTTCATAAAACACTTAGCCCCAGACTTAACTTTGGTTGAAGGATCCCACAACGCAGTGACCAATCACAGCGCATCACATTTTTACTCATCCATCTAGCAGTTATCGCATTTCGGCATTCCAACGTTCTTTGCTATATGGATCCTTAGTTCTCCGATGTTATTTAACAAAGGAAAACCACATACTTCTAGACTTGAAAAACTTTAGGCTTCAGCTTCGATCTGTATCACATCCGCTCTCTTTATCGCACTTCGGTGAATCCTGTTACCCAATGTGCCTTTGTCCATCTGATCTCCCGATATGCGATATTCCTCCTACCCCAATTGCAATATGCGATGAACTTCACATCGCTACTTCGCATCGCATCGCATCGCCACTTCGCGGTATGCGATGAACTTCGCATCTCCGATGTGTGATATTGCATTGTGCCACCACATGTCCCTTCGCATCACCACTTCATTATCGCACTTCACACTTTGGTGATTCAACCGAATTCTCAAGCGCTTATTCTCCTGAGCTTGCGATGTCCGATATGCGATCGGGCCCCACTTGATTGTGATATAATCTATGCCTTCGATCTCCTTTGATCTCATCTGTTGATCACTTCGGTCCATGACTGTACTTTTGGGCTTTAGGAAAGCGGGTCCTAGTTCACGGCACTGTGGAGGCATTCCTTGGTATAGAATGGTCATCAAGCATGTGCTATCATAGTGAATGACAACCTTCGATCTGCGGTCAACGCCCGATGGGCGGGTCAACTGCGGAGGCACCCCCCTTGGGTTAACCATCGGACTGTTTATTCCCCCATGGTACCGTTGATCCTAGATCAACATTAACCATGCTCATAATATGTGCGCGAGGTCTAACTCATATTCCTCTTCCTCCTTTGCTGCCCATGCTTGCTACCTCCCGGAATGCAGATTCTTTCTGCCCGACACGAGTCCACTTCACCTGTTTCACCTGTTTGTTCAACTGTCACTTTTCTATTCTGCCTCTTTGCTGCACATTGATGCTTCTTTCCTCTTTTCTTCATGATGTTACTCCTCTTGAGCTTTTCACTCTGATTTTGGATTATTTCGCTTGCTGCACGCCTTTGCTGCTTCTCTGCTTCCTTCGCTTCCTCTGCTACCTATGCTGCCTCTGATGCCTTCACTGCCTCTGCTACACGCCAATGTTCTGGTGTTGTTCCTTTGTGCTCCTTTGCCTTTGCTAATGGTCTAATGTTGATCCTTGCCTCTCTTTTATGCTTTCATACTGCATTATTACTCCACTTCTTCTTTGCCTTATTGTTGTTGCTTCTCTGCTCCTTTTCCTTAATGATAGTTCTTTTGGTGCTCCTTTGTGCTCCTTTGTTGTCAATGACAATATTTCCAACAGTCTCCCCCTTTGGCATTGATGGCAACACATCCACCAATACTCCAATGCTTCCTCCAAGTCTTCCTCCCCCTTTCATTCTGAGAAGTGTCTTTCTTCCTCTGCTTGCTTTTTAGAAGAGCCTTTCTTTTTCTGCTTACTTTTCCTCCCCCTTTGACATCAATGGCAAAGGGTTGCACATCTCTCAATGTAGATTCTATCTTTACATTTCCTCTCTCTGAGTTGTGTTTAGGCCCGTCTTCTTTTGAATTTATACCTTGCTGCTCTAGACTGGTGTACATGAGTTGTTGGGAGAACACTTTTGAGAATTATTGAACTTGTATATACACAGTAAGTTGATACCATCCCAAAGCACAAACTCCTTTCACTTGTATAGAGTGTAGGTGATGATAGAACAACCATATATAATTAGACTTATATAATCAGAGATGCATCATTGGACCAAAACTAAAATACTGAGAATGCTTCAAATATACTTCAGTATCTCGTATGATCTTCATCAGAAATACATATCTTTTGAGGAAGATTGTAGATGGAGTATGTCTTCTTCTACAATACACATCTACAATACAACATCTATTCAATTATGATGATGCCAATATATCTTTTATAGTTGTGGTTCACCTTTCCTGCCTGTTGGTGGTGATATGAGCTAGGATGTTGACAAGGATATTACACATAATAGCTGAAAGGTCCTTGTTACTAATGTGAACAATGAATCAACCCAGAGCTTACAACTTATTGCGGGATTAGACGATATCTTTCAATCTAACAGACCAAATGACTTTACTACTTGTACAATGTTCTTTCAAAACAAACCCTTGAGGCTAGATACATTCAATGTATTGGTCAGTCTCACTTATCAACCATGCAATTTTATTTATGACATAAGGGGGTATGTATGTCAATGATCAATATCTCTTTAATGGTGAATTACCAGCAAATCCTTTATGTTGAAGTAGGATTTAGATAAATTCATAAAATACTTTTGAGCTTCAAATGGTTATCACAAATAGTCCTTCATACTTCAGATACTTTGACTATTCTGTCATGATGATTTTCAACAAAAACATCTTCAAGTTGTTTAATTGATATCTCAGCCAACAGACTTCACACAGTTTTATGAATGATCTTAAGAAAGAGGCCTTGAATATATATCTATACTGAATTGAGGAAGGCATGCAGTTATATCTAGAAATAGATACTGCATCAATGCTTAATATACTACTTCAAGTGTAAACACGATAATGATCCTTTTTCCCTTTCATTGACCATTTTATGCTTTAATAATGCAGATAACACTGGGTATACTACCTTGATGTACTTTTGCCATAATTCTTTGATCCTGAGGACCTGTACCATACCACTACTCCACTGATAACACTTGGTATTCTGTTGATAGGCATGTTGCTTGTACCAAATACCAATTGATACTACTTTGATAAAGCATGCAGAGATTTCACTTCAGCTCGCACATGAACCCACAGTTAAGAAAACCTTCATAGTTTCTACTATTGAGCTTTCCACTGTTCACACCAACAATCATCAATATACTGAATTTGATCTTGGCGTCATTAACCATTTTTCTTATTCTATCATTCTGTTCAAAGGAATGCCATTGCATGTTCCTTTATAGGACTACTCCAGAATCATTGTTGCTTTATATTCAATTCAACTGTTCTAACATAATGATCTTCGGGAAGACATCTTCAATTTCTATACTAGGAATCTTCATGGGCAGATCACTCATAGATTTATCACTCACTTAACTGTATTCCTCCAAGGGGAATTTTCATAAATGAAAGATGTAATGATATAATGATGATAGGCACTTCTCTTACTCATCCTTCTTAATGTGATTCATTGTTAATTCGAGCAATACGATGCACAATGTGATCATCCTTTATGGGTCTTCTAGTTCTGTAGCTCAAAACATATTTTTTGTGATTTTAACCATTTATCACTAAATGTGTTGAAGTCTTCTTAGCTTACATGTTCATGGCTAATGTTCCCTCTACCATCATGGCTGCTTGCTGCCTTCTCTCCTTCCATCAACCTGTTGGCTATTATGTGCTTCAGGTATTTTTCTTCCTCTATAGTTCTCTGTTTGAGAAATTGTCCTTTCCCTTCCTGATCTTATAGTTGTTCTCATTCCAAGGAGCTCTTCTTAGACTACTTTCATGGGGACTATTTATGGACTGCTCTCCCCCTGGGATGTTTCTTCTTAGAGCAGCTCCCCCTAAGACTGTGATGGATTCATTATGTTATTGAGTTAACAGACTCCCCCTTTCTCTTTTCCTTCCAAACTTTATTAGGGTTCTTCATAATGTCTACACTTCTTTTTGATTCAAAGTTTTGTCGGATTAGATTGGATTCCATAATCTATCTAGAGTTCTTTAATGTATATGGTAGTTTACAGTCTTTTGCTTTGTGACCAAACTTGAGGCATACATAACATCTTATTTTACCAAGATACGTTTGAGCTGATGTATAATATTTTTTTCCCCTTTTTGAACACAATTTACATTCAACAGATTTATGTCCAAATTCATTGCATGAAAAATAGTAGCCATGGAATCGATTAGTGTATCTGGTGAAAGGTTTTCCTCTCCATTTTTTTGCTTGAGGTAGTCTTTTCATTTTCTGCATCCTTTGCTGGTTACACTGGATTTGCTTTGTCTTACAATATGCTACAATATGTCCAGGTTTGTGGCAGGAAAAACAAGTGATACTTCTAATAGGAGGAAAGAACCTCCTTTAACAGCGTCTGAATTTATTCAATTCATATTCAAGAGTGTATGAGCCTTTTTCAGCTGACCGTTTCTTCATTTCGTTCTTTGTCATTTGAGGTTGTTTCTTGCTTCTATTTACTTCATTGCAAATCATGTTCTTCTTGGCTTCTACTTTTGTAGTAATATTTTGAGTTGCTTCATTACCCTTTACATCTTTTACAAAAATGATATTCTTGTTATCTTCTACCTTGGACTTACTGGTTTCTTCGTCATATCCTATCCCAGCCTTTATGAGAGGAGACCTTTGAGAATTTAGAATCTTGTCCAACTGTTCAGAGCTTGTCATTTGAGGAGTATTCCTTAGTAATTCTCTTTGGGATTTTTCTAATTTCTTTCTCAGGCACACTACTTCTTCTTCTAATTTCTCTTGCTTCTGAATTTTATCCTTTATTTGCTTTAGTAGAGTGTCTTCTACTTTCCTTGCTTCTTCAAGTTGTGTCTTCAGGCCAACAATTTCTTTCTTATCTTCATATTCTTTCTCATCACATATTTGCATCAATTTCTTCAGGTATTTTTTTTCATTCTTCAATCTTCCTATTTCAGTCAAGGAAATGTCAATTTTGGTTTGTTCTTTCACTATAATTTCTTCATGGAAGTTACTTCCATTCACACTAGCAAGTACCTCATTTGATTGAACATTTTCCCTTTGACATGAATTTTTCTTCTTCTTGATTCTCTTCTCCTTCTTGACTATGCAGCCCCTAGTGTCTACTTCATGCATGAAATGAAATATATCCTAGATTTCTTTTGCAAAGGTTAGATCCATTATTAAATGAAGATCCTTGTTATGAAGATTGTTATATATCACACATTTTTCCTTGGCATTCCATTGTTGTTCTTGCAAAGAGGTAGATTTTGTGCAATAACCATCACATAAAATCTTCCATACCTCAAGTTCATAAGCCATTAAATCAGTTTTAACCTTATCTCTCCATTCAGGAAAGTTTGTTGTATTTAGCACGGGTACATTTTGATAGCCCATGACTCAACTAGATCTCCTTCAAGCTATAAGGCTTACACCAAAGGAACCCGCTCTGATACCAATTGTTGAACCCTTAGTTAAACTGAGAGGGGGGGTGAATCAGTTTACCACATTCATGGACTTTTAAAACTTTCCTTTGAACTTGTTTACACCTTCATTTCATGATCAAATTATTACATAATGTAACAGCAATCTTAATATGTGAGCAGCAAGTATTAAGCAGATTAGATACACCATATCAACACATAAACATCATGCACATAGACAACAGATATAAGTGGAAACCCATAAGGGAGAAAACCACATATTATTATTGTTTTGATGCAAAGGCAAGCTCCAACTCCCTCTCACCACTAATTTTCTGTAGGCTCCAACCTACAGGAGGCTACTACCTCAATTCTGCAAGCTACAACTTACAAGGAAGCTCCAACTCCCATCTATTTTCTGCAGGCTACAACCTACAGGAGGCTCCTACCTCAGGCAGCTACAACTGGACATCTATCAAGCTACAACTTGATATGGAAGCACCAACTTCCTCACTGTACAATAAAATCATATGCTGATTTACCTGGATATCAGCTATGTTTTTCTCCTTCTTTACTGATGTCCTTCCAGCCTTCAAATTTGCTTTATATCATCTCTGGATCTTCACAACTCCTCTCTCTCTGCTCCTTCTTCTTCTTACACTCTCTCACCTTTTGTTGCTTTCTCTAACCTCATGTTGTTCTGTCTTATAATATTCTACTCTCTTCCATTCTGCAGCTTTCTAAAATCTTCGGCTCTCTTCAATTCTGATGCATACTCCCTCTCCCTCTCTCCATATTCTCGTCACCTTCTGCACATGAATATTACCTATTTTATACAGCTAACTTCATGGTTGTTTGCATTCTACAGGGGATATGAAGTGAACAGGTACGACTCTTTTCCTTCCACCTTCTCATTTTCTCGCTCAGCACATTCAGGATGTTACAACAATATATACAATCATTATAGTATCAAATTGGAGTTTTGCTTTGCCTATAGAGACTTGCCTTTGCATCACATATAATAAAAATAGTTAAATCATTTACATTTATAGATAAAATAATATTTCAATTCAGCCCTTTCAGCTCTTGGTTTGCCATATATTTGTCTTTTCTGCTGATGTCACTGTCTTTTCAGTTTCTGATGTTATATTCTAGCTCTGCTACATAAATGTTTTGTTTCTTCCATTACCTGTGTCTTTTGTGCTACATTCACATGCATATCAACCTTTCATCAATCGTACGGTCATTGGACTCCGCCTTTTCTTAACTTTCCAATCTGATGGAATTCGCACATAAAGTTTCATTTTATTTAACCGTTCCCAACCTATGCGAAATAGGTGGTTTTAGAATGCCACACGTTGCCCTCTTAACGCTATCGCGTTTGTTTCACCTTTTATCACTTATCTTCCAAAAGTGGCGCGACAAACACTTACCAGTTTTGTAATCCTGCCTTCACTATTCCGCTTATTTGTCGTTTCTGGTTCCACGTGTCATTTGACCATTGCCGATGATTTACATGCCTCTATGGTCAATCCTTCATCACATTATTCTTCTCATGCTCCGGGTCCTTTTTCATATTTTCAATTCTTTCCTTTATAACCTGAGTCAACCTCCACTTCGATGGTTTTCTTCATAAAACACTTAGCCCTGGACTTAACTTTGGTTGAAGGGTCCCACAACGTAGTGACCAATCACAGCGCATCGCATTTTTACTCATCCATCCAGCGGCTATTGCATTTCGGCATTCCAACGTTCTTTGCTATATGGATCCTTAGTTCTCTGATGTGATTTAACAAAGGAAAACCACATACTTTCGGACTTGAAAATATTTAGGCTTCAGCTTCGATCTGTATCGCGTTCGCTCTCTTTATCACACTTCGGCGAATCCTATTACCCAATGTGCCTTCATCCATCTGATCTCTCGATATGTGATATTCCTCCTACCCCGATTTCGATATGCGATGAACTTCGCATCGCATCGCATCTTCACATCGCCACTTCGCAGTATGTGATGAACTTCGCATCGCCAATGTGTGATATTGCACTGTGCCACCACGTGTCCCTTCGCATTGCCACATCGCATCTCCACTTCATTATCACACTTCGCGCTTCGGTGATTCAACCCAATTCTCAAGTGCTTATTCTCCTGAGCTTGCGATGTCCAATATGCGATCGGGTCCCACCTGATTGCGATATAATCTCTGTCGTCGATCTCCTTTAATCTCATCCGTTGATCACTTCAGTCCACGACTATACTTTTAGGCTTTAGGAAAGCGGGTCCTAGTTCACGGCACTGTGGAGGCATTCCTTGGTACGAAATGGTCAACAAGCATGTGCTACCATAGTGAATGACAACTTTCGATCTGTGGTCAACGCCCGATGGGCGGGTCAACTGCGAAGGCACCCCCCTTGGGTTAACTATCGGGCTGTTTGTGCCCCGGAGGTACCGTTGATCCCAGATCAACGTTAACCATGCTCATAAGATGTGCACGAGGTCTAACTCATATTCATCTTCCTCCTTTGCTTCCCATGTTTGCTACCTCCCGGAATGCAGATTCTTTCCGCCCGACATGAGTCCACTTCACCTGTTTCGCCAATTTGTTCAACTGCTGTTGTTCTATTCTACCTCTTTGCTGCACATTGATGTTGCTTTCCTCTTTTCTTCATAATGTTACTCCTGATTAAGGATTATTTCGCTTGTTGCATGCCTTTGTTGCTTCTCTGCTGCCTTCGCTGCCTCTTCTTCCTATGTTGCCTCTGCTGCCTTCGCTGCCTCTGCTGCACACCAGTGTTCTAGTGTTGTTCCTTTGTGCTCCTTTGCCTTTTCTAATGGTCTAATGCTACTGCTTGCCTCTCTTTTATGCTTTCATACTACATTATTACTCCACTTCTTCTTTGCCTTATTGCTGCTACTTCTCTGCTCCTTTTCCTTAATGATAGTTCTGTTGGTGCTCCTTTGTGCTCCTTTGCCATCAATGACAATATTTCCAACACGTTCCCACCTCCATTTGCAATGTCATTCCTCCCCGCACTTCGCATTTCACA
Organism: Pinus albicaulis; assembly: GCA_034641835.2. Lineage (NCBI taxonomy): Eukaryota > Viridiplantae > Streptophyta > Pinopsida > Pinales > Pinaceae > Pinus > Pinus albicaulis. The sequence goes on from CM076574.1 coordinate 1,185,573,569, forward strand.
AAAAATAGCATTTAACCCCCATCGTGCGCATTATAAAACTTGTGACATGCGTTCTGAGGGCTATCCCACCTTCGCCACCACGTCACCTTCCCCACCCCCACACTTCACACATCGCACTTTTTACCTTTTAATCCTCGCTGCAAACACATGAATCCTGTGATATGCGATATGCGGGTGGAGGTTGGGTCCCACCACCTTGCCACATCATCAATATTCCCCCTATGGCATTTTTCGCCCATTTCAGTGTTGAATAGTCCTGTAAATCCACTTCCACTTCCACCATCTTTCCTTCAACTCTACTCCACGTCAATGTATCCGACGGCTCGCAATCTGTTTCACACCCCCTCCACCTTTTGAAGGTTAATGCTCCAGGGGGGGCGGGGGGGTCCGAAATGGCCTGTTTCCAATACCGCCTCTAGTGCTACATGGCAGCTTGTAGTGATTTCGCACCCTCCCCCATCCAATACCGCAAACCATTCATTCCCCCCTACAAAATGCAGTTTACGGTTTTCAATTCAAACACAGCATGGGATTTTGGGTGGAACATGCAGTTTTGGTTTATTCATCTTACTTAGGAGATCTCCACTAAAGAGCTAGGTGCGCACAGTACGACTTACCACTTCACAATGGATTAAGTGGAAATCATAAGACTGAGGATTAGAGTCTTTCAAGAAATAGATGGAATCGTGTGATGACAGCCAGCCTGCCCACCTATGACCGCTCCTCCCCATACCGTTTTGAAGACCCCCATAATTGGCCTCCATGGCCAACCATGTCCTTTCTATTTTCTGTTTAATTTTGATGATTTTGTTGGGAAATCTCAACTTCACCCATTCCTATTTTAATTCTCTTAGTACAAAAGTAATTGTTCAATGTACGCTCTGCAAGTTAGGTAGGATATTTTGATTTCATAGGTATGGGTCGATCATAAATGATTAGGATCGTAGACCCCAGGAGAAACTCTATATGTAGGGATTTCAAAAGATGAAGAAGGGTTCTGGAATTTGGGAGAATTTGGCTATAGTTTTGTATGATTGTGTTCTCTATGCTCTAAGATACATATTTGGGAGAGTTGTTTAAACTTAATATGATAGAGAGTTGTTATTTGGATTCCAGATGGAGCAATGAGTAATATGTATCTATTTCCTTTTGTTATCAGTAGTCTCCTTTTTATGTATAATCATCTTTCATTCTCTACTGCTTTGATGGTTCATGTAATGTAGTTGCCAGTAGTCTGCAATTTTATTCATGAATTCATGTCTATATAACGCTCAGGTATTAACACTCATGTATTAATCTCGTGTTTCTCCCTTAATTCATGCTCCATGAACCTCTGTTGTTGTCCATATCTCATTCATATCTACTTCCCCTAGTTCATGAGAGACGGATTCTTAAATCCTCTTAAGTTTGTCTCTTATGGTTTCCTTCTCCTTTTCTTTCTCAATGCCTCTGCATATTTTTAAAGCTTTTTCTCATTGTTTTATACTTGTCCCATATAAAATCCATCAGCCTCATAGCCTCCTGAGCCCTCTTATAGTATAGGGAATTCACATGAGTCGACTCCAAGGTCTTCTTCATCCTAGAATCACCAAAACCATTATTCTCTTAACTCCTATTATGTCAGAGTCATTAATACAATTGCCCACATTTAACCTCTGATTTTAAGATGTCTTAGGCACTAGTATTTTGTAGCTTAAGGTTGTCTCTAGGAGCTACAACATCTTTTTAGCCTAATCAGGGCAACTTCACTGTAAAAAAAAAGGGTCCTAATCAGAAGTAATCCTAGGTTACAAAAGGCCTCATACTCAATCAGATACTTCCTACTAGAGAACCCCTTCTGTGTCTGACCCTGAAAATATTATATTTAGGAGAATATGGAAGGAGAAGTAGCCTAGCCAAGCTAACCTACCCTCATTTACTCTATAAAATTCACCTTCCTCATCTGAGAAAGATGACATCTATGGTCCTGACACCACAGCCCGCATACTTGAGTATTCTCCATAAGCCTTTTCTTTAGCCAGTTCAATAAAAAAAAATGAAGTTGAATCTATTGATATTTCTTTGACTCCCTTGTGCCCTACTCCTGAGGCTGAAGAAGCCAAATAAGTTGTTGTACTCCAAAGCTTTTTACAAACCAACATAACAACCTCTACTCAACATATACCCATTGGACCCATGTTGGACCGCAGCAAAATCATCCTCATAACTTACCACCCCCTCCCCCCATGGCTATACCTAGTTTCCTCCTCAAAAAATATGCTCCATTGGCTTTACCTCAAGTATTGAATGAAATGCCTCAAGATTATCTAAAGCTCTTGCCTCGGTTCACCGGGGAAGATAGTACTTATGCACAGAAGCATATTGAAAACTTCTGTGCCGTTATTGAGAATGTGAATGTGGAGCATCTAGATGTGATGTTGAGGCTTTTTTTCCAATCCTTGGATGGAGAAGCTATAAAGTGATTTAAATCTCTTGCTAACAACACATTCACCACTTGGGAAGAAATGGAGAATTTATTCACACTAAAATGGGGAGAAAAGAGGGACCATGGATATGTTCTCATAGAGTTCAATGCCCTTAAGAGGAAACACAATGAGGATGTAACAAAATTTATAAAGAGGTTCAATAAGCTTTATAATAATCTTCCTGTTGAAATAAGGCCTCCCCGGGCAGCTGCTAAGGTGGTTTTCGAAGGAGCTTTTGAACCAAATTTTGGGTTCACCCTAAGAGAAAGAAAGTCTATATCTCTAGATCAAATATAGGCTAATGCAGTGGAGGTAGAAGAAAATTTTTCTTCTACTGGTAAATTCAAAGGGAAGATGGAGTATGAGGCCAGAAAGAGTAGGGAGGAGGCTTCTACCTCTAATCAAGGGAGGTAATCACAGGAGTATAGAATCAAAGAGATGAATAAGTTGATCAAGAACCTCTCAAATAAGCTGGTGAAGCTTGAATTGGAGGCCAAGAATTCCCCTCCTCATCCTAAACAAATGATTCCAAACCATGGGGTTAATCCCCAGTATCGGAAGCCCCCTCTAGATTTGTTGCAGCGAGAAAGGAAAGAGCAGCCAAATCACATCCAACATCCTCTATACCTGGAAGGGAGAATGGAGGAACAAGCCAAGGAAGTCACAGACATCTAAGAAGATCAATTCCTCACTTACTCAGGGGATGAAGAAGGTGAACTCACACTGCAAGAAGAGCCAGAAGAGAAGGAAGTCCCCCCAGAGGATCGGGATATTGATAATTACTGTAGGCAGTTTATGGAATTCATGCAACCTCAACTCCACATGAATTATGATCTCAGATCCTCCAGGAAGAGAACCCGAGTGTAGGAACAAGATGAAAAGTCAACATCAAGAGAGCAGACCCCTTCTAGTTCTGCCAGTAAAGGGAAAAATCCTTTAGAATATTATGCCCATCATAAAGCCTCTGCGTCCACTTCCACAAAGCAAGACTCTAATCCTTCCTCAAACGATAAGTCATCATCTGTAGCCTTGAACCTGCCTAACCACCCTAAAGAGCAATCCAAAGAATTCATTGCAGAAAATTATCCCATGGCCTTTAGCCTCCAAAAAGAATTATAGAAGTTCAATATCCCGATCCCCCTGATCGAGCTCCTAAAACAGCCCTCATACAAGGCCCAATTCTCTCAATTCATGCTACCCCACGGTGTAGCCCCTCTACCTAACAGCCTCAATATCCAAGAAGAAATACCCATGGTAGTTTTTGGACCTCATGTAGAAGAGTTGGACTCAGCCACACCCCCATTCTATGTGACTCTAGTTATACATGACCTATTATTGCACAACTACATGTTGGATTCTGGGGCTTCACATAATCTATTTTCATTGTCTTTCATGGAGCAGTTGGGGTTGCAGATTATCGGGCCTTATAAATATCTGTATTCTTTTGATTCCAAGAGGGTGAAGTGCTTGGGCATGATAAAATATTTGGTAGTAAACTTAGCCTAGATTCTGGCCAAGAGTGTGGTAATGGACATTGTTGTGGCTGATATCGCAGCTCGGTTTGGAATGTTTTTTTCCAAATCCTAGGGATCCAAGATTGGAGGATCAATAAAACTTGACCTCACCTACACTACTAGTCTAGTATTTGGCGGGGAGGAAAGAAGATTATACCGAGAATCCAGGTTTGTGAAGATGGTCACTAAAGCCAATGTTTCGACAAATTCTCCGGTATATGGTAGGGAGAGTGAATTCTCTTGCCTTATGCTCGAAGAGGATGAAAATTTTCTGCAAGAAACAAAGAGTTGTCCTCTAATACAGAAGAATCCTATGAGCAGAGAGGAAAACAAGATATGGACGTTGCAGTTTGATGGAGCTTACTCACGGGAAGGAAACAGGGTCAGGGTACTCTTGATATCACCAGAAGGATGCTTGGTTCCCCTTTCCTTTAAGCTAGAATTTGAAGCCACAAATAATGTGGTTGAATATGAAGCCTTTTTGTTGGGATTGTAGGCAGCATGGAGCATGAATATACGAAATCTCAAGGTGTTTGGAGATTCGGAGCTTGTAGTAAGACAAATCAGGAGCCAATGCCAAACTAAGCACCCACGGCTCAAAACTTACAGGAATGAGGTATGGGATTTGGTTGAGAACTTATTTTCTGCTTTTAACATTCAGTTCATGCCAAGGGATAAGAATAGAATGGCAGACTCACTGGCTGTGGCTGCTAGTAGTTTCTGCCCCTTACAAAATCCCCTGCTCAGATATGAGTTTGAAGTGCGATACCGCCCCTCCATTACGAATAACATGAAGCATTGGCAATTATTCAAAGATGAAGAGTAGGTCTGGAATTTTATGGAAATGGTGGGTGAGTTCTCAAATAAGGTGATCGACTCAATCACCGAGGATGACAATGAAGAGCTAAAAAATAGATGGTAAGAGACACTGGCTAGACATCGTGTTTTGTAATTAGAGGGAAACGTCATCCCTAGGGGCCTTGTGCCATTAGAGAGACTGTTTGATAAAAATTATATCCCAGCAAATCCCAGCAAACTTACCCTTAATGAGCCTGTCAGGGATGTGAATATTGGGACAGAAGAAGATCTGAAGACGGTGAAGTTTTCAACAGGAGTCCCTGAAGAATACCGAGATCAATACCTCAAGATGTTTCAGTAATATAGAGACGTCTTCGCCTGGTCATATCAGGATCTAAAGACTTTCGATATTGACATTATACAGCACAAGATACTGCTCAAAGAGGATGATAAGCCTCACAAGCAAAATCTGAGACAGATCAATCCCTTTCTTCTCCTAGCTATTGAAAAGGAAATAAATAAGTTTTTGCAGGCCAAGATCATTGTCCCTCTAAGGTACTCCAAATGGGTGGCGAACCTGGTGCCTGTTAGAAAGAAGAATGGTGAAATCAGGCTTTGCGTGGATTTTCGCAATCTAAACAGAGCCTCACTCAAATATAACTATCCCCTCTCAAAGATGGACCACATATTGCAAAAGGTGGTGGGTTCCTCCTGCATATCCATGATGGATGGCTTCTCTGGATATAGTCAGGTCGTAGTGCTCCCGCAAGACCAAAAGAAGACGGTGTTCACTACGCCTTGGGGAACCTTCATGTACACCCGAATGCCCTTTGGCCTGATAAACGTTAGTGCCACATTCCAGTGTGCGATGGAAATTTCTTTCATAGGAGAGAAAGATAAGTTTGTGGTAATTTACCTGGACGAAATCACCGTCTTTTCAAAGGGTGGCATTGAACACATAGACCAACTTCGACGAACCTTTGATAAATGCCACACATATGGCCTATCTTTGAATCCTCAAAAATCCATGTTTGCCTTGGAGGAAGGAAAATTACTGGGGCACATAGTAACTAAGGGGGGAATGAAGATCAACCCAAAGCGGGCAGAGGTGATAAACAACATTCCCCTACCAAGAAACAAAAAGGAAGTACAGGTATTCCTGGGAAGAATAAATTTCCTCAGAAGGTTCATTCCCAACTATGCTAAGATTGTCTGAAACATCACCGGAATGATGAAGAAGAATAGTGAAGTTAGATGTACCCCTGAATCCAGAGACTCTTTCACTTGGATCAAACAAGTATTTGTAGAAGCTCCAGTGCTGGTAGGTCCAAATTATGGGAAGTCATTCATGATTTTCTCCTTCACCTCTCCCCATACAATAGCTACAGTAATTTTACAGAAAAATGCCGAGGGCCATGAAAAACCCATTGTGTTCTTCAATCAAGTCCTGCAAGACGCCTAACTAAAATATGATATCTTGGAGAAGCAAGCTTACGCTATGGTCAACTCACTAAAGGCATTATGGGTGTATGTGTTACAATCAGCCATAACAGCTTATAACCCACTGCAGCAGTGAAGGATATTGTGGTACAGGGCGACAGTGAAGGGAAGAGGGGAAAATTGATAGCTAAGATCCAAGAATATGAGATGGAGATAAATCCTGCCAAACTCATCAAAGTCCAAGGACTGGAAAAAATCCTGTCGGAATCCAACTGTGAGGCTCTGGGAATAAGTTTTTCTATGACAGGAGGTGAAGCATAGGAGGATATAGGTATGCATCAGGGCATAGAATCTTCCACAAAAAAAACACATGTAAATTACCTGTTATCCTCATGGTATAAAGACATAGTGGAATACCTTTTAACCCTGATGTGTCCCCCTCACTATGATAGGACCAAGTATCACACTTTGAGACTGAGGTCTCAAAAGTACATTGTGCAAATGGGCGACTCTATTGGAAAGACCCTGTTAGCTCTCCGTAATTTTTAATATTGGAAAGAAAAAGCGACATAGAACAACATCAAACCACTTGGATTCCAGGACCTATCCTTTATAGACTCATAGAGGGCTCTCTCTGTTTTATGATTTAAATCGATTTAACTTGCTGGTTATAAGTATTGATATTAGGCTAGTTATAGTGATGGGGAATTGTTTGTCTGAATGATTTTGTGGTTGGACAGATAGGGTTGCAGGGACTATTCCATTGGGCGATGGAGTCAAAATGCTGGAATGGAACATCAAAATCAAGAGAAAATCACAGGGCAAGCTAATTGTGCTAAATGGATATTAAGAGCTGTATGAATTATGAGGTGAAAGAAATAGTAAGGTTCGGTAGTGACTAAAGAGAAATTAAGAATTCTTTAATCAAACTTTAGCAAAAAATATTCAGATTGTAATTGTAGATAGAATTATGGTGCTCTGAAAGCAATTCTTAATCTAAAATTTCTGAATTACAATAAGATGAGCATATACACAACAAGGAAAAACAACAGAAACATTTAAACGGAGAAGTAACACATCACCAATTTAGCATAGCTCAATAATCCTGTAAATAGTCTTTGATTTAGTGATGTCCAACTCCGAAATTACAGTGCTCCAATAATTCTTACAATGCAAGCTTCAGCAAGGTCCAATTTTCCAAACCATGATACTGCTAAGGCATGCAGTATTTATCTAAAGACTAAGTCGATTGCCCTCTTTTACTCAGCAACCTTTCATTGATTATAATTAAGCAGAAAATGACAAGTGTGGCCATGCAATGCTTGATTCAGACATCACTGACAACAACTGCCTTTGGAATTAATTTTGGGCGACTCCACATAGATCAAACACTTCAATAGCTCCTTGGAATATCAAAATGTAAGCTTTGGAGGTGGCTATGATGGTTTCGAAGAGGCAACCAATGGAGGCTCTGACATCTGGCTCTGTTTCACAGAAAAAATGCGTTGGGTAATCAAAACTATGCAGTGTTGGCCACTTTCATTATTGTCGGTGATTATGGTGATGTGTTCTATGTGAACTCCCTTTCCCCATTATAACACAAAAATTGTGTAAGAACACCTTACTTGCCTTGACCTCGGTGTCTTTTTAATACCTGAGCCTTTCGTCGTGTTTTAACCCCTTTTCTAAGAAAAACAGCGAAAGAACTCAACATGTCGGACCTGAAAACCTTTATATTTTACTCCTGAACCTTATTGCATCTGTGACAACACCGTATTTCACACGTTTTAGATTTTGAGTTATAATAAAATGGTTTTGGCAATGCACTGCAAAGGGGAGGTGACGTGGAGGGTAGGTGGGACCAGACCGCAACACACTTCACAATTCTTAGCTTTTAATTATAAGTGTGGAGGATGTAAACACTAAAAACTGCAAAGTGCGAAGTGCGGGGGAGGAGGTGAGTGACATGGCAGGGAAAAATTGGGACCGGATCGCTGGCGCACATCACAACTTTTAAGTTTTATTTATAATTTGCGGGGTTAACCTCTAAAATTTGCGAAATCCGAGGAGAGGGACCCACCTGCAATCGGAGGAGTTTATAAATCGGCGAAAGGTTTAAGTGGTAAGTGTATGAATTCTATAAGGTTTTTGTGATATATTAATGTATTAAAACGGCTATAGAATGGGGGGCAGGGCTACTGAGGTGGGGCTAAGTTACTGCATCGTAAATTAAAACAAATATATTGTGGGAATTTTCAAGGGAAAGTTAAAGCACATGTGATGCGATGTATTTGCAAATCGGCGATGCGAAAAGTCGCAAATCGGCGATTGCAATTTTTTAACGTTTAGTTCTGATGCGAAACATGTAAAATATACGAAAAGTGATGATGGGCCCTACTTTAATTGCGATCGGGGAATAGGAAGCGGAGTAAGTGAAAAACGATGGAAAGGTAAAGTTAGAAGGGTAAAGCAGAAAGGTAGAAAAGAAGGTAAGGTTTTAATACTTTTCAAAGAAAAATGAAATAGAAGGGAAGTGTGGTGGGTAAAATGGGTATTTCTTGATCGTATATCTCCTTTGGAATGTTGTATCATGAACCTTAAAACCCAAGGTTGGTTTTCGGAAGGGTCCTAAGGTGATAAGCGATAATACAGAAGGGGGGTGCGGAAAATCCCTGGGCGCGACACGTAGCCGAACAGGTGGTATGGGATACCACCCATTTCAGAACCCCCCCCCCCCCCCCACCCCATGGTTAAATTTCGGAAGATGAGGGGGTTGCGGAATGCAACAAGGACCATCAAATGATGAGGGGGTGAGTGGAGATGGAGGAAAGGTGGAGGGAAATGATGTGATCGGTTTCATTCCTTTGTTATTCGTAGGAGACTCGTTCATGAATTGACTTGCTTAGGGTGCATGACTCAACCAAAACATGTTCAAGGCTCTCCCTTGATTTTTTATTCTGCCTTTATCTTTTCTCATGGTCTAATGTTGCTCCTTGCCTCCCTAATGCCTTTTTTTCCTTTGATTCTTGCTTTGGAAAATATTTTGAATATTGACATCTATGTATAGTATGAAAAATTTTCAAATAAAAGGTACACAATCACCATGTGATACTGTAAATTACAGGGTTCTAACAGTGGCTCCAGCTGGGGATGGAAGCTCCTTCAGGAGGTGTCAAGAACACCGTAGACTAGTAGCCTAATCCATTGGGTTGATCCCACAACTTGTACCTTGAACTGTCAAGTAACTTGGTGACTGGAAACTAGCTGATTGTTCCTCCTAACTTTGAATGATATAAGTAGGCCATATGCTTGGCCAGTCGGCTTATTAGCATACTGAGATCTGAAATGAAACTACAATTTCACTTATCCACTGCAATCCATCAAGCTAAACATACTACTTCACCTTGAAAACTTGAATGGTGAGACCAGAACTATGCTGAAACAAAATTATGAAACACACTGATATGAAAATGAAAAGCAATCCAAACTAAAACTAGAAAAATGCTCATATACTGAACTTATTTGCACACCTACCTACCCTAATCTAACTCCGAGATCATATATACACTAAGTGAACTCCTTCCTCCAATGCAACCAATCAATTAAATGATTACATGATTGATTCTTGTCCACCTTTTTGAGTAGGCTGAGAAAACAAAAGGGCCACTGCCATATTACTTGCCTTTGAGCAGCAGTGTTCAAAATTTTCCTTAAACTCTACAACAGACCATCTCTGGCATAGCATACTTATTCTTTAGATGATTCTAAGAAACTAGAAAAAGGATCTTGGAACAATACCTAGCGCTAAGGGTTTAAATAACAAACTTCATCTAGGGTTGCTCCCAGTTCAACTTTTTCATGCTCAGGATCCTTCTGAAAGAGAATATCTATGTATTCTTCATGGTCATCTAACATGGTATCCTCATTATATACCACTATGTTGTCCTCAAGAAAACTTGATATGTCTTGACTAAGTTGGATGAATTCTATTGGAAGGCCATCATTCTAATGAATAGGAGCAATTTCTGGAAATAGGCCTTCTTTAGAAGGTAGAACAACATCAATATCAATATGTTATTTTGTTTATTCATGAGGAAATTCTTTAGTACATAATTCAGTAGAAGAACAAATGGACATAATATCTTCATTACATAAAAATTTAGAGGCTGGCTGTATGCTTAGAATCTGATTGATTTCTTATTCGGTTAAAGGAGGAGGGAGTCTTTGTTTTCTTTGGATTGAACAACAATTGTTTTCTTTCTCTTGTGGAGACTGATCATGAGGCTGAATGTCTTCTTTAGCCTCACACAAAAGAGCAGATGAATTATCATTTTTCCCCTCAGAGAGGTCTTGTGGATCTTCTTCATTTCCTGATTACTTTCATTTTTGACTAACTTCTTTTGGATTTCATGACAGTTATCTTGAGAATGAAATTCATGAATTGCTTATAAGAGATCCTCAGGGTGCCAATTTCCTAAATATTCATCAATATTTACAAGGTATTGTATGAGATCCTCAGATTGATCACAACAATTTTTAGCTAATGATAAAGATGGGAAATTTTCTTTATAATGCTCATAAAACACCTTATGGAAATATTTCAAAGAAAACAAACTACCAGGGTTCAGACCTTAATCCCATTCCCTCGCTTTCTCTTCTAACGTTGCCATGAACATCTTCACGAGGAAATCCTCATGCCATTCGACCTTAAAATTCCACGAATGTATATGAAATTTAATGAGATGTAACGAAGCATCATCATCATTCTCATCTTGAAAAATAGGAAGATTTCTTTGCCAATTTACTTGGCATTTTTTTTGGGAATCCAAGAATGTGATCTTTGTTCATTGGAGCATACCTGCATTTTATTCTTGGATTCATCTTGTCAATCAGTCAGAGAGTGGGGTCACTATATATTCGCAACCAATCTAGATTCTTCTACCAGTGGAGCCTTTAGGCCAGCTGAAAAATTGTGGAGTCGCCAGGTGGATGATTTCAATTTTCTTGTGTCTGGTTGTTGTCCACCATCAACAACCAGAGACCAATATTGGAACATACTTGAATCATACAATATTTTGACTGGGGTTCTGGGTTCTGAAGAAACAATAATCATTTTCACTCACTCAGCCCCCATTATGGTTGCCATTATGTTAGCCCTCTGTAATTTGTAAGATTGGCAACAACAAGCGATAGAGGGCAACATCAAACCACTTGGAGTCCGAGACCTAGCCTTCCTAGACTCAGAGAGGGATATCTCTGTTTTATGATTTAAATCAATTTAACTTGTTGGCTATAAGTACTGATATTAGGCTAGTTACAGTGATGGGTGGTTGATTGATTGTGTGGTTGGACAGATAGGGCTGCAAGGACTATTCCATTGAGCGATGGAGTCAAAAGGCTGGAATGGCACATCAAAATCAAGAGCAAATCACAGGGCAAGCTAACTGTGCTAAATGGATCTTAAGAGCTGTATGAATTATGAGGTGAAAGAAAAATTAAGGTTCCATAGTGAATATTAGATCAATTAAGAATTATTTAATCAAACTTTAGCAGAAAGCATTCAGATTGTAATTGTAGACATAATTAAGGTGCTCCGATAGCAAATCTTAATCTAAAATTTCTAAATTACAATAAGATGAGCAGCTACACAACAGAGAAAAACAATGGAAACATTTAAACAGAGAAGTAACACATCACCATTTTAACATAGGTCAAGAATCTTATAAACGATCTTTGATTTATTGATGTCCAGCTCCAAAATACAGTGCTCCAATACTTCTTACAATGCAAGCTTCAGCAGGGTCCAATTTTCCAACCCTTGATACTTGTAAAAGCATGCAATATTTATCTAAAGACTAAGTCGGCTGCCTTATTTTACTCAGCAAACTTTCATTGATTATAATTAAGAAGAAATGACAAGTGTAGCCATGCAATGCCTGATTCAGACATCAATGACAACAATTGCCGATGGAATTAATTCTGGGTGACTTTTCGTAGATCAAACGCTTCAATAGCTCCTCAGAATATCAAAGAGTAAGCTTTGGAGGTGGTTGTGATGGTTTCGAAGAGGCAACCAATGGAGGCTCTTACATCTGGCTCTATTTCGTAGAAAACAGGCGTTGGGTAATCAAAACTGTGCAGTGCTGGCCACTTTCATTATTGCAGTTGATTATGCCAATGTGTCCTGTGTGAAATCCATTTTCCCGTTATAACACAAAAATCATGTAAGAACGTCTTTCCTGACTCAACCTCAATGTATTTTTGCTACCCGAGCCTTTCGTCGTGTTTTAACCCCTTTTCTAAGCAAAATAGCAAAAAAACTCAACATGTCGAACCTAAAAACCTTTATATTTTACTCCTTAACCTTATCGCATCCATGGCAGCACTGTATTTCTCACATTTTAGAGTCATAGTTATAATAAAATGGTTTCGGCGATGTGCTGCGAAGGGGAGGTGACGTGGAGGGTAGGTGCGACCGGACCGCAGCACAATTCGCAATTCTTAGCTTTTAGTTATAAGCACGGAGGATGTAAACACTAAAAACTGTGAAGAGCGAAGCACGAGGGAGGAGCTGGGGGCCGACTTAAGTTAAAGCACATGCGATGTGATGTATTTGCAAATCGGTGATGCAAAAAATCACAAATCAGTGATCACATTTTTTAACGTTTAGTTCTTATGTGAAGCATGTAAAATCTGCGAAATGCAATGATGGGCCCCACTTTAATTGCGATCGGGGAATAGGAAGTGGAGTAAGTGAAAAATGATGAAGGTAGAAGGGTAAAGCAGAAAGGTGGAAAAGAAGGTAAGGTTTTGATGATTTTCAAAGGAAAATTAAACGGAAGGGAAGTGTGGTGGGTAAAATGGGTCCCGCTTGATCGTATATCGCCTTTGGAACATTGTATCATGAACTTTAAAACCCAAGGTTGGTTTTTAGAGGGGTCCTAAGGTGATAACCGGTAATATAGAAGGGGGGTCCAGAAAATCCCTCGGCACGACACGTAGCTGAACGGGCGGTATGGGATACCACCCATTTCTATTCCCCCCCCCCCCCCTCATGGTTAAATCTCAAAAGCTCAGCGGGGTGCAGAATGCAACAAGGACCGTTAGATGATGAGGGGGTGAGTGGAGATGGAGGAAAGTTGGAGGGAAATTATGTGATCGGTTTCATTCCTTTGTTATTCATAGGAGACTCGTTCATGACTTGACCTGCTTAGGGTGCATGACTCGACCCAAACACATTCAAGGCTCTGCCTTTTCTTGTTTATTATGCCTCATGACTCGACCCAAAAAAATTCAAGGATATGCCTTTCCTTGTTTATTTTGCATTTGGCTTTGCTCATGGTCTAATGCTTCTCCTTGCCTCCCTGCCCCCTTTGTTTCCTTTTATTCTTGCTTTGTAAAAGATTTTGAATATTGACATCTATGTATAGTATGAAAAATTTGCAAATAAAAAGTACACATTCACCTTGTGATACTGTAAATTACAGGGTTCTAACAGACCTGGTGGGGATCTTATTATTATGTTTGACAGAGAAATAAGTTGACCAAGTGATGACTGAGTTCCACGAAGGGATATGTGGTGGGAATTACGGTTGGCGATCCACTCCACACAAGATCCTAAAGGTAGGTTTCTTTTGACCTAAGTTGTTTGGTGATGTACATGCCCGCGTCCAGGCCTGCGAGAAGTGTCAAGCGTTCATCGAAAATCAAAGGTATGCACCTCTCCCATTAATCCCAGTACATGTTGAAGAACCTTTTAAAAAATCGGGGATTGAATTCATAGGAGAGATTCACCTGGCCTCTAGCAATCAACATAGATGGATCCTCACTGCTACGAATTACTTCACTAAGTGGGTAGAAGCTGTGCTTGCAAGAAATGCTATAGACTCGGTGGTGATCAAGTTCCTAGAGGAGAAAATAATAGCTAGGTTTGGATGCCTAGCTAAATTATTATAGACAATGCCCAGGCTTTCAAGTCACCTAAATTTGTAAATTTTTGTCAGCATTACAACATCCTGTTGGGACATTCCACTACGTACTACCCACAGGGGAACAGGCTGGAAGAATCATCTAACAATACACTGGTAAGGATCTTGAAGAAGACCATCAATGAAAATCAAAAGAACTGGGATTCCCATCTCAAGTTTTCACTCTGGCAAAATCGCATCACCACTAAAATATCTATAGGAAAGTCCCCTTATGAATTAGTGTATGGCAGAGTCGTAGTCTTCCCTATTCAGCTTGCATTACCTGTAGCTCGATTCTTGCAAGAAATAAAGGACGATCCAAACGACCTTATCTAAAGAACAAATCAGTTGGTGGAGTTGAATAAAACATGGGAATAGGTAGGCCTCAGGCTAGCAGAGTATCAAGAAAAAATGAAAGGCTTATTTGATCAAAGAGATAAAGACAGAGAAATCCAAGTTGGGGATTTGGTGCTGCGATGGGATATCAGGCGAGCAAAAAAAGGGAGCATGGGAAGTTCAAACCCCTCTGGTTTTATCCATTCAGGGTGGCAGAGGCCAATAGCAACAATACTTTTGCGCTGGAAAACTTGGAAGGAGATACCCTTGAGATGCCTGTCAATGGACAGTTTCTCAAGCCTTACTTCCAGCACTGATAACAGGCTATGATGGCCCATTTTACATATTCTCATAGTGTATATATGTTGTTCTATTTTTTTGCATCAATTATTGTTTTGTTTTAGGTTAAATCTACTTGAAATTTGTGCTAATGATGATCCCAGGCACATCAAGAAGAACACAAGCAGGTGGTCTGTGAGTTCTCGACACACTCGAATGAGTGCGTCGTCCCCAATGGAGCCAATGTTGGCTTGTGCTTCTCTTGGAGGGATAAGGCAATATCAAAGTCAAGAAAATGAAGAGTTGGAGTGGGTATGATGGAGACAAAATGCTTCAAGAGCGGGCCCAGTGGCCCCTACTTCTACCACATCACACATTCCCCCGCTCATCGCACATCACTCCCACAAGTTTTAACCTTTACCTCTTAATACTTAGCTGAAACCTATATTTCTGTCGATGTGATTTGGTGGGACCCTACTGCATTACCAAATCGCATGCAAACCTTTTCATCTTCCTTTCACTTACCTTTTCACCTTTTCGCACTTCCCGACATTTAAGTGCCCACATATCACGCTTCGCAAATTTTACAGTTTACCCTTCGTCGTTATCCCGTAAATCTTGCGACATGCAATATGCGGGCGGTCCCACCTTCACCACCACGTCACCCTTTCTCCCCATCGCATATCGCTCCCTACAAGATTTAACATTTACATCCCCCGCACTTCGCACTTCGCATATTTTAATGTTTACCCTCCACTGCTAACATTTAAATATTGCGATATGCAGTATGTGGGTGGCCCCACCTCTTTCTTCCACATCACCTTCCCCACACTTTTCACATCACACCTTTCATCACTTACCCATCGTTGTTGTTAGTCATCAGTAATTTTCACTATCCGTAGATGACTAAATATTTCTTATAGATTTCTAAAAAAATAATTCCATGAACATTGTGAGTTTTAGAAATCTGACTGCCTTCATTATCCTTAGAGAAATGTTTTTCACTATCCTACCATTTTGCCATTTCATGATCACCTTGTAACTCCTACAAACTCCAAATGGCTTGTGCCTCTCATTTCCATCCTTTTTCCTACCCATAATCTCATTACTCTGTTTTTCCCTTGCCTATGACTCCATTGTCCATATAGGGTTTTCCTATAAGCCTAACTCATTCCCATGATTCCCCAAAATTCCTCAAGCATTGATGGTCTCAAAACTATCTTTGTAGGCTCTTTATAAAAATCAAGTGCATTTGATTTTGGATCTTCATTACACCACTTGGTAAATACTTTTTTTTTTACTTAAAGGTTCCAAGCCAATTTTCAGTCAAAGAAAGGTCAAAGAACCCCCCACTAGGTCAATTAGGGTTTCATGTGTTCCAAGGTCATCATTTCCAAAGAAGACTATCATTCAGTTTCAAAGTCTAAATATGAGGTAATGGACAATCTTGACACTTTTTCAGAATTTTAAAAGGTCTATTAGTAGGAATTTGGTAAGGTAGGAGATTTTCTTCTGAAAGAAGACATCTTGCAACAAGGGAGAGAAGAAATACTTGGTCTTATAGGTAACTAGGGTTTTTGAGGGCATTTTTCTTGGTTTCATGAATTCAATGGTTAAATCATCAACAAGGCTTGTATCCTGATGCTCTTACACCTCCTCCTATCCTTAATATACCTTCATAAACACTTTCCATAACTCTGATCCCTGAAAATAATCATTTTTCTACAAAGCCTAGCCTATTGCTACAATTCGACACTTTTTTGAGACTAGGCATGTGTTTTTCCCTTTTGGACCCCTTCCCCTCACTCAATCCTTCAAATTCCACTTTCCCCTACTGTCTAACATCTATCCATATCCCCCAAAATTTCCCCAAGAATTTATACAACCCTTAACCCCTTCATTCCCCTCCCTCTACAAGGTAATCCTATATCCCTTGCTTTGCCTACACTAAACCCTAATTTCCTCTTCCAACTAAGTTAGGGTTTTCTATGGAAAGGAGGAATAGGAGTAGAGGATCTATATGATAGGTCATATCAGCAAGCATAAGGCCATACCAACTCATAGACATCATGCCTCCATCATTTTCCAAGAATTCATTCCAAAAGAAAAATCATTTGCCACACCTAGGGCAAGTTTTTCTTAAACTATGTTTCTGACCGAATAGAGATTCATTTGAAAAATATCAAAGAGGATTTTTTCCATCATAGATCCAAGAGGAAAAATATCCTTCTGATTTTACACATGTATCATGGTTTTTGAGAAATGTCAAAAATACAAGTGTCACAGGAAAATTGTTGCACTTCTGGAGTGACCTTTGGAAAATCCTTTTTTCTCATAGTTGGATTGTCCAAATGACTTTTGTGATGATCCAAATGATAACTAGACTTGAAGATATTTCCAATGAGCTATCATGAGCTCAATTTGGAGTTGAGGAAGGCATCCCAAAGTTGTCTGCACCAGCACTCTGCATCTCTGCACCATCATTCAACAATTTTTTTCCAGTTCTAGGAGAATCAACTTTTTTACAGGTCAAATCAACTCCAATCAGAGAAAAAATGGTATATTTCAAAATTATACAGGATACACTTTCCAAAAATCTATTATGAGCTCAATTTTTAAATGAGGAAGGCATCCAAAAGTTGTATGCACTAGCACTATGCATTTCTGCACCATCATTCAGCACTTTTTGACTAGTCTTGGGAGAATCAACTTTTGAAAGGTCAAATAAACTCCAACCAGAGAAAAAAAGGTATATTTGGAAATTATACAGGATAATATTTCCAACGAGCTATCATGGGCCCAATTTTTACATCTGAAAGGCCTCCAAATTTTCTATGTAAAAGGAACTACACGTAGAGAAACCCGGCAGGCCCAAAAAGCATTCAGGCGTTGTGCTTAGGGCAGAGAGGAGCCCGGCATGCCCAGAAAATGTTCAGGCATTGCACTTAGGGCAGAGAGGAGCCCTAAAGGCCCATAAAACATTCAAGCACTATGCTTAGGGCAGAGAGGAGCCCGGAAGGCCCAGAAAATGTTCAGGCATTGCGCTTAGGGCAGGGAGGACCCGACTCTACATGTAGGTGCTACGCTTTCGACTGAAGTCCCTTTTTCACCTAAAAATGCCAAAATACCTCAAAAAACTCCTTCAAGGCTACTAATAAATGGTTTTAAAGAGAATTTCTAATTGTTCCAGGGTTTTTCTCAAAACAGAGTGGCCAAAATGTCAAATGAGAAAGAGGGCAAGGAAGAAGAAAGAATTGAAGATGAGGTCAGTGATAAAAAAGATAACATATGAGGCATCTAACAAAGAAGGAGATGACCAATTTTGAATATGAGAGCATTAAAGATCACAGCCATGAGACTCCTAGTATTAATGATGAACACCATGAAGGTAGCGTAAACAGTGAGACTCATGATGATGCAATGATAAGGCAGGAAACAGTGAAGAGGTAGAGAATATGAAAACTAACAACAATGATGATACTAGTGAAAACAGTGACACCAAGGATCACCATGACAGTGAAGTTGATGACAATAGTGAGGAAAATAAAGAGGCTGATAGTGAGAATGAAAATCACAGCAGTAGTGAGGGGAAAAATGAATAAAGCATCCAAGGTAATAGTGATGATGAGGTAATAAATAGCTCACAGGACCAAGAAGACAATGAAGAAGATATCAGTGAAGAAAATGCCAAAAATAAAAAGCCTTCAAAGAGGCAAAGGAGGAAGAAAAACTTAACAATTTTGATGAACCTGTTGTACGGTACAACAACCCTCCCCATTTCAAAATTTTAGGATAAAATTCATTTAGAAATATGTCCCCTTTATTTTTAAATAGGAATAAAAGACTTAGAGGAAATCCGATCATTTTGATTTAAATAATAAATTTTCATTGTTAGAAAGGCATATATTGCATATCTTTAATAGTAAGTGTATATAAACAAATGCAATATATAAAAAATTTCCGATCCAATGAAGACTTTATCACATTAACATAATACATAAAAGTATTTAATTGGAACAAAGTCTGATGTGATACAGTAATCGCAATCACAAATCGGAGATATCTTTAAGTTGTACAATTGTTTTGAAATACTCCGATGCGATAGAACAAATCACAATCGTAAATCGCGAAGGTCTTAATTTTTCACACTCTGTTTGATAAACCCCGATGCAATGTGATTGATCGCAATCGCATTTCGGAAGAGAAAACATTATATTCACTCATGTTATAAAAATCTTGATGCGATGGACCCCACCATAATCGCAATCTCAAATCGAAGAATATCATGAAATGCTATTTGTTGTCCCTTTTGAAAATCTCTGATGCTATTAATGCTTAACCCTTATATTTCACTTTGTGCATATTCTATTTATTAATTGAAATCGCAAAAAATCAAAAGGAAAGTTATATTCACATTTCAAATTATCCGATTTCTGATTGTACATTTGCTATTAAATAGAAAATCAAACGATTAATGATAATTGATTTTATTTTGAATGCGTAAGTGTGACCCTTTAGAGGGCATTTAAGTTTTAAAACAGAGATAATAAATGAAAATCAATGAATAAGTCCTTTTGTATAGTTGTTCTCATTATTTTCATTCTCATCACGTTTGAAAGTTTTTCTCCGTTGCAGAACTATAGAACACCCAATCCTTTCATTCGCCGAGCGAGGGAAACGTTACCAGAAAACAAAATGTCTAAGAGATCTAGGAAAGAAAAGGCCAATGTCGCTGCAAAGACCTCTATTTTTACCATGGTACCGAAAGAGAAACCAGCCAGAATTAAGCTGGTTACAGAAACATTGTGCCAAGGTCTTGGAAAAATCTCTTGGGATGAGGTATATAACGTGATTGAAAGGGAAAACCCTAAGGTCACTATGGCGAAGGCAAAAGATCCTGATGAAGACGATCCAAGAAAAGTAGAATTTGATTTTACTACTTCAGTTTCAATCGCTCGATTTGAGCATGAACCAGATGAGTTTGATGATTTTTTTATTTCTGTTGATAATTTGTCCCAAGTCTAAATTTTAGACTGAAGAGATGAATAAATTCATGTTATTTAGAAGCAAGAGACTGGTCAAAGCTCCTCTAGATCAATTAAGAATTCCTATGCAAGAGTCTGAAGTACAACAAAAGGAAAAAGAGGACGCATCTGATAAAGCAGCTAAAGAAACATCTACCAGCAGGGTCAATGTACAGACACAGAAGGAAGTCACAGGAACTAAGCCTGTTGTGCAGAAAGGAAACACTAACGGCAAACCCAATGTGCAAAAAGAGAATACTAATGGTAAAGTCAATGTACATATTGATCAGCAATCTACAGCTCAGACAGAAAAGGAAAGCACAGGTACTAAGACCAATGTGCATACTGAGAAAGAAGACACAGGAAGTAAGGCTATTGTACAAGCAGTAAAAGGAGATATGAGCAATAATCTAGATTCTCAACTTGGAAGAAAAGAAACTACTGAAAAATTAGTGGAAGATGTTGAATTTATAGTTTCTTCCCATTTGCTGAGCCAATATGAGCAATTTTCCCAGCAAATAGTACAACAAAATAATCCCCAAGCTAAAGTTCTGGAAGATCAAGATATGGAAGTTATTCCTGAACATCCTACAGGTGAAATTATGTTGAAAGTAGAAGAAATTCCTCCTCTAGACATATTTTACAGTCCTAAACATAGGACTGTTGTTAGAAAGAAAAGGAAGAGGAGAAGAACTGACCAAGATCCACTTTCAACATCACAAGTGGAATTTATGAATATTGTTTATAAAAATGCTGAGGTGAATCCGTCGAAGGATCTCACCAAATTATCTCAATACGTAGGTGTGTATAGTGTTGCAACTATAGACAAAGCTTCTGAAGTCTCCCAGTTGATGAAACAAAAAGACTTATAGATAGCTATGGTAGAGGAACAGGCCATAGAGAAACATCAAAAGCTTGTTCAGTTGGAAAAATAATTGCAAGATGAGGAGCTCAGATCTAAACAGATGGAAGAGCAGCTTAGCATTGAAAAGAAGAAGATTGATGAACAAGCCTTGAACAAACAGCATCAGTTGAGTCAAGAGGTAGAAAAGTTTCAAAATCTTCTGCAAAATGAGAAAAATGCAAAGATTGAACAAGAGAAAATATTCCAATCAACATTGGACAAGTTCAAGGATTACCCTAAATTAGATCAATTCAAAACTGAAGCTCTTGAAACGAACAAACTGTTATCTCAGCAGTTAAATGAATTTTGTCTAAAGTTGGCACAAGATGAGCCCTTGTCTAAAATAACATCATCTTTGATAGATGAAACAGTCACTCTCAGGCAAGAAATTGATGATGTTGATGAAAAAATTTCTGAATTCCTTTCATGGCAGGATACAGAGTAGGGAAGAAAAGCTAATCTTCCCAGAATTGAAGAGAGACACAAGGAAATTTTATTTGTGGAATGGGAACAGTAGTTGATGAAAGCAGAAAGAGCCATATCAAGAGCTAAAAGTATGATGAATAATATAACACAGTTGATTAATGACAGCTTGTACACCACTAATTTAATCTCAGATTGTAGCCCACGCAAATTACCAAAAGGAAAATAAGTTGATTCCAGGTGGAAGGAAGAGACAATCAATAAGAATCAACAGATTAGAAAACTTCAAGGAATTTCATGGGATATCATGTGGACTTATCTAATCAAGCCACATAGTCAACAAATGGCCATCAAATTTCTTTCAAATGCCATTGATTGCATCATTCCTGAATTTTCTGATGCCACGTATACTGGGCAGTTACACTCAAAGCTCAGTCATCCAGCAGAGATCAAAGAAATGCTCAAAATTTTCCATCTAGGCACATTGAACGCGGGAGAAAATCAATGAAGTCGTTTCATTTTAATATTGCAATTCTATTTCTGGATTTCCGATGAGATAGATTGTAGCAGTAGTTTTAGTTATTTTGTTTTATTTTATTTTCTATTTAAACCCCTTTCATGCATTTAGAAAGGGGTCCTAAATTTGTAATATTTTTGACTTGGATGTTACATTTTTGTACTCCATTGATTCTTATATTTTTATAAAGAATCACATCTAGTGGTTTTATGGAAAATTGTCTTTAAAGAATTGCATTTCTATATCTTGGAGCCTGTTTTACATTGAAGTGCTGGATTTGGATATTGAATTGCATCGAGAAAAGTATCAAGATGGATATGGTATTTCTATCTATTCACTGCTAATTTTCTTATGTTATGAGATATTCATTTTAAATTTGCTATTATTTATATGTACTTTTTTTACAATATTTCTTTCTATATATCATTTTTGAGTGTGTAGAAATACTCATCTTTTACAGTGTATACAAATGATATATAAAATGATGAATGCAATGTGTTATTATAACTCTGTTTAATTTCTTAAAAAGAGTTATCATTATTTGATGCTGCATATTTCAGTTAGATTATAATACATTTTTATGGTTATAGATTTGATTGAAACAATCTTAAAGTTGTATTGATATTTGATACCCGGGCTAAGTTTTAGAATTATTTATCAGTTATAGATTAAATTAGATAGTTTATTTCAGTAATTTTAGTCCCATTTTCCACTCATCCAATCATTCCATTACCAACCCATTTAGTATTAGGAAACTGGTCCTATCAATCCAGTCGAAGCCACCACACCAAACGGAAAAGGAGTTGTCCTAAGGTCTCGACCAGGTGGTTTTCCCCCAATGTTTGAAGTAGTGATTTTCGAGGCTTCAACATTTTTGGCACTAGAAGGAGGGCATAAGCTATCAATGGAAGATAAATCCAAATCTACAGGCCATTCTAAGAGCAACTCACCCTCATCACCTTCTTCAATTTATTTTATATCTCAAATCACCGGGGAAGAAATTGATAGAGATATTCAAACGCCCACTAGAAAAGTCTCAAACCAATCAGACAATCAACCTCCTGAGTCCCCTAAAGTACAAGATTTAATTCACAAATTACAAGGGTTCTCATTATCTTTAGAAGAGTCTGAAACATATTAAGGTAGTGTAACTTCACAATTTGTTTCTTCAAGACCTCTTACTAGGTTACAGAGTGAAAAACTTGGTATTCCTCCAAAGGAATTTCCTTTACCTAGTAGAGTTAAAACAAGAAGAACCCCATCGGAATCAGAAAGTGATATTAGTTCTTCATCGCAAATTTAATCATCTGTTTTCCAAGCCCCAACTCAGAAAAGTACAATTGTCTCTTCTAGTCCTTCGACTGTTACTACTCAAACATTGATTGTCTCTTCTAGTCCTTCGATCATTATCACAACCATGGAACAAAGACCATGGACTAGTCCAGGAGCTGTTGCAATGGCTGCACCTTTACATGATTTACCAGATCATCCTGAAAAATGGCTCACAAAATTTAGTCCTGACCTTGGTATACAAGCTAAAGAACATATCAATAACTTTATGCTTGCTGTAAACTTGAACGCAATTGAACATGAAGATGTTGTGGTTAGGTTATTTCCTTATACTTTGCAAGGGGCAGCAGGATCCTGGTATTTTTCATTACCTTCAGGTGCTATTACAAGTTGGGATATTTTCCAAGATCATTTTTTAACCAAATATGGAGATGATAGAGCAATAGCTACGCTAATCAATGATCTCTCCAATTTGAAGACAGAACCCAAAGAACCCATCAAAGATTTTAATTCCTGACTCAATAAACTCTTGAATAAGATCCCTACAACATCAAAGCCCAGTGAGAAGGTTAGAAGTGAATGGTATATAACAGCTCTGCCTTCAAATATAGCAAATTTTTTTTATAGAGCTACTAAACCGACCTTGGCTAAGAACATGAAAGAAGCGATTGCAGTGGAAAAAAGGACTATTGCTTTGAATAAGAAAAATGCCATTGAGGAAAGAAAATCCAAGAAAGTCAGCTTTAAGGATGATTCAAAGAAGAAGACACCTAGAGATCCATATGACATGGAATTCTTATAGAAAGTTCTCAAAACCATGTCTAACGAGATGGTTTAGATTAAAAAGCAAGTGGCAGAGACTTCTACCAAGAGACCATTCAGAAATTTCAAGAGAAATCAAGTTGAATCTAAACCTCCCAATTCAATCTCAAATGCAGAATCAGAAGAGGAAGAAGAAGAAGACACTCCTCCAATATCAGATGAAGAATAAGAAAGAGAATAAATAGCTTAATTACATGGGATGTGGGATTTCATTCTCCCTAACTCAGACAATGAACAAGAAGCCATGCCTGTAAGTACAAGGAGTAAATCTGCAACGAAACCTGCTCAATCTGTTCCTAAGAATAAAATTACAACTCCAAGTACCAAAGACAAATTCCTTGTAAAGAAAACTTCTCCCTTACCCACTCAAAATCAGCCATCATCCTCTAATCCTCCTACATCAACATCTAAGACTCTAGTGGTATCAGATCCTATGGATTATAACATTGTTGAAGACATGAAGAAGACTAGAGCGAACATTTCCTTACATGAACTCAGCAAACTTAAACATCGACAGAAGCTGCTATTGAAAGAATTATATACAACACCTTTTGCTCCTCTACCAAGCGGTGTAGTTGCTAAAGCAGCTAAGGGAATAGGTAAGCCACCAGATAAAGTAGATGCCACTAATACTGTTCTTATTGGAGAAAGATCAAATTCTCAGACACCTCCTTTTCTTTTGACTTATGAAATCTATAAAAATAATTTTCATAATTGTTTGATAGATTCAGGAGCATCCTCTAATATAATGCCTACTTTAGTCTGTGCAAAATTGAATATTGAACCACAAAAGTCTATAGTTCACATTGTACAATTGGATCGCTCTAAAGTCCAAGTTGTAGGAGAAATCAATTTAGTTACTATTCGATTAGCTTCTAATCCTAGGATTGTCCAAAGAATTGATATTCTGGCCGCAGATATTCCTGAATTCTATGGATTAGTCTTAAGCAGGGATTGGGCTGCAAAGCTTATAGGTTATATTGCAACTGATTATTCACATATGTGGCTTCCCTATAAAGGGAAACCAAATCAAATCAATATTGAGCAAGAAAAACATAATATGCACACTGTAACTGAATTTGAGCAAGCAAATGAACCTGTAGCTTTTAATAACAATATTCTTGGAGGTTATTATGTTGAATCATTCCTTGGGAATTTCACAGCACCACAATCACCCTTTACTGTAAATAATTTTATTTCAAAAATTGAAAATTTTTCACAATCTGATTCTTCTAGAATTGTTAATGTTTCTGATACATCTATAAATAAATCTGTAGATAAGTCTTTATTTTGGTCATTATATTTCGATGGATCAAAATCTAGTGATGGAGCAGGAGCAGGATGTATTTTAATTGATCCAAATGGAGAGAAAACCATGCTGTCATGTAGACTAAAATTTGAGTGCACAAACAATACTACAGAATATGAAGCCTTGATCCAAGGGCTTTATAAATCCATAGGGTTAAATGTCAAATACTTGAAAGTATATGGTGATTCTAAAATTGTCATAATACAAATAAGGAATACCATCTATTGTCTTTCAGGACATCTCAAACATTATCAAACCCTTGTGCAAGACCTTACCACTCAATTTTTAGCATTTAATATCTCTTTTATCCCTAGAAATCAAAACACGTCAGTTGACTTGCTAGCTAATGTTGCATCCAAACTCCTCCCTGCTGAAGATTGCAATCCTGATAGATTTTCAGTAGAATTGATTTTTCGCCCATCTGTTCCTGATAATATCACAAACTGGGGAGTATTCTATCATGATGAAGACATTTTGAATTTCTTTACTTTAGAAAAGTATTATGATAAACAAATTATTGATGAAGATGATCATGATCTGCAAATTACCTCAAAAAGTAAGGAAAATCCTATTCTTAAATCTGTTGTTAAACTCAAAGACCTATATGATATAAAAGACAGATTCAAGAAAGTTACTAATGCTAAACTTCAAAGTTCTACTTTGAAATTTGAATTAGTAAATCTCAGATCTGAGTCTAAACCTCAAAATATTAATCTAGGACTCGAGTTAACTCCAGAGGAAAGAACTTCTTTCATCAAACTTCTGAGTAAGTATAAAAATGTATTTTCTTGGAATTATGAGGACTTGAAAACTTATGATACTTCTATTATTCAACATACAATTCCAATTCTTTTTGATGTCAAACCTGTTCAACAGAAGTTAAGGAAAATTCATCCAAATCTTGAAAGTCGGATCAAAACAAAACTTAATAAACTTTCGAAGGCCAAAATTATTTTTCCTGTAAGGCATTCTAATTGGGTTTCCAATATGGTACCTGTCAGGAAGAAGAATGGAGATATTAGAATCTGCATTGATTTTAGAAATTTAAACAAGGCATGTCAAAAGGATAATTTTACATTGCCAACAATGGAGCAAATACTTCAAAAGGTAGTTGGTTCCGAACTCATGTCCTGTCTTGATGGTTTTTCAAGCTATAATCAAATATTATTACATCCATATGATAGGCTAAAAACCACTTTCAGAACCAAATGGGGAACTTATGCTTACCAGAAGATGCCTTTTGGTCTGATAAATGCAGGAGCTACTTTCTAAAGAGCCATGGATATAGCATTTAAGGGTCTGATTAATAGATCAGTTGTTATTTATCTTGATGACATAACAGTATTTTCAAAGAAGAGAGCCAATCATCTACATGAAAAGATGTAGAAGGTTTGGTATCTCTTTGAACCCAAAGAAATCCTTCTTTGCTCTCAATGAAGGAAAACTCTTAGGGTTTGTTGTGTCAAAAGATGGTATATTATCGACCCTGACAGAGTAAAAGAAATTTCTGATATTTCTTTACCACATAACAAAAAATCCGTGCAGTCATTTCTAGGGCAGATCAATTTTGTAAAAAGATTCATTCTTGATTTTTCTCAAATTGTTTTACCTATGCAGAATATGATTAAGAAAAATTCAGTATTCAAATGGGGGTATAAAGAAAAGGAAGCCTTTGAAGAAATCAAACAGGAAATAATTAATGCACCAGCATTGAACACTCCTTATTTTTCTAAAAAAAATATTCTGTATACTTTGGCCACTGAAACATCCTATGCTTTTGTTTTAACATAACTCAATGATCAACAAATAGAAGCTCAAATTTTTTTCTTTAGCTCAAATCTGCAAGGAGCTGAGCTTAATTATTCCGATGTAGAAAAACAAGCTTTCACTGTATTTAAATCAATCAAACATTTTAGACATTTTTTCCTAAAGACACATTCAAAAACTATTGTCCCATTCTCTGCAGTGAGACAATTATTAATTCAAAAATAAGTAGGAGAAAAGAGAGCTAATTGGGTAACAGCTCTTCAAGAGTATGATATTGATATTAAGCCAACCAAGATTGTTAGAGGTCAAGGTTTTTGCATATTGTTAGCAGGAGCTTACAACATACCAGAACATCAAGATCAAGATAACATCGTTCAAGAAAATCAAATAAGTGTTATAGATTCTGAGTCTCAATATGTTGATCTGATATTTTACTTGAAGAATGGGTATGCTCCTTCTAATCTCAGCTATAATAACAAACGTGCTCTAAGGTTAAAAGCTAAACATTATGAAATCATTGATGATGTGTTATTCAGAAGGAATTATGATTCAATTATATTAAGATGTCTTGAAAAGACTGAAGCAAAAAAGGTATTGCAGGAACTACATGATGAACCAGCAGGTGGACATTTTGGAGGTGATACCACAGCTCCCAAAATCATCCATGCTGGATATTATTGGCCTACCCTTTTCAAAGATACACATGATTATGTGAGGAAGTGCGAAATTTGTCAAACTGCTAGTGGAAGACAAAGGAAGCCAGCCTTTCCTTTGCAACCAGTAAACATTGAGCAACCATTTGAGCAATGGGGGCTTGATATTATTGGAGAAATAGTACCACACTCTTCCAAACAACACAGATACATCCTTATAGCAACAGATTACTTTACAAAGTGGGTAGAAGCAATTCCTTTAAAGGTATCCAATTCTGATGCAATTATTGATTTCATTGATCAATTCATCATTACCAGGTTTGGTGTACCTAATGCTCTTGTCTTTGACAATGCATCTTATTTTTCTGGAAATAGTATAATGGAATTTGAAATCAAAAGAGGTTTCAAATTGAAATATTCAGCAAATTATTATTCACAAGGTAATGGTTTAGTTGAATCTACTAACAAAAATCTCATTAAAATTATTAAAAAGACCATTGATCAAAATCAAAAGAATTGGCACAAGTCTTTAATTTTTGCACTATGAGATGATCGTATTACTCATAAAGCTTCAATAGGTACTTCACCTTTCAATCTGGTTTATGGAAAAGAAGTTGTGATACCATCAAATCTAGCTCTCCCATCATTAGCCCTAGTGCAATTTATTGAAGAAAATCCTTCCTCATCTATTCAATTGAGATTTGATCAAATCCTTAAATTAGAAGAAGATAGAGAGAAAGCAAAAAGTATTCATGAGAAACATCAACAGTTAGTAAAATCTTCTTTTGATTCAAGTTCCAAAGGCTCAAAAAATTTGTCAATTGGTGATCTTGTTCTGAAATGGGATAAAGCACATGAAGTTAAAGGTAAACATACCAAATTTCAGAAAATGTGGCTTGGACCATTTCAGATTGCTGAAAAGATAGGCTCATATACATTCATTCTACAAGATTTAACAGAAAAGAGAGAATCTCTTCCTGTCAATGGGCTTGTCTTAAAGAAATTCTTTTCATAAGGAGGTAACCCCTTCTTACCTGTACATATTCCTTTCTGCAATTTTTGTTTGTTTTGTAAATAAAGGTTGTTAATAGTCTCTAATTGACTGTTTACTATTAGAAAATTTCTTAGGAAAAATATTATAAATACTTATTTTATGTAAATAAGAATTTTTAGGGAAATGATTACAATTTTGGATAGTTTAAAATAGAATGTTAAACTTTGAAATTTTGTTCAAACATTTGCATGATCTTTTGAAACCTTGAGGAAAATGTAAATCATTATAGGTTTACTAAGCAGAGAAAGGTTATCTTTAAAAAGTAAAGACTTTTTCAAGCTTTAGTACACAAAAACTCTAAAAATTGTCATCCATTGATTCTTAAGGATAAAATCATTTCACCCCATCCATTTAGGTTGTGATTTTTTAGAATGTAATTCTAAGAAATTATATGAAAATTTAAGAGATAAGAGGTCTCATCACGAGTCTTCTTACCATGATCATAAGAAGTAATAAAACTGACATTACCAACACTGCATACCAAAACAGGGTAATGGCTTATAAATATAAGACAAGGGGTCTCATCACGAGCCATCTTGTTCAGTTTAGTTACAACTAGTGAGTGGCATTATTATTAACTGGCTACCGAACCAGAACAATGGCTTTTAAACTAAAAAATAAGTAAAAGACAAAAAACATGAGATAATATGTCTTATGAATTTATCTTTTAAAGGATCATGATTTTAGTTGGATGGGACAATGAAATGATTAATGGTTAAAAGGTAACCCTGTCAAGACTATAAACGTTTGCAGGCAGCAGAGGAAATGCCTATGACAATAGAGTAAAACACAAAAGCTAAAATTGGAGAAGCCCCCTACTTTATTATTATCAACCAATCAAAGTTTGAGAAAACCCAAAATGTTTTTATTTTTGAGGAGTTAGAAAGAAATTGTAAGTGATTTTTATTCTTTTTCAGAGTTAGATTTTATTTAAAATTTCTCTAAAATAGTTTTCATTATCTTTAAAACTTTTTACTTACTGGGAATATAGTATTCATTTTATTTTTTCAGAGGTAATTGTTTCTTCCAGTGAATCACCAATTGTTGTACGGTACAACAACCCTCCCCATTTCAAAATTTTAGGATAAATTTCAATTAAAAATAGGTCCCCTTTCTTTTTAAATAGGAATAAAAGACTTAGAGGAAATCCGATCATTTTGAATAAAAAAATAAAGGTTCATTGTTAGAAAGGCATATATTGCATATCTTTAATAGCAAGTGTATATAAACAAATGCCATATATAAAAAAATTCTGATCCGATGAAGAATTTTATCACATTAGCATGATACAAAAAAGTATTTAATTGGAACAAAGACTGATGTGATACAGTAATCACAATCGCAAATCGTGAAGGTCTTAAGTTTTCACACTCTGTTTGATAAACCCCAATGCGATGTGATTGATCGCAATCACATTTCAGAAGAGCAAACATTATATTCACTCATGTTACAAAAATCTCGATGCGATGGACCCCACCATAATCGCAATTGCAAATCGGAGAATATCATGAAATGCTATTTTTTGTCCCTTTTGAAAATCTCCAATGTGATTAATGCTTAACCCTTATATTTCACTTTGCGCATATGCTATTTATTAATCGCAATCGCAAAAAATAAAAAGGAAAGTTATATTCACATTTCAAATTTGTTGATTTCTGATTGTACGTTTGCTATTAAATAGAAAATCAAACGATTAATGATAATTGATTTTATTTTGAATACGTGAGTGTGACCCTTTAGAGGGCATTTAAGTTTTAAAATAGAGATAATAAATGAAAATCAACGAATAAGTCCTTTCGTATAGTTGTTCTCAATATTTGCATTCTCATCACGTCTAAAAGCTTTTCTCCATTGCAGAACTACAGAACACCCAATCCTTTCATTCGCCGAGCGAGGGAAACGTTACCAGACAACAAAATGTCTAAGAGATCTAGGAAAGAAAAGACCACTGTCACTGCAAAGACCCCTATTTTCACCATGGTACCGAAAGAGAAACCAGCCAGAATTAAACTAGTTACAGACACATCATGCCAAGGTCTTAGAAAACTCTCTTTGGAGGAGGTGTATAACCTGATTGAAAGGGAAAACCCTAAGGTCACTGTGGCGAAGGCAACAGTTCCTGATGAAGATGACTCAGAGTCCGATTTAGAAACTTCACTTCAAGCACTTGCGAATTCATTCCTGCACTGAATTGCAGCTCAAGCAAACATTTTCCTTTACTATGATGTAATTCGGTGGGTAATTGACAATGTGACCATCAGAAACAGGACCTTTGTTTCAGCTACTGGGACAACATTTGGGTCATTTAAAGCAGAGGACATTAAGGCAATGTACCATCTTCCAGACCTGCAAAAGGTCTACAACAAAGCCTTTATTAAATATTTTGCTGCAAATAAAGAAAATCAGTTAGAGCCAATCAGAGAATGGAGAAGGGCTCTAGAGAAGCACAAAACTAAGGCATCAGGTATGTACTCTGTGGAGTCCCTTTCACCTCCATACTGTTATGCCACCACAATGATGTGCAGGCTATTTGGAAATGATAATTCAGCTATGTTTTCAATACAAATCGTACCTTTAATCCATTTTTCTATAAATTCTGAAATCATGGACTGGGCTATCATTCTTTCAGATAAGATAGCCAATAGAATCCTCGAGTATAGAAAGGACAAGTACACAGGAAACACAACCCCATTTTACTTTTGTGCCTATATTCTAGATGCCCTATCTTTCAACTCTGAATTTCCCATGTTAGGATGGAAATGGACCCCCAAAGATCCTACTTCTATTCATATATATCATAAGTTCTTGTGGAAATTTCATTTTAAAAAACATGTTTATAGAATTTGTCATGGTTTCCTCATCCCTGTTTATCAAACCATTTTTAACTGATTCCCTCCCAGGCTTTCTGAAAAAGCTAAAATTGATATATCCTTGATTAGGGACTGGTTCAGAGAAGAAAGATTTACCTATATCAGAGTCTTTGGGAGAATTGTAGAACCCCATATTCTGCCTCTGTATGTTCCTGATAAACTATTAGCTCAAGAGATTTCTTATCAGTTAAAAATAGAAGGCATGTCCAGGTCTTTGAAGAATAATAAAAACTTGATGTGGCCTGCCTTTCCATTTCATTGTGGAGATTATACTCTTAACAACTTCACACATGCTGAGAAGGAAGTCATCAAGATAAGAGATCTTAAACTCTCTACAGTCCTAGGCAGGCAATACGATCCAAGAAAAGTAGCATTTGATTTTACTACTTCAGTTTCAATCACTCGATTTGAGCATGAACCAGATGAGTTCGATGATTTGTTTATTTCTATTTATAATTTGTCCCAAGTCTATAACTTAGCCAAGTCTAAATTGAAAACTGAAGAGATGAATAAATTCATGTTATTTAGAAGCCAGAGACTGCTCAAAGCTCCTATAGATCAATTAAGAACTCCTGTGCAAGAGTCTGAAGTACAACCAAAGGAAAAAGAGGATGCATCTGATAAAGCAGCTAAAGAAACATCTACCAACAGGGTCAATCTACAGACATAGAAGGAAGTCATAGGAACTAAGCATGTTGTGTAGAAAGAAAACACTAACGGAAAACCCAATGTGAAAAAAGAGAATTCTAATGGTAAAATCAATGTACATATTGATCAGAAATCTACAGCTCAGACAGAAAAGGAAAGCACAGGTACTGAGACAAATGTGCATACTGAGAAATAAGACACAGGCAGTAAGGCTATTGTACAAGCAGTAAAAGGAGATATGAGCGATAATCTAGATTCTCAACTTGGAAGAAAAGAAACTACTCATGAAAAAGTCATGGAAGATGCTGAATTTATAGTTTCTTCCCATTTGCTTAGCCAATATGAGCAATTTTCCCAGCAAATAGTACAACAAAATAATCCCCAAGCTAAAGTTCTGAAAGATCAAGATATGGAAGTTATTCCTGAACATCCTACAGGTGAAATTATGTTGAAAGTAGAATAAATTCCTCCTCTAGACATATTTTACAGTCCTAAACATAGGGCTATTGTTAGAAAGCAGAGGAAGAGGAGAAGAACTGACCAGGATCCACTTTCAACATCCCAAGTGGAATTTATGAATATTGTTTATAAAAATTCTGAGGTGAATCTGTCGGAGGATCTCACCAAATTATCTCAATACGCAGGTGCCTATAGTGCTGCAACTATAGACAAAGCTTCTGAAGTCTCCCAGTTGATGAAACAAAAAGACTTAGAAATAGTTATGCTGGAGGAATAGGCCACAGAGAAACAACAAAAGCTTGTTCAGTTGGAGAAACAATTGCAAGATGAGGAGCTCAGATCTAAACAGATGGAATAGTAGCTTAGCATTGAAAAGAAGAAGATTGATGAACAAGCCTTGAACAAACAACATCAGTTGAGTCAAGAGGTAGAAAAGTTACAAAATCTTCTGCAAAATGAGAAAAATGCAAAGATTGAACAAGAGAAAATATTCCAATCAGCATCGGACAAGTTCAAGGATTACCCTAAATTAGATCAATTCAAAACTGAAGCTCTTGAAACGAACAAACTGCTATCTCAGCAGTTAAATGAATTTTGTCTAAAGTTGGCACAAGATGAGCCCTTGTATGAAATAACATCATCTTTGATAGATGAAGCAGTCACTCTCAAGCAAGAAATTGATGATGCTGATGAAAGAATTTCTGAATTCCTTTCATGGCAAGATACAGAACAAGGAAGAAAAGTTAATCTTCCCAGAATTGAAGAGATACACAAGGAAATTTTATTTGTGGAATGGGAACAGTAGTTGATGAAAGCAGAAAGAGCCATATCAAGAGCTAAAAGTATGATGAATAATATAACACAGTTGATTAATGACAGCTTGTACGCCGCTAATTTAATCTCAGATTGTACCCCAGGCAAATTACCAAAAGTAAAAGAAGCTGATTCTAGGTGGAAGGAAGAGACAATAAATAAGAATCAACAGATTAGCAAACTTCAAGGAATTTCATGGGATATCATGTGGACTTATCTAATCAAGCCACATAGTCAACAAATGACCATCAAATTTTTTTCAAATGCCATTGATTGCATCATTCCTGAATTTTTTGATGCCACGTATACTGGGCAGTTACACTCAAAGCTCAATCATCCAGCAGAGATCAAAGAAATGCTCAAAATTTTCCATCTGGGGACATTGAACGTAGGAGAAAATCAATGAAGTTATTTCATTTTAATATCGCAATTCCATTTCTGGATTTTCGATGAGATAGATTGTAGCAGTAGTTTTAGTTATTTTGTTTTATTTTATTTTCTATTTAAACCCCTTTCATGCATTTAGAAAGGGGTCTTAAATTTGTAATATTTTTGACTTGGATGTTACATTTTTTTACTCAATTGATTCTTATATTTTTATAAAGGATCACATCTAGTGGTTTTATGGAAAATTGTCTTTAAAGAATTGCATTTCTATATCTTGGACCCTATTTTACATTGAAGTGTTGGATTTGGATATTGAATTTCATCGGGAAAAGTATCAAGATGGATATGGTATTTCTATCTATTCACTGCTAATTTTATTATGTTATGAGATATTCATTTTAAATTTGCTATCATTTATATGTACTTGTTTTACAATATTTCTTTATACATATCATTTCTGATTGTGTAGAAATATTCATCGTTTACAGTGTATACAAATGATATATAAAATGATGAATGCAATGTGTTATTATAAATCTGTTTAATTTCTTAAACATAATTATCATTATTTTATGCTACATATTTTAGTTAGATTATAATGCATTTTTATGGTTATAGATTTGATTGAAACAATCTTAAAGTTGTATTCATATTTGATACCCAGGCTAAGTTTTAGAATTATTTATTAGTTATAGATTAAATTAGATAGTTTATTTCAGTCATTTTAGTCCCATTTTCCACTCATCCAATCATTCCATTACCAACTCATTTAGTTATTAGGAAACTGGTCCTATCAATCCAGTCGGAGCCACCACACCAAACGAAAAAGGAGTTTTCCTAAGGTCCCGACTGGGTGGTTTATCCCCAATGTTTGAAGCAGCAATTTTCGAGGCTTCAACAGAACCATGGGGCTAAACATAAAGAAAACCTTGGAATATTGGCTGAAGCTTCACTACAAGCCTCTCAAACCCCATGAGGAAGGTATCCACCAATTGTGGGAAAATTTTGATAAATTTTGGTTTTTTGCAAATTTTGAGGCCTCTAAGTGCAGCACCGTTGGCGCTGCGCTTTCACCTCAGACATATTCAGGAGGAAAATTTTTCATTTTTGGAATCTTCACATCAATTAAAGCATTCTCACATCAGAAAATTTTTCATTTTGGAATCTTCACATCAGAGCATGTGGAGCATTTTTGGTCCCTCAAAAGGCTAAAAAACACCTCATTTTTCACCTTTTTGCCTCATTTTCAGGCCTGGTGCTGCGCCTAGAGCAGATTTGGGAAAGTTGCCTTTTCGATAGGTTAATGGATCCCAATCAGAAAACCAAGGGAATTTTTGGAAAGTGGACTCAGCAGGCTTTCCAACAGGCCATCACGGAGCCTATTCCAACATCAAGAAGGTCATCAAAACTTGGCTGCAAGTGGACCCAGTTTCTCTAGTGCAGGTGCTACGTGTTCAAACCTCACTGTGCGTTTTTGGCCAAAAAGTCAACAAAAGACACTAATTAATGGAAAAATGATATTTTAGTGTTTTTTGAGGAAAATCACTCCAAATTTTCGTGCTAGGAGTTATTTTTTCATTTATTTCATGAGATATTTTGTGCCTTGTGCCTTGCATTGTCTCTTAGGCATAAATGACATTTATGGATGATTTTGACATTTTCAAACCCTATTTAGGGTTTTTTAACTCCTTTTCTAGATAAATAGAGCATGAGGGCCTTATTGTAAAAGTTTGGCATTTGATGACTCTTGGGAGCAATACATAGTTTTTTTGGAGGTTGAAGAGAAATTGGTGTTATGGAATTTGTGGATGGCTTGTTTTGCTTAATGATGGAGAAGGCTTGCTTGTAGGATCCCTGAGCTTCGTTAATGGTGATGTGCTTCTATTTAGTTCTTGTTTTATTATGTATCATTGTGTTTCATCTTTCTATGTTGCAGTAGGACAAAGGTTTTATACTAAGAAATGTTTTTCAAAGGCACCTTAGCTCTATTTGTCCTTCACTGCCTCTATGTTTTCCTCTGCTAGGTCAGTTTAGAGAATTATTAGTTGCTCTCTAGGCCCACCCAAGCTTCTTTATCTTATGAATGGTTCAATACAGTAGATATCAAGGATATTTTATGGTTAGCCCTGCTTGTTTGATGTCACCAGCACACTTTTTTTGAGATCTTTCTTTGAAGTATCACTAATTAGGTTTTGCCAAAGAGGCTATGTTTCAGTCATACCCTTTGTCCATTCTTGAAAAGTTTCTTTGGAGGTCTTTATGGCTATGATCAATGATTTTTAGGAGTTCCCTCTTCTTTTATTAAATTTATATGTTTATCTTGAATGTTTTTCTAACCTTGAAGGTGCAATCACTAGAAGTTAAATGAGTTTCTTGCCTTCTATAGTTCACCGGATTGTTTGTCTTAAATGCTTATTTTCTTAAGTTGAATCAAAGAGTTATTGGTTTTCCCTGTCTTATGTTTACTTCTTTATGCTAAATAGTGTTGAAGGCCCTTCTTGTTAAATTATTTCACAAAGGATTCTTAACTGCCCTTTTCCCTACTTTCTTCACAAACTTGATGTTCATCTCATCTCACACAAACCTTGAAAATACATTTGACCAGGTTAGATTTGCCCTGTGATGCACCCTGATTCATTGTTGAACTTTCCATGACTTTTTATAGACTCCATATCCCAATGACTTGAATATTTCCTCGTTCCATCAATTCTACTTGATCATCTACCCAACCAAAACAAACAAACAAACCCTAAACTTAACAACTAGCCTAAAATCAAATACTAAAAGCAAACAAGTTCACATCCTTTGCACAAAATAGAGAGAGACCTCTCTGAGTCCAGGAAGGCTAGGTCCTAGGACTCCAAAGACTGGTATGATGTTACCCTTGTTCATTTGTTCTCACCAATCTAACAAATTATGGGGACCTAACATAATGGAGATCACGGTGGGACCTTCTGAGTTAGTGACAATCTAAGTATACCTTAGTACCTCAAAAAACCCACAAACATCCTTAGATTGGCCCTTAATTGTTGATGGTGGACAACAAGTACATCCTTAAGACAGTAAACATCATCCACCTGGTGACTCCATAAATCTCCATAGACCTAAAGACTCCACTGGAGGAAGAACCTAAAACATGACCAGTCGTCCTAGAAAGAGAAGGTGTCCAAGCCTAATTTGGATTTAGGAAATTATTGTTTTTATATATAAATATGTTCTATCCTACTTTAGGCCTGACCAAGAATACACTGATGAGGTCTATATTGATCAATGGAAAGATCTCAGGTCTAAAAAATCTTACCTTCAAATTATAGACCATGAACATACTTATATACATGTGCCTACTCTAGATATACCTATGACTATTCCAGATATACTTGTGGAAGATCTAGTGAAACATGAGCCTCATGCTATCTTTCTTACTCCTGTTGAAACCTTAAATAGTCATAAATCTCTTTTTTCACTACCTATACCCACAAAGGTCCCAGATAGATACAAGCCTCTGATTTTACCTCCTATCTTCCAAGCCCTCCCTGCAAATCTTGCAAATAAAATACCCAGATTTGATGGAGAAAACTCAAAAGTCACCGTTGAAGAACACATTCAAAATATTGAGAATTTACTTAACCTATTTGAAATAGGATAATATGATGTGTGTATTAGAATGTTTTCCTTATCATTACAAGGAAAAATTAAGAGTTAGTTTAAGGACCTTCCAGCTGCAAGCATTAGCAACTTTCATCATTTCACTCAAGTTTTCTTAGATAGGTGGGCGGTTATGGGAAATTTTTTTCTCATCATAAAGGAATAAAACCATTTGAAAAGACATCCAGGGGAGACAATACAACACTTTTCAGCCAAGTTCAATAAATTATATCATGCAATACCTGCTAAGATAAATCCACCCCTAGAGTGGCCTCTCTTGCACGACCCAAATTCTTTTGACCTAGATATGGCTTTCTAGATAAGAGAAAGAGATCCTTCGACCCTGGAGGAAATGCAAAGTATAGAAGTTGACGTGGAAGCCAACATACTAAATGGGGAGGCAGAGCTAAGAGAAATAGAGAAAGACAAAGCACATCAAGAGAAACTAATATCTTCAAAGGTAAAGCTAGAGATGTTGACAAATACAATCAGCAAAATGATGCATATACTTGGCAGGAAAGAGGAAGAGTACAAGGTTTAGGTTGGTGCTGCTTATTCAAAACATCCTATACCTTTTCCTTGGGAAGAACAAACTCAGTCATTACAGGGCAATAATAACAATCAAAATATGCATGTTGAGCAATATTACAAAGAAGAAGATGTTGAAAGTTGTCAAGTAAGTACTAGATACCTTCCTATATCTTGTGCTTCACTACTAAGAGAGCATTAAAAGAAAATTGCAAATGGAAACAAGGCGGGATGCTCTAAAGAATCAGTAAGGGAATAAATGGATAATGCAAACCCTTTTTAAAATTCAAAAGTTCTCCCCTTAAGACATATTGGTGTAGCTGTTGGGATTACAGAATGAGAAATGGAGGATGAGCCAACACCTTTTGAGTCTCTACCCTTGTGCTTCGAATCATTTCATATTGCTAAAGGAGAAGCTATTGGCCATGAACACTCTCCATTTAATATGGTGGAACAATCTACTAATCTAGTATGCATAATGGATGACATTCCTCCTATGAATAAGTTGCCCAAGTATGATCAATATGACGATGATTATGTTCTCCGGACTCAAGCTAACACTACTGAACAATCAGTGATCAATTGTGGGACAAAGACAGTCGTTTTCAACAACTCAAAAATAGTGATCAACAAATACCACTCAATTATGATAGTGAAGAAGAAAGTGTAGAAATTTTGGGAGAAAGGGAAGGGTATTTACCTCTTTGTTGTGCTTCATTTCAGTTCATCAAAGACAAATTTAATACAATTAGAGGTAAGCAATCTTTGGGTATTGATTTTAAAAACAAAGAATACATTTAGCCCTATGACCAGCCTTCAGAAGAGAAAGAGAATAGTTGTGGTTTTATCCAAGGAAAAAGGAAAATGCCTCCTCCTCTAACTGAAGAAGAAATAAATCAAGGTCCAGGCATACAGCCAACTTCTAATCTTTCATATAAAGAGACTGTTTCTGTTTACTCTCCTGCTGATTTATATGTTGCAACCTTGCCTCATGAACAATGAGGTTTAATGGAAGACAACATTGCAATTTATGATGAGGCTGCCAGTTCTGATGATCATGAGGAAGAGGTGGAGTTTATTTCCTAAAAGAATCTCAAGATTAGCCAAGTGGAGGAAGAATCAGTCCTGTATCAAGCTTATTGTCCAAATCTTCACAGTCAGGTATTATTTCAAGAGCCCTTTGCTGATTTGTTAGAGGCATTTGAAGAGGGAGTACAACATGTCAAGATTAGTTTGATGCAGAATTTCAAGAACATTTTAAGCACTACTGTTCAAACACAAGTGAGGTGAGAATGTCCTTTTGATTTTTTCAAAACACTCAAAGAGCTAAACCAAGATCCCTCATGGAATCATCTGCTTGATTGGCTGTATTGGAAAAGAGAGTTCACTAGTTGAATGTATACCATGTGTTGGGGTCCTGTGATTTGGCTGATTGGAAAACTAAATGACAAGGAAACATTCAAACCAAGCTTTAGAGCTCTAGAATCTAGCCCTCCTAGTCTCAGAGAGGGATCTCTCAATATGTTTGTAAGGATATAGCTTGATGCTTTTAGGAGGTTGATTTTAGGCTAGTTATTAAGTGCAAGTTTGTTTTTATTGTTGGTTGGACATAGATGATCTAGGTAGCATAGATAGAGTGTGGAAATCTACAAGCCATTGGGAAATGGAGTCATGTGGAAGTCTAAACAGTTCCGATTGATGAAAATGGGGAACCAAAAGGCAAATTTAACTTAGTCAAAGGATCTGTGGGATCATATAGGTGGGATGAGAAGAACATCAAGGATTTGGAAGGAAAAGTAAAGCTTTAAGGGCTGTTAAGACTCCTTAATCATGTATACCTTTCAAACTGAGGGACTTGCAACACTATCTAAACATAAATAAATATCCAATAGCCAGGGCTAACCATGAATTCTACCAACATGCTTTATGCAGATAACATAAACAAGACAAACCTTCAAGTAAGACAAAGAAGAAGAGGAATGCTCTATTTCTTCTGATTGTTTCACTTAAAGGAGTTAGAAAAAATATAAGAAACACAACTAATTGCATTCATAAAAGGGGGAACACCCAGGCATCTAAGACTGTAATTATAAAGACCTTCAAATATGACTATCTCAGCAAGAAACAGAGGGTAATATCAGAACAAATCCTCTCTTCCAAGCTGCAGACAATAGCGTTTGAAGGATGTTTTCAGAGATAGCTTTCAAGAGGCAGCAAGTAGGCAGGCAAAACCATAATTCAACCTTAACACCAACTATTTGAACTATTCTGAAATGAACAAGCCTAAGGGTTTTAAAATCAGTCAAAATACTCAATAAAACCTTCAGCAGATGAAAACATAAAGGTAGTGAAGAGTAAACAGGCCTAAGGTGCTTCTAGGAGACATTTCTTAGCCTAATATTTTTACTCTACTACAAGCAAAGCATAATGGAACAAAGCGAAAAACAGGAAATAACAATAAAAAATAGAGAGTACTTCACCAAAACCAGGCTTAGGGATCCAATGATCTAGCCTCCTTCATCAACAAAAAAGAAAATACATCCACGCTTCTTCAAAACATCAATCCTTCTTCAAAGCAGTAGTCTATGTATTACTTCAGAATTCATCAAATGCCAACTTTTACATTGAGAGTTCGAATAGGATTTATAGGTGAATGGGGAGGAGAGGTGACAGAGATGGTATTAATGGTTAATTAAAACAGAGGAGAAGAGCATCTGAATGCCCATTCTGTGTCATAAATATTACATTAATTTCTTGCCCATTGTAGTAGTTTTTGTATACTTTGAGGCCTAATTTACAAGCTGGTAATAACTCCAAAGAGTGTCTTTGTGGAGAATTCTTCTGGCTGCTGCATTCCTACCTGCTGCAGTCCTACCTT
The DNA here is from genome assembly GCA_034641835.2 of Pinus albicaulis. Taxonomy (NCBI): domain Eukaryota; kingdom Viridiplantae; phylum Streptophyta; class Pinopsida; order Pinales; family Pinaceae; genus Pinus; species Pinus albicaulis. The sequence continues at coordinate 1,185,614,359 of CM076574.1, forward strand.
TTCCTCTGGTACAAGTAACGTGGAAAGTATGGGTTTTGAGACCACCCACACCTTTACAATAACTGCCTTAACAATTTAAAGAGGTTATGTCAGCATAATAACTATCAAGGTGTCTTTAGTCCTGGGAGGAGTAAATAGCTTCACTGATGTGTCATTCGAAGCTCTCCTTTGCTAATTTGTCTGTCTTTGTCATTTAACATTGATTCAGCTTTAACTGTGTTTTTATCTTTGATCTGCAGTTTAAGCTTTTAATCTTCTGATTTGGACCCTTAACCTTTATTCTTTTGCTGATCTTTCTTTAATCTTCATTGATCTTCACTTTATCTCTTTTGTGTACAGGTGGTTGAGCTTCCGCGCTGGGGTTTTTTTCCTTCACCAGTGTTCATGAGACACTGATAAAACATTAATAATCAACCCGTGAATCCATTTTTTGCATTGTTTCGGCCTCAGGATCGTCATCCTGGGCTTCTGCCACTGGTATATGGCTGTGGGAGGGCCTACAACTTAAGGCCCCCACTAAACCTGCACAAAAAATAAACCATTACGAAAATCCTGTGTTTTGTGCTTTGACTACTTCAGAAGGCTCAGCGAGGGGTTATGGAGTAGTGCGGAAGAAGGTGGATGCAGCGGAGGGTAGGGTTTCAAAGATGAAACCATGAAGGAAGAGGGAAATATTTTGAATTTGGTGCGAATTGGGAGAGAAGCGGTTTTGCATAAAACCAGAGGTGGTTTTTTATGTTAAGAATAGGCAATAAGTGGTATTGGCCCAGGTGAATGAAATATGGCTCTAGAGGTGATACATAACCCTCAGAAAAACCACCTATTTTGCGTTCAAAATGCACAGAAGGGGGGGTGGACAAGTTTGTGCGTGATAAAATCCTGGTCGTCCGATCTGCGAGGAGACGTGCAGATCAACGGTCAGTGCATCGCACGATACAACACCAAGGCATGGGGAGAGGATGGAGTGGGGCCAAGGAAAATTGAGTTTTGGGTCGTTAGATCTGGGGGGACCAGATCAACGGTTGAGATTAACTGCGGGGGGACTGGAGGGTACGGAAGGATCTCGTCGGCAGGGTGCCTCCACAGTGAATGGGAAAATGCTGGCCGTCAGATCGGGAGAAGATCAACGATGGAGATTAACTGCGGGGGTACTGGGGAGTACGGGCCACTTTGTTCAGGTGCCCTCGCAGTGAACCTGCGCCGTAGATCTGGGTTGATCGGATCGTGGAGATTGTATCGGGGAGTGGTAGAAATGAATGAATGGGGCGGAAGAAAATCGGTAATGCGAGACAGCATAGACCGTTGGATCTAATGGAGCTGGATCAACGGTCCAGAATATATCGGTGGGAACACTAGAGAATTTGGCGGAAATTCCGACGGCCAATTCGTCGCTATTCCGACACATAGTCGTCGCAAGAGCGACAGTTTGGGGGCGGACAAACCATGGTTTTTCATGCCGTCGTCGTTCTGACGCACGTAAAAAGTGTCGCACTATCGACACTTCTTCCATCGTTCCGAACAAGCGTCACTCTTCCAACGTCTCACAAACCGTCGTGGCTCCGACGTTTGTAAACTGTCGCACTTCCGATGAAATGTGGTTCGACGTTTGGAGCGTCGCTCTTCCGACGCTTGTAAACCGTCGCAATTCCGACTCAGCGTGGTCCAACGTTTTGGACGTCGCTCTTCCGACGCTTGTAAACCGTCGCAATTCCGACTAAACGTGGTCCGACGTTTGGGACGTCGCTCTTCCGACGCTTGTAAACCGTCACAATTCCGACTAAACGTGGTCCGACATTTTGGACGTCGCTCTTCCGACATCTGTAAGATGTTGCAATGCCGACGATATGTGGTCCGACGTTTGGAACGTCGCTCTTCCGACGTTTTCATACTGTCTCTCTTCCGACGTTTCTGGGTTGTCGGAGTTCCGACGTCTACAAGGCGTCGGTAGACCGACGGAGGGTTCAATTTTAAAAAAAAAAATTGAAATTTTAAAAGACGAGAAACGATGTTTTGAATATATTATATGAAGTAAAACAGTCCATGAAAGTGAAATAGCAGTATGTAGAATAGTAAAGCAACAGATAGAGTACCGACGTCCATTGTTCCAAATACAAATTAAAGTACCCAAAACCATGCAACAGAGAAAAACGCTAATCATAATCATGTGAGGAGTGTGATATGTCCAAAATATAAAAAGACCATCATACCATATCAATAAACCAGCAACATAGACCAGCATCGCTAGTTTTGAAGGCAGATTGATAAACATTAATCATTTTTTTTTCACAAGAGAAAAAACGTTGTTTTGAATATATTATATGAAGTAAAACAGTCCATGAAGTCATTACATTTTTACATATGAAGATTGGAACCCAAATATCCATCCAGAAAAGTGGAAGTCCCACCCCAGACAGTGATAGAAAAATACCCCATGTCACATACAGGGACTTGATATAAAACCCGGTAACGGTCCACATGGAGATTATCGACAATCTGAGAAAGCATCCAAATATGCCCGAGGCATCTATAAGAAAGTGAAATAGCATTATGTAGAATAGTAAAGCAACAGATAGAGTACCGACGTCCATTGTTCCAAATACAAATTAAAGTACCCAAAATCCTGCAACAGAGAAAAATTCTAATCATGTGAGGAGTGTGATATGTCCAAAATATAAAAAGACCATCAGACCATATCAATAAACCAGCAACATAGACCAGCATCGCTAGTTTTGAAGGCAGAGTGATAAACATTAATCATTTTTTTTTTCACAAGAGAAAAAACGATGTTTTGAATATATTGTGTATGAAGTAAAACAGTCCATGAAGTCATTACATTTTCACATCTTAAGATTGGAACCCAAATATCCATCCAGAAAAGTGGAAGTCCCACCCCAGACAATGATAGAAAAATACCCCATGTCACATACAGCGACTTGATATAAAACCGAGTAACGGTCCACATGGAGATTATCGACAATCTGAGAAAGCATCCAAATATGCCCGAGGCATCTATAAGAAAGTGAAATAGCAGTATGTAGAATAGTAAAGCAACAGATAGAGTACCGACGTCCATTGTTCCAAATACAAATTAAAGTACCCAAAATCTTGCAACAGAGAAAAACGCTAATCATGTGAGGAGTGTTATATGTCCAAAATATAAAAAGACTATCGGACCATATCAATAAACCAGCAACATAGACCAGCATCGCTAGTTTTGAAGGCAGAGTGATAAACATTAATCATTTTTTTTTCACAAGAGAAAAACGATGTTTTGAATATATTATATGAAGTAAAACAGTCCATGAAGTCATTACATTTTCACATCTGAAGATTGGAACCCAAATATCCATCCAGAAAAGTGGAAGTCCCACCCCAGACAATGATAGAAAAATACCCCATGTCACATACAACGACTTGATATAAAACCCAGTAACGGTCCACATGGAGATTACCGACAATCTGAGAAAGCATCCAAATATGCCCGAGGCATCTATAAGAAAGTGAAATAGCAGTATGTAGAATAGTAAAGCAACAGATAGAGTACCGACGTCCATTGTTCCAAATACAAATTAAAGTACCCAAAATCCTTGAACAGAGAAAAACGCTAATCATGTGAGGAGTATGATATGTCCAAAATATAAAAAGACCATCAGACCATATCAATAAACCAGCAACATAGACCAGCATCGCTAGTTTTGAAGGCAGAATGATAAACATTAATCATTTTTTTTTCAGAAGAGAAAAAACGCTATTTTGAACATATTATATGAAGTAAAACAGTCCATGAAGTCATTACATTTTCACATCTGAAGATTGGAACCCAAATATCCATCCAGAAAAGTGGAAGTCCCACCCCAGACAATGATAGAAAAATACCCATGTCACATACAGGGGCTTGATATAAAACCCAGTAACGGTCCACATGGAGATTATCGACAATCTGAGAAAGCATCCAAATATGCCCGAGGCATCTATAAGAAAGTGAAATAGCAGTATGTAGAATAGTAAAGCAACAGATAGAGTACCAACGTCCATTTTTCCAAATACAAATTAAAGTACCCAAAATCCTTGAACAGATCAAGAAAAACGCTAATCATGTGAGAATTCTAAGTAAAGTTAATCTATTAACATTGCGAATAAAATTACACCGAAGTCAAAAACATTGCCTGGCCATACTCATGGAAAATTTGTCATCAAAAAATCAAAAAATTAAGAAGACTGCCCTCATACGGGGAAACCAGTCTTGAACGTTTAATTTATAGAATTCAAAAATATTACTTAAAGGTCCAGCACAGTAAAATAAACTAAAAGCAGCCCAATTAACTGGGCCTGCTAAGCAAGAAAAACAAATTAACCAAACTACTCCTCTGCTGGTTCCTCCACGATTCGGCACCATCCTTCGGAAGGTCCAGGATCGCTAGGTGCTACCTCCACATGCATGCCACGGCTCCCCTCCTGAAGGCCCGAATGCTGGCCGGATTTTTCCGAGCTCAGACCCGCCAGACGGGTGCATTCTTCCTCCGTTTGGGCCTCCTCGCGGAAGACCATAGTGACTAAAGCCGTGATTCGTGGGCGGTTGAGAGAGCAATTAAAGGAAAATTGCGCAGTGTGCGTCGTGGGAGAAGGTGAACTAGCGGTGGGGAAGCGAGGAGTAGGGGAATCCATATGGTGGCTAGATCCTACAAGCCGACCCCGCCCACTCCTAGTATTTGGATATCGACCTAAGTAATAATCACTGGACTGGCCGGAAGTCATCTCTGTTGAGGTGCTGGAGGGAGCGCGCCGAGATTGACCTCTAGTGCTCCCCTTGCGGCAACGCATCCTATGACGCACGCGAGGCATGGGTGCAATCTCAGGTGCAGTGGGCACAAGAGACGAAGAAGGAGAATTCCAATTAACAGAGGAAGACAGATAGAGACAGAACCGAGAGAAATGGAAATATGCAGCAAAGTCTAGGCAAAAGTTTCGCTGGCCACTTCTCTAAAATTTAAGGAAAAAAAAAATAAAAAATAAACCAAAAAAAAATTATGATTAAAATTTAAAAAAATATAGAAATTAAAAAATAAAAATAAAAACAAAATAAAAATATTAAATTAAAAAAAAAAAACAAGTAAAAAAAGGAAGGAAATTAAAAAAAAAAAATATAGAAATTAAATTTAAAAAAGAAAAAGAAAATGCTTATTAAATTTAAAAAAAGAAAAAAAAAAATTAAAACAAATAATTAAATTTAAGGAAATATATTAAATTTTAATAAATTTAAAAATTCAAAATTAAAAAAAAAAACACTATTCAAATTAAAAGAAAAAAAAAAAAGAAAAAATAATTAAAAAGAAAAAATAAAAATAAAATACAATGAAAATATTAAATTTAAAACAATATATATTAAAAAAACAAATAAACTATAAAAAATAAATTAAATTTAAATTATAAAAAATAAAATATATATATGAACTTAAATTAAAATAAGTATATACATCAAATTTTATTAAATTAAAAAAAAGAGAGGTTAATATTAAAATAACAAATTAAATTTAAAAACAAAAATATTAAATTTTAATAAATAAATGAATAAACAAATAAATTTTGAAAGAAAAAATAAATTTTAAATATAAAAGAAAAAAATATATATATTGTTAAACGAAAACTTTAAAAATCAATTAAAAGTGGAAAATTGAAAAAAGAAAAAGAAAAAAAATTAAATAAAAAAAATTTAAAAAAAAAAAGAGTAAAACATTTAAAAAACATATTAAATCGAAATAAATTAAAAAAAAATTATAAAAAATTTATTGAATTTTATAAAATTATATTAAAAAACTAAAAGTAAAAGTTAATAACAATGAAAAATTATGAAATTAAAAAAAAAAAATCAATTAAATAAAAAATGCTAATTAACAAAAATTGTGATAAAAATAATAATAATATTTATAATTTAAAATAATAAATTTAAAACAAAAAATCAATTGCGTGATTAAAAAAAATTAAAAAAAAAATCAATTAAAAAAAAAAATTAAAAAAAAAAACATTTAAAAAAAAAATTTAATTGTTTTTCTTATTTTTTTCGTTTATTTAGTTTTTCATTTTTAAAATCTATAAATGGTTTCACTAAAAAAAAAAAAAAAAACACTAAATTTATGTATATTTGTTTTTTAATTATTTGCACGTGGTTTTTTTCATTTTTTTTGTTTTTTAATGATAGGTTTTTTTTTTTTTTTTTTCAATTTCTTTTTCAATTTTAATTGTTTTTTTTAATTTGTTTTTTTTGTAAATTTTAAAAGTTGTATTTTTTTCCTTATTATTATTATTATTTTTTAATTTATATTTTTAAATTTAAATTTTTTATTTTTTTTATTTTTTTTTCCTAAATTTTAATTTTGTAATTTTAATTATTTTAAAATTTTTTTAAATATATATATATATTTTTAAATATATTGTTTTTTTTAATAAGTTCGAAAAAAAATGTTTTTGATTTTTTTTTTTTTAAATTTTTTGGTGAATTTTTGTTTTTTTTCTTTAAATTATATGTTTTTTTTCTTCAAATTTTGTCATTTCCTTTGATATAATTTTCAAATATTTTTGTTTTATTTATTTATTTTTGTTTAAATTTTTTCTTTTTATGAGCTATTTTTGTTTTTTTTTACATTTTTATTGGTTTTTTTACTGTTTTTATATATTTTTTTTAATCTAAGTTTGTGTTTTATTACATACATGAAAATCACCACTC
>CM076574.1:1185621179-1185806028 GCA_034641835.2 Pinus albicaulis
GTCAAAATTGTAAACCCACTTGGTTGGGTAGTTGAGTTGAGATATGTAAACCCACTTGGTTGGGCATTTGAGTCTCATATGTAAATCCACTTGGTTGGATCTTTGATGTAAGTATGAGTCTTTGGTGATAGGAAGTTCATAGAGTCATGTACTTCACTAAAAAATATGTTTGAAGATTCAACATGAACTCAGGGGGAGCTTGGTCACTTCAGTATACATCAGATCTGCAGAACGCTTCTTCTACATGAGGAGAAAAGAGGGAGAGTGTGTTGGTTTTGATCCGCCCTTTGCCCTTGATGTCAAAGGGGGAGAGTGACATAGTGTTTGAATGAAGAGAAAGAATGGTGTCAAAGAATGGGGAGAGTGACATGGTGTCATTGTATTCTTAATGTTCCTATCTGTTGTGGTGATCAAACACCATCGTGGTTGCCATCAAGTCCAAAGGGGGAGATTGTTGGCAATATGATGCAGAGTGTTGTCCTTGATGGCAACCCACTGAATGAAGATGAAGACATGAGAGTGTTGGCATGTGGAAGAGTGTGTTGGTTTTGATCCGCCCTTTTCCCTTGATGTCAAAGGGGGAGAGTGACATGGTGTTTGAATGAAGAGAAAGAATGGTGTCAAAGAATGGGGAGAGTGACATGGTGTCATTTTATTCTTAATGTACCTATCTATTGTGGTGATCAAACACCATCGTGGTTGCCATCAAGTCCAAAGGGGGAGATTGTTGGAAATATGATGCAGAGTGTTGTCCTTGATGGCAACCCACTGAATGAAGATGAAGACATGAGAGTGTTGGCATGTATTGTCCTTGATGGCAATCCACCTGATGAAGTTATTCTTGACCTGATGGACTTGGTAAATTATGTAAATATGATGTGAAATGATGTTAGTTAGCAATATGATGCTGAGTGTTGTCATTGAATGGCAACCCACTTGATGAAGAAGATGGAAACTTACTTGATGAAGTTGTGCTTGATAGAATATGTTCTTGATGAAGTAAATCTGATGTATCTACAGTGAGTATAGAAGGGAATGAAGAAAGAAATTTAGTATGTGCTAGATCTATGATGAAAAGAGTATGTCTCAAGGCATACGCGGATTTGCCTAGGAGAAGTCGCGTATGCACGCGGGAAACAACGTGCCAAGTCGCGTATGGGAAAAAGCGCTCATAAAGTGCAAAACCAGGGGCAACCACCATGATATTGACCCATTGTATTGGGTAATGATTCGTCTAAATGACCCCGTCCAGGAATACCATCGGAAGTATTGTGGTTTTGGCTCATGGTATTGAAAAAGGGTAAAACTATATAAGGAGAAGAAATTCATTGTGCAAATGATGTGTGTGGGAGCAAGATGTCTGAGCTTGAATGAATACTTCTCTGTGAAGTATATCTGTATGGAAAGGGTAAAGGTTTGATGATAGATCTGAATCACCAATTACTGAAGAAATGATGAGCGGGATATCTAGATACGAAATAATACATGTTGCTAGATCTGTTTATGGAATGATTAGATCGAGATATAGGCGAACATCTACATGCAAGTAAAGGGTTAAATGCGTGTGATGTATTTGTCCCCGAAGAATTGCAATGACCTAAATGTCGAAGAACCTTACACTAGTTAGCCGCGGAAGGAAGCGATATATACGTCTTATTTGAAGAAGAAAACGCGTATGCGCAATGAAATTAATACGTAATATGTACAAAAGTATCCGTTGGTTTGTGTGAATGGAAGCGCGTATATACATGACATCAGTGGAAGGAAAGCGCGTATGAAAACTAGGGTTTGTTGAAGTCTGTGGTAAGAAATGTCTGATCTGTTCTGCTGGTTTACTGATATCTGTCAGTGAGTTATATGTATCTGTTTCATGGTTGACTGTGCTTAAAAGTATGGAAAGGGTCCAGTCTGAAAATATGATGAAACGTGGCCTGCAAGTGGTGTCCTAAGGGAAGCTTTGGATCCAGTGTGAAAATTGATGAAACGTGGTCCATAGAGGTGCTGAGGGTTGTAGCCTTCAGTCAGCGGGTTGTAGCTCCCTTCCAGGTGAGGGCGTGAGATCGAAGTCGAAGCTCCTTGCCGGGTGAGGGCTGGTAAACGAGATCAGGGGGTCGTAGCTCCCTTCCAGGAGAGGCTAGTAAACGAGTCAGGGGGTTGGAGCTCCCTTCCAGGAGAGGCTGGTAAATGAGCGCAGGTGGGTGCCTGCGTGCTGGTAGGAGTCTGCACCAGCACATATGTTGAAAGATTTTTTCTCTATAATAAAATATTGAAGGCTGAGCAACTGTAGCGGTGGTTTTCTCTCGACTTGGGTTTCCACCCAAAAATCCTGGTGTTCATGTGTGATGCTTTGTGTGATGGTTTATTCTGTTGTTACTGCACATGTTTACTGATAACTTAACATCAGATGAATGAATATTGAAAAGAAATAAGTTAATAAATATCTGCATATTTAGATCTCTACTAATACGCGAGTTGTATGAAGGATATCCGCGTGTATACGTGAGTTTACTAAAGGAAAGTAGCGTATGGGTTTTAGAGCATGAAAAAGTAAAAAGTTTTAGTTTGCCCTAAATACTGATTCACCCTCCCCTCAAAGTATTTTTCCCAACAGGTTCAGAAGCTGAAATTTTAATGAGGCGAAGAGGAAATCCTGAGGAAGCTCCTGTAAAAATTTCAAATCAGGGTGCGCAACATTTTTGGAGATATGATCTGTGGAAGTCAGTGTTTTTGCAGGCTCCTAAACTTCATATCAAAGAAGTGACCTTGGGAAAATCATCATAAATATCTCTCTGATAATCGGATTGGAATTCTATAAAGAGTGGAAAATAGTGCATGGACTTTAGTTTTTGTTGTATCAATTTCAGAGCTAAATGAAGAAACAGTGACACGTGGCACACTGTACAAGTTTGCTCTACTGAAACAATCCATAATTAGGTCATTGTGAGAGATTGGGCATAACTCTCCCTTGAAGAATCCAAATTGGATCAGACCTATGGAATTGGAAAGAAGACTCAGTGTACTACTACAGAACCAAAAATCACATATTGGGGAGCTGAAATAACAGAGATACACTAGATTCAATATCGAGATCCTAAAAGGAAAGAAAAAGCTCGATCATGTGTTGTCAAGGGCTGAAAAGGACCAGACTTTCTAGGGCAAAAAAACAAAGCAAGGTGTAGCAGATGGTAGCATGACAAGAGCAGTAATCAAGGTGCATAACCAAGCAAGAAGTTCAACACATGAACTCTTCAAGTGGGTAGCATTGCATATAGTCATTGTAAAGGTATAATTGTAAATGCATCATTGTAAAAGTTGTACAAGTGTCTATATACCAAGGGTTGAAGAGGCGGTGTCCGGAGGTCTAGGATCATCATTAGGTGGTTGTGTCATAATTGGGGTTATGGTCTAGTGTTTCTTCTTCTTCTACATCATTCTATATCATTGTAAATTGGACCATTTTCCCTGGTATGGGATTCCATTCTTGTTTTATTATTCTATACGGTGGTAGGGTGGTGCTAGGCTGGTGCATGAAGTCACCAACAGGTTCAAGCCTATGAAAAATTTAGGGTGGTAGGGCGGCGCTAGGGCGAGTTTTAGTTCATTGGGTGTTGGGGCATCTGTTCACTTGACTACTAAAGAATCTCGGGCATTGGAGCATCCATCCAATGGGAACTGGAGAAGAATACTTTTCTAGATTCTAGGAAGTTAGAGCTTTATTTTCAATTGGAGTGAATATTAAAGAATTATTAGAAAAGCATTCAGGTGGTTTTTGTCCCGAAGAGGGTTTCCACCTTAAAAAATTTGTTCATTTGTGTTCCTTTTTTTACTGCTATCATTGTACAAGAACTGATAATATTTGAAGATTAACTAATGCTCTAATTGAAAGGAATACTGATTCACCCCCCCTCTCAGTATTTCCAACATGTTCAATGTCTCTTTAGTGTTTTTCTTTAACATTGACAAATCAAATTCAAAGTATTTCATTTCTTCATTAGATCAATTCTGTTTTCAAAAAGTAAATTGTTGTTTCATTCCTCTTTTCCTCTAGGAAAATTGTAGTTCCATTCTTCATTTTCCTAAGATAAATTGTCGTTTCATTCATCGTTTCTAATAAGAAAACAATTGTTTTATTGATTTATGCATATAGTTTCCTTTCTTTCATTCACATTAAGGGAATTGAAAGAAAAAACTACATGCGCATATAATGAATTGTGTGTGTTGCATAGGAACAAGTTAGGAAAGCTGCATTTAGTTTGTGTCCTTTGTTGTTTGTTCAAAACATGATTGCTCTTTCCCTTAGTAGCTAGGATTTTCATTGAAAAAGCTAAATTGAAAAGTTTTCTTATCATTTAGTTTGCATTTTTAGGAATTTCCATTACATCACGCAGTGAACCTCGAAGAAAATTTTTTAAACAATATCAACATAAAATTTATCTGAATTTACCTAAGAAAGCATTGGAACATTAACGATAACATTTAGAAGGTCTAGGCTAGAGACGTGTTCCGGCGTTGTTAAACATAGTAGATGCCGCTAAATTGTCTACAATACATTCTGAGTGTGATACCTCACTCCATGTACATAACTATATTGGAGCTCATGAGCGTACCTTCAGGTATATAGGGCGGTGTTCTAGTACGAAAAGTATAAGGGGGTGCTCTCATTGTGCGGTTTTGCATTAGAAAATGCTAATATGGACTTGGGCCTCCACGTACCTTCAAGTATATTTGTGAGGAAAAATTTAGGTTGCTATCCATCCATAGGTAACCGAGTCATCTGCCTTGTAACTTTTGATACACCGAGCACAACATTCAGGGAGATTTCCTGCCCGTACTTTTTGGTTCGCTAGGAGACATTTTGCAGTTCACAATTACTTGGTAAACCTTTTTCCTGGAATTACCCTTTTATTTTGTTTATTTTTTTTTTTTCATAAAATAAATCAGTCATTGTGGAAGAATAACAACCCTTTCTGTGTCGTTCGTGTAGAATAGAACTTAAACCACCTTTCTGGTTGGTGAAGGTGACATTGTTCTACCGAAACTAGTAATATCAGTACCTTTGGTGCGACATCATCCTCACATATGTTAGAGTCATCTCGAGTTGTTTCTACAAATCCTGGTTCATCTACTGTTGTCAAGACAGAGTCCTCACAGTTACCTGTGGTCACGATCCATCCAATCAGTGAGACCATACCTCCCAAACCCGATATTGTTCAACTGGAAGTTGATCTAGATCCCATCATTCTTTTACCATAACAGCTAGATCCCTAATTCAAACAACCGGAATTTGTTCTTGTATCGGTCCCTCCACAATCAACTATAGCCATTGAGTCTTCCATATCGGGAAATCAACCACCTAAAATATATCTCGGGCCTGACGGCGAAATCCTTCCACCTGGTTTGATTTCGATTGAGGAATAACCTCAACAAGAAACATGCCCTTCAACTCCAACCCATTTTGGACTATGGCTTTATATTTACAAGACTTTTCCTCAATCACCTCGCACTTCTTTCTTTTATCCTATGTCTATTCGAGTTCCAGTAGATCCTATAGGGTATACATTGGGTCGTATGAAAATGGATGAATTGACATCTTCGGCTGAACCATCTATTACAATTGCGAAAACATCTACTGTTGCTACTACTTCGATGTTTACCATGTCACATAAATTACCCTCCAATATTCCTAAATTCAATGGAAACCCTCGGAAGACCCTTCGACACATGTCATGACTTATCATTTGTGGTGTTCATCTAACTCCTTAAATGATGACTCCGTTAGACTACGTCTTTTCTAGTGAACGCTCACTTGTCCAACTGTGCCATGAGGATGGTTCTTTTACCGTGTCAACCTTGTTAAAAAATAAAACAAGTTATGAGGATGGTTATTTTACTGTGTCAACCTCATTAAAAAATGAATCAGGTGATGAGGATAGTTCTTTTCCTGTGTCAACCTCGATAAATGAAATAGGTTCCCTTGAGGATAGTTCTTTTATTGTCTCGACCTCGTTAAAAAATGAAATAGACCATGAGCATAGTTCCTTTTCTTGTGTCAAGCTCAATAAATGAAACAAGGCTCCATGAGCATAGTTCTTTTCCTGTGTCAAGCTCGTTAAAAAATGAAAAAAATCCTCTCCTAATTAAGACAACTCTTCCATTTGATTTCGTAAATGAACCTTCACTCCATCCACCTATTAGTAACTAGCAGTCTACTTAGGTGAATGAAATGAAGCTTGGGGGGCATGTGCTCTTGCAAGGGGCATTCGACATGTGCTCTTGTAGGGGGTATTCAAAACTATCTCGAGTCCATTTCGGTTATTGTTTTCAAGACTCATTAAACTTATTAAAATCCTGAGCTTATTTTGCTATTTTTCATGCTCATAAAACACATGAAAATGTCGAGTTCTTTCCGTCTTTTCCTGCTCGCAAATTAAATTGAAAGTCGGACAAAGCATACTTTTATCCTTATTTTTCAAGCTTTGATAAAAATGAAAAATGACTTGAAGCACACTTCTATCTATTTTTCGAGCTTCGATAACGACAAAAAAGGAACCCTTGGAGTATTCTTTTATCTCTTTTCAGACTCCGATAATGTGAAAATATTGTTGAGCACTTGTCTTTTTGAGCTCGTAAAAGTAAATGAAATGACATCTACTTAGTATAATTTTAACCCTTTTACGGACCGAGATAGATTATCTATGAAAAAGGAAAACCTTAGTCAAACATGGCTAGGAGGTTCTCTCAGGTATTATTTTACAATTTTTCGGACCTGAGCGAAAAATTTACGAAAAAGGACTCATGGAGTTTTCTTTTGTCCTCTTTTTCAAACACTCTAAACATGAAAAAGGATTGGTTTGTCACTCTTTTTAGGCTCACTAAAACACAAAATAGTGATGGGGTTGTTGATCTTGGAAAGAATCGAGTTTCATTTATCGCTAGTTTCATTAAATTATTAAATAGTGATGCATTCACCCGAAGGTTGAATTATATAACAAGCATATGTTATCCTCCTCAAGCTTGTTAAAAAATAAAGAGGCACTAGTCGGAAAATGACAGTGGAAAATTTGGGAAAGCTAACATAACACTTTATGGTAGCAGGTCGCTCTTGAACATGACACTTTCACTCCATCATTATGACTTTTGGGTTGGGTAATATTCTTGACGATTCATTCATACCTATGGTTCATCATATCTTCACTTTGGTTTTGGGTCAATGTTGCCAACTCATCTAAGTGTCGCTGATATGTTGAAGATAAGCCATCTAGTGAATACTCAGCCTTCTACAATACTCATAAACCTTCATTTTCATGATAGTCATCCCTGAACATTTCTATATCAAGTCACAGTTTGTCTTTGAAATCAGTAAATCATGTTTCACGATAAAGTGGCTTCCTGTTGACATCAGCTCATCATCCAGGAATTTTGCTTAGAAACATCATCTTCAAGTAGCATGAGGCTTGTTACATCATCGACAAGTTCCTCGCTTCTAGACCTTTGACCGAAATATTTTGTTTAGCATTCGACATCAAATCATCTATTCATGCCTTGAAAATTTTACTGCAGTACCTAGAGAGCCATTAACATCAATGGTGGTTCTCTCGTGTTTGTTAACAGCTCACATCATTGGCTGGTAATCAAAAGATGTAATCCCATGTTCGACTACAAATCATATATTCATATGGCTATACTTGTACCCGAACGATCGAGTGAACGAGATAAGAAGACCCTAGATCTAGTTTCATCCATCCGAGCAGCGATTTCAGGATTTTTGTACACATTATCTGTACAATGACTTTACATACAAATCGTCATCTGAACATGGGCCTCTATATGTAGGCATGTCTGTATTGGGAAACATTCCAATGTAGATGACTTTCTGAACTATGTACATGTTTTTAGATAGTTTATGTGCTGAGCATGGGAATGCCTCCCTCAGCAATTCATGATCAAGATGAAAATATCATGATGTAATTTATTGTAAGATTGATGCAGGCCACCGCCCACTTCAGTTCTAGCTCATCACATCGTAAAGCATCTCATCCAAATATTATTATTATTTTGACTTCATGCTTTAGGGGGAAACTATTATAGGTTAGTGTGGGCATCGTCCCCCATGACTTGGTCAAACTGAACATCATCCCCAAGACCAATGAAATAGGGTCTTTCATCCCCTTATATTTCAGTTGATATATGCCCTAAGAGAAGAAAAATTCATTCATGGCTTCTATTATGATATTTCCAAGGTTTGAAATATATGTTATATCACTTATTGACTCACCAACGCAACCTCTAAAGGGACTAACTACGTTGCAGTGCCAAATCTTTCATTCAAAGGTGCATTGGAGTGCACTTCCCGACATTCAAGAGTGTGTTGGTCACCTGGGAGCAGAATTCTCATTGTTCCAAGAATCTCCACATGTCTAGTGCCTTCTAGAAGAGTCCATATGTGTCAAATTTCGAATCCAAGTGTCCATATGACACTTCTAAACTTGGGAACATGTCTTTCCTATTATTAGAAATACATTCATTGAGAAATTACCATCAGTTTCCCTATAAATTGAGCATTCATTCTAGTGCTAGGGAAGGAAGAAATTTGGTAAAGTTATGCTGTTGGATTCTCATTTGAGAGAGTGAAAGTACTGATATGTTGCTTGTATGATGTTGGATGTGATGAGGCTAGAATGAAGCTGGAGTTGGTGGCAACAAATCAATCCATTGGTTGTAACCTCCCCCTTCTACTCTTTAATAAATATTGTTGTTCATTTTCTGATACATATGTGATCTAGGTGGATATTGGTGGCCACCCACCTATTGCATTTGGACCCGCACCATCAATTCTTGCAGTTTTTCACTTTCAGCACAACTTACTATTTTTAACAGGTTTTTGGGTCTTGCACTCCCGGAGTCGTTTCGAGGCCCTAATGATCTAGATGGATATTGGTGGCCACCCACTTATTCCATTTGAACCCCTACCATCAGTGATTTCAATTGTTCAATTTCAACACAACTTACTATTTTTAACTCTTTTTTCGGGTCCTGAACTTCCGGTACCGTTTTGAGGCCCTAAACGATGTTTTTTGGGGAAACTGCACCCTAAATGAATTATTATTTCCTTTACATCTCTATGTTTATGTCTATTTTTGTATTTTATTGCATTCCTGCATAAATAAGGATTAGTGGTATTAGAGCGGTTTGCTCTTTCTCTATTTTTCTTTGCATGTCCTTAACATGGTCAGGGTATAAGGAGTTCGGGCTCGATCTAGTTGAACCATTTTAAGATCAGCCTCACAAACCCTGAGGAACTCCCATGGCAGAAGGAAAGAAAGATGAGGGAGTAGGAGATCCTATCAAAATATTTCTCGAGGAGGTCCTTGAGAAACAGAGGAACGCGAAGATGGATAAATTTTCCTAGATCCTTCAATGGTTGCCCACCAGTGGCATATCCACATCCAGCACGTCCGCCAACATGTCCATGACATCCTAGACAAATCTAATACCAAGCTTAACAGAATTTGTCTCTCATTGAGGAAATTAATGCAATGGGGACCATTTCTTCCTATGGAGGGAGGAACGATCCAGGTGGATATCGGTGGCCACCCACCTATTCCATTTGGACCCGCACCATCAATTCTTGCAGTTTTTCACTTTCAGCACAATTTACTATTTTTAGCAGGTTTTCAGGTCCTGCACTCTCGACGCTTTTTTAGGGTCCTAATGATCCATGTGGATATTGGTGGCCACCCACCTATTCCATTTGAACCCCCACCATCAGTTATTTCAATTGTTCAGTTTCGGCACAACTTACTATTTTTAGCAGTTTTCGGGTCCTGAACTTCTAGAGTTGTTTTGAGGTCATAAACGAAGGTTTTTTGGGAAAACTGGGAGAAAAATGGGTTTATGTACTAATTTTTCTCACTCAAAATTTGTATTCCTCAAATAGACCTTTCTAACGAGGTATTGATCGCATCAAACAAAGATCGTATGCCAAAGTTACGTCCTCGGGAAGTTGAAACACCAATTTACACAAACGGGACCCACAGTTTTGGAACTTCATCTCCTAGGGTTAGGTTTTTGGATGTTTAGGGTCTTACATCATTTATCAACAATAAATATTCTTTCAAGCCTCATTGTTACATAGTTGAGGGGCCTATAGTCGTCACATCTCTTCTTAGAGATATGCTACCAATGCCCTCACACATTCATTTCCATTATGTCTCATTGTAACACATGGAGGGGCCTGTAGTCATCACATATTTTCTTAGAGATATGATACCAGTGCCCTCGCTTGTTCATTTCCATTATTTCTCATTGTAACACAATTTAGGGGTGTATAGGCGTCACATCTCTTCTCAGAGATACACTACCAATGCCCTCGCTCATTCATTTCCATTATGTCTCATTGTAACACAGTGGAGGGGCTTGTGGCCATCACATCTCTTCTCAGAGATATGCTACCAGTGCCCTCACTCGTTCATTTCCATTATGTCTCATTGTAACATAGTTCATAGGCTTTTAGCTATCACATCTCTTCTCAGAGATATGCTACCAGTGCCCTAGCTAGTTTACTTCCATTATGTCTGTAAGCATATTTTAGTGATTTGATTTTAATAAAATGAAGCATCATTTCCACTGCATCTATGTGTTTATGTCTATTTCTATATTTTATTGCGTTCCTGCATAAAGTTGGATCAATATGTCTCTATTTCTTGTATAATGTATTCTTGAATGATGTATGTATTTCATATATAATCGATTTGATTGAGTAAGATAAGTAGATATTTGTATATTGCATGTTATTTTTTGTTCTCTATTTGTGTTTGCAGGAATCAATCTGGTGCTTTGGGTTGGATTGAGAGCGAAAACAACATCGACAGAAGGAGAAGGAGATGCAATTGAATCACAAGTAGGCTCCTTTACCATTCTGTATATATGCTTGTTTTAGATAAAGTGATAATAATTCTTTCCTTTGTTGTTCTAGGTGACTAGCACCACACTTAGGGAGTTTGGTTTATCCATAGATCACAATTCCAATTAACACTCCTTCTTATTATTGCACTTTGTTCCGGGGTCAGTCAATGTTGCATGAAGAAAAAAATTAGACTAGGAGATTTATAGACTGATTTTGTCTTATCATAAGTGAATTCTATCCACAAGTATTTTATCTTGACATGTTAGGATGATGCTAAAGGAGGATGCCAAGGAGATCATGCAAAAGGACACTTATGAAGCTGCAAAGACAAGGATGATCATCAATCAAGAAGATGAAGGGACACTATATTGTGATAGAAGATGGAATTTCAAGATCACATTGAAGGCTCGATATTAATAAGCTTTTGGAGGATGAAGATGAAACGGATGAAAAAATCATTAAGAAGATAAAAAGACAACAACAAGAAGAGAAGCTTGAAATTGACACATCATCATGAAGTTCAATGTCATTAGTGCCAAGTCATAGCTTGTCCAAGTGTCATCTCAAGAGTCATATGAGTCATCATGTTGCCACATCATTTATGGATGTAATTATGTAATTTAAAAAAAAAATGAGAAATTTAAAGTGTGTGTAAGCCTAAAGGTCACTCATAGAATCTGAAAAGTCATGTAGAAGTCAAAGGGTCTCATGGTGATACACA
Source organism: Pinus albicaulis (assembly GCA_034641835.2). Taxonomy (NCBI): domain Eukaryota; kingdom Viridiplantae; phylum Streptophyta; class Pinopsida; order Pinales; family Pinaceae; genus Pinus; species Pinus albicaulis. Next base: position 1,185,632,807 of record CM076574.1, read on the forward strand.
AATCTTTTTCTTGAGATGTGTTAAAGAAGTAACATGTAAAATTGCAGCTTAACCATGAAACTTTAAATGCATAAACATAAGAAGAGAGAAGCACATAAAATCATGCAAGAAGACACATAATTGATATCGGAGTTCGTACAGGAGGGTCTACATCTCCTGGCCCTACTCAATCAGTGGGGAGGCCCTCTTTCATTAAGTGGAAATAAAAATAAAAGTACAAGAATAAATGCAAAATTACACCCTTATACATCCATAGCTAAAAGTGCCCAAAAATTGGAGTCCTCTGATGAAGAAAATGAATAACACTATTGGATTCATGGCACTGAGGGGTACAAAATCCATATAAAATTTTCCTGAATCTAACAAAGTGAAAATCTAACCCCTTTGGAAATAGCTCAGATCATGGTTTTGCCCCCCTCCTGCAAATGGCTCATGGTTCCACCCTCTCTGGTACTTTGTGCCTACTCTTGGCTTGCTTGGGCACACTTATGAAATGAAGAGTTTAAATACTAGAAGCTGGGCGGACTCCCAAAGGAGTTCGTTGGCTGAATTGGTTATGATCCATAATTGGAGGGATGGGGTCAGGCGGTCAAACCTCGCCCCCTCCTTTATAGGTCGGAATTTGTTTTATAACAGTGCATTTATTTTTTTGAAACCCTATTGCATTACTTTAAGTACCAAGTTTGGTACGTTGAGGGGGTTGGGCCGACATTGGGTGGCTCGCCCCCATATCTTCGCTAGAGGTGTCATATTAATGGAGGAGTGGGTTGGGGCCGCAGGGTTACAACCGTTGGCCCCACCCATATATGGTGATTGTTGTCGTATGTTGTGGTCGGGTGGTTGGGAGGTGGGGTCATGACCACTTCCCACCCCATAATAAAATTTTATTGTTATATCCGTTGGGTAGGGCAGGGGTCATGGCCTGCCCTGCCCCTTTTTTTTTAATTTTTTTTTATAATTTTATAAACAACCTCGTCCTTTTAAATATTTGGAATTTGACCGAAGGAGTGCTTTTAACTGTCCCACACTTTTTCCTAGAATCCGACTGAGGTTGGCTAGAATCTGGTGGTCGGGTTTCTGCAAAATTGTTGCCTCCTTAAGTTGCCACATCACCAAGTCAACACTCAAACTTTGACTACTCCTAACTCCTCCATACGGACTCGGAATTGAGTTTCGTATGCGCTATTGGAATCCAAAAGATGACATCTTCAACTTGAAACTAAGTTTTCCACATTTCTGACACTTTTATTTTTGAACCTTTGTACTTAAGCCACTTGTACTTTGAAATGTACGATCCACCTGGATCATTCCTCCCCACTAAAGAGCTTTTTGACCCCAAAAATCCTTATCAATCAACAGGCAAGTGAGGGAATTCTCCCTCACCTTCTCTGTTTCAAGGCATTTAGCTTTAATTGGTTGCATCCCTTTGAAACCATCATAGAGATATTCCGCATCTCCCTGTCGCGAAGTCCCGGTTCTTCGATCAAGAATGATGTCTTCTGGAAGTTAATTGAGATACTCTGGTGCAAAGTCATCCACTGTAGGTATTGATCCTACCTCCTCGATTTCCATAATCAATGGCGGTTCATAAAGCTTAAAATTTTCAACATTCACGACCGAGTAAATCTACATGTATATAGGAAAATTGAATCAGAAAGCATTATTCCCAATCTTCTCCAATATGGTAAATGGAACATACTGGATTGGTCGCAATTTCTTGCCTTTCCCCTTCATTCGATCCTTTTTGATATGGAACTGCACCTTGTCACCAACTTGAAATTGATGTTCAACTCGATGCTTGTCATGTCGGGCCTTATATCAAGCCTGAATCTTTTCCAACTTCCCTCGCACTTCTTGGTGAATGTTTTGTATCTGCTAGATGAACCATTGTGCTTTGTCCATATCATCACGTCCATTGGAATATTCATCCCTTCCATAGATCATGTCAAAAGGGTCCTTTGGTAAGTAACCAAAACATGTCTCAAATGGTGAACACTGCATAGAGGAATGCACTGCTCGGTTGTAGGCATGCTGCACATATGGAAGATGCTCATCCCACAACTTGGGATGTTTGCTACAATAGCCTCGCAACAAGTGTACCACAGTGTGATTGACGACCTCTGTCTATCTATCAGTTTGTGAATGGAATGTCATACTTCTCTTCAACTTGGTCTCCATCATTCGCCATAGACTGGTCCAAAACTCTCCAAGGAAGCGAGAGTCTCGATCTGACACAATCGATGTGGGCAATCCAAAGTGGACCCAAACAAACTGAAAGAAAATATAAGCAGTCTGCTCAGCAGTGACCTTCTTCTTACAAGGCATTAATATGCACATTTTACTAAAGAGGTCTACGACAACATAAAAATAGTCGTGACCCTTTCTAGACCCTACAAATCCCATCAACACACTTTCCCATGGACGACCCAGAATAGGGAGTGGTGTGTAGAGCCCGAATTTTCTATTAGAGGGCTTTGAAACAGAACACATCACAAATCCCTTTCCAAAACAGGTTACAATGTTTTTCATATGAGGCCAAAAGCAAAACCTTTGTAAATGACATAAGGTTTTTTTGACACCAAAGTGACCAGACACAAGAGAGGTGTGCGCCTCTCGAATTACATGTACCCTTTCTGCTGTGGGTATGCACAATTTTCCAAGGTGATACAATATCTTCCCCTGCAAATGATAGTTTTCCACCTGCGATCCATGAGTTAGTTTTGCATATATTTCTTTTAAGTCATCATCGTTAGTGTATTTTTCAGCATAACTTTCAAAATACAATGAAGCATTATGCAAAATAACAGAAGCAGCAATAGGAGGGCGAGAGAGCATATCTGCTAATTTGTTATTAGTGCCCTTCTTATACTTTATTACCAGATGAAACTGCTGTAGAAACCCCATGGACCTGAAATGACGAGACTGTTGTAGCTTGGTCTATGACTGAAGGTATTGCAAGGGCTGGTGATCCATATGGATAATGGTTTCCTTGCCGATCAGGTAGTGTTTCCACTTTTTCACACTTTGGACCAAGGAATACAGTTGCTTGTCATAAGTGGGGTAATTGATGATAGCCTGGGAGAACTTCTCCAAATGGTAACATATTGGATTCTTCTGCTGCAACAATACAACTCCCATGGCATACCCAGTGTCATTGGTTTTGATCTCAAAAGGCTGCTGAAGATCGGGTAAACCCAGGACTGGTGCGGTGCTGATTTTCTCTTTCAGTGCTTCGAAGGACTTCTGCTGCTTTCCTCCCCACTGAAAGGCTTGTTTTATACTTTTAAGTGCGTGTAAGGGTGATGCAATAATGAAGAAGTTGGCAATGAATCTCCTCCAGTGCTGTACTACACCTAGAAAATATGAACCTCTGTTACATTGGTAGGCTTAGGCCATTTTAAAATCACCTCAACTTTGGAGGGGTCTATTTTTAATTGACCATTTATGACAATATGACCTAGGTAAACCAAAGAGGTTTTCCTGAACTCACACTTTGACAAATTTTACATATAATTCTTCTGTATTTAATACATCAAGCACTTTCTTTACATGGCATACATGTTCATCCTAAGTCCTACTAAAGACAATAATATCATATAAATACACAAGGACAAATTCATAAATGAAATGCCTAAAAATATCATTCATTACCCTCATGAATGTGGTTGTAGCATTGCACAGTCCAAATTGAATCACCATCCATTCGAACAACTGTTGTTTGGTCTTGAAGGCAGTTTTCCACACGTCCTTCTCTACAATTATGACTTGGTGATAACCACTACACAAATCCAATTTGGTGAAACATATATCATTCTTTAATTGATCTAACAAATAATCAATGCAAGGGAGAGGGTATCGATTTTTCATCGTGATTTGTTTTAGTGCTCGATATTCCATGCACATCCTCCATGTGCCATCTTTCTTGGGTACTAACACAATTGGCGAGCCACATGGAGAAGTACTTGTCTGGATGACCCCTTGGTTCAACAATTCCTGTACATGCTTTTTGATCTCCTCCATCTCAATAGATGACATCCTATACATACCAATGTTTGGCAATGGAGCATCATGCTGCAAATGGATCTCATGTTGGATTTCTCATTTTGGAGGCAATCCTATGGGTTCCCGAAACAACTCATCATAGTTAGAAATAAATTCACATAATTCCTGTTTATGATCCAGATCGCATCCTCGAAAAGAATTAGATGTTTCTGCATCTTTTTCTCTCACAACCATGAGAAAACACCCCTTGCTGGGATTCACCAATCTCTTCATCTGTCCTACACTTATAAGATTGGAACTAATCTTGGTTTGATGAGCTCTTACAATATACTCTACCCCATATTTTGTGATTTGGTATTTATTTTCATGTCGAAAGAAAACTGCTTTCCTGTCGTAAAGATAGGGAATCCCTAACACAATACCACATATATCCAATGGTATGACATCCAGTTCTACTTCATCCACCAGTTTAGAAGAAAATAAAAAATTTAACCTTACATTTCTTGGTTACATTTAGTTTTATTTTGTCATGTATCCATCCAAGCGGATAAGGTTTCAGATGAGGCTTAACTTATAAGCCTAAATTTTTAACCAAGGATTCTGAGATTAAATTTTCTTGAGAGCCCAAATCAAATAGAGTTTCTATTTTTGTATGATTTATGACAACTCTAATACGAAGCAACTTACTTCTCTTTTGTTCATTAGGAAGAGGCTCATCTGTTGAACTAGTGCTTCCATGTGATTCGTAATTAACATGAAGAGAAAGAGTACCTTTTGTGCCTACTGTTGTGATCAATGCCTCATCGCCAGAGTCAAATCCAAGGTCTTGCTGCGTGGTTGCTACCGTATTTTTCTTACCCTTTTCACCATATCTCTTTGGCTTATTTTCTGGGTACAACATCCAAAAATGATCGTCATCATGACCTTCCTTTTTGTAGTGAGTGCAATAAGGCTTTTCTCCCTCATATTTCTTCGTTGATGTCATCTTGTTTTCCTTTCCCTTTCCTTTCCCTTTGAATTTTCCATTTGAAGGTTTGAAAGGTTGTTTCTTTGAATGATAATCCTTATCATTTCTACCCCTATTTTCAAGATGAATGGCATTTACAATGGCCGAGTCAATAGTAGTAGGTTCAAACATTAACAATGTCTAATGTAACTATGTAATGACCCAATGTACTTAGTTACCACTTCAGGTGAATCTAAAGAAATTCCCAAACTTAGTGCTTGTTTTCTAAATTCCTCGGTAAAAATTTGCGCGTTTTTTCCTTTGCCTTGCCTTAGGTACATCCACTCCATTAAGGCTTTTTGCTTATAACCCAAGGGATAGAATTTATCTTTTAGTGCAACAATGAAATTTGACCATGAGGAAAGAAGGTTACCCACATTACTGCTGCCTTGAAGTTTTCTCTCCCACCAGATGAGAGCAGTGACATTCAATCAAAGAGAATTCAATTGGATCTTTTCCTCATCCTCCACAATCTGCTAAATCTTGCATTAGAGATCAAGCTACCTAATCCATTTGTTAATTTTCTCTGCATTGCTTTCACCATTATACATGGGTAGATAAAATTTGACATATAACTTAAAGAAATGTTTATTAGATGCATTTCCTGAATTCCTATGATGATGGTGAGAAGAGGAGGAATAAATTTAACTCACTAGAGGAGAAGGAGGTGGATCTCCTCCATTATCTCCATGCCTTGAACCTTGTCTTTCTGAAGTATTCTCCCTTGCTTTATCTAGTTTATCAAGTCTGGAGAAAAAATTTTCAACTTGATCTGCCATGGTGTAGAAGGTCTTGCAAAATTTTATCTCCTCCTCATTTCAAACATCGTCATCCATGTTTCTCCTTCGATGTTCACGTCCTACTTTGGGATCAAAAGACTGTAGTGTCCCTTCGCCTCTTCGTAGCATGCTTCTAGTTAGCATAAAAACATGCAATTCACATATACAAACACCTACTCTGATACCACTTGATCCACAAATATTTTTCATGAGATGTGTTAAAGAATTAACATGTAAAATTGCAGCTTAACAATGAAACTGTAAAGGCATAAAAATAAGAAGAGAGAATCACATAAAATCATGCAAGAAGACATAAAATTGATATCGAAGTTCGTACAAGAGGGACTACGTCTTCAGGCCCTACTTGATCAATGGGGAGGCCCTCTTTCATTAAGTGGCAATAAAAATGAAAATACAAGTATAAATGAAAAATTACACCCTTATACCTCCATAGGTGAAAGTGCCCAAAAATTGGAGACCTCTGATGAAGAAATGGACAACATCATTGGATTCATGGCGCCAAGAGGTGCAGAATCCATATAAAATTTTCCTGAATATGACAAAGTGAAAATCTGGCCCCTCTGGAAATGGCTCAGATCATCCACAAGGAGTCTGATGGTTGAATTGGTTATGATCCATAATTGGAGGGAGGGGGTCGGGTGGTCAAACCCCACCCCCTCCTTTATAAGTCAGAATTTGTTTTATAACTGTGCATTTCATTTTTTAAAACCTCGTCGTATTAATTTAAGTACCAATTTTGGTACATTGGGGGGGTCAAGCCTGCATTGGTCGGTCCGCCCCCATATCTCCATCGGTGGTGTTGTATTAATGGAGGAATGGGTTGGGGCCACAAGGTCACAACCGTTGGCCCCACCTATATACGGTGATTGTTGTCATATGTTGTCTTCAAGCGGCAGGGTCACAACCACTACTCACCCCCATAATAACACTTTATTGTTATATCTGTTGTGTAGGGCGGGGGTCATGGCCCGCCCTGCCCCTTTTTTTTATATTTTTTTTATTTTATAAACAACCTGATCTTTTTAAAAAATCTAGAATTTAACCGAAGGATTGCTTTTAACCATCCCATAATTTTGCCCGGAATCTGGTCGGGGTTGGCCGAAATCCGGTGGCTGGGTTTGCTGCAAAATTTTTGCCTTAAGTTGCCACATCACCAAGTCAACCCTCACACTTTGAATTCTGCTAACCCCTCCATATGGACTCGGAATTGAGTGTCGTCTGTGTTGTTGGAATCAGAAAGACGAGATCTTCAACTTGAAACTAAGTTTTCCACATTTTTGACACTTTGATTTTTGAGCCTTTGTACTTAAGCCACTTGTACTTGGACCTGTACGATCTGCCTAGATCACATGGGAATTTGAAAAGTCACAAGGGAGCTCAATAGTCATAAGGGAGGTGGAGAGTCACCTCATTTTTTATACATACACCCTCATAACTCAAGAAAATGACTTTTCACCTTGGAGTCTCAAGCAAGGCATATGAGAGAATATTAGGCTTTTGAGAAGCAAGTATTTGCTGAACATTATACTATTGGAACAAATCTTGTATCATTGTAGTGGTGTATCTTGGAAATTTCACTCTATAATTTGAAGCTCTTTGATATGACACACTTTTCATACATATGTCGTGAATGATTGTGAGAATATTCTTTTGATTTTTATGGTATAAGTTTATGGTAATTCATACTAATGAAAATGAACTATTTTGTTGACTTTAGTATACCTCGTTGAATCATGTGTATTTTTATTTTCATGATTGTGGTTTCTTTGTGAACTATTTCACAAGATTAATAACGATTCCTTTAGGTATATGCGTGTTTCTTTATTAGGATAATATTGTTACTTTTCTCTTAAAGACTCACTTTTGTTTCCATTTTGTGAAAGAACCATTATACACATTACAATTGAATACATCACAAAGAGAACATACTTATTTATATCGAAAGTACATGTATTTCTCTTTTTTCGTTTATTGCAACCAACGAAAATCTTTAAGATAATGGAAACTGACCATACTTTCTGGTTGGGAATCCTATTCCAAACAATGTGAGGTCTAATTGAGACTTCATACCAAGGAGACTCTGTTACTGTTGGCTACATCCAACACCATCAACATCTTTGTTTCACTAAATTATACAATAAAAATTTGTGATACCATTACGCCAAAAAATCAAGAATCCATGATGCACTATTATAGTACTTTTCCTCTCACTTGTTATCAAAACTTAGAGGAGAAAAAATTAAGATAAATTGGGGTCCTCCTTATATATATTCTTGGAAAACAAAGATCAATTACAATGCATTAGTCTTCTACTTTAAGATTCAGTAAACCAATCTAACTTATATTTTTTTTTTTTGTAACTCATGTAAGACAAGATTAATCGGTAATTATCCTTTGAGAAAAAAGTCATGGCACAACCACATGTTGAAGCTTATACTTTAGCCCCCATTATAAATACCTCTCAGGAATATCATCTTTATTCCCTTATTCCCTGACCATGGTGTAAATTCTGAGAAGAATACCATGAATAAAAGATGCATAGGACATATTTTTGGCAAGAGAAACAATCCCATGGTTGCAACCTTGGATTGGGCAGATGGTAATGAATTCATGATGGCACAAACCAAAGAGAATGTTCAAATATTTGTTGGGTGTGTGTTATATTCTTTCCATGACTAGCCGTGTGCAGGGGGGGCAACAACCCCCCTACGCCTCGGGAAATTTTTTTTTTGCACCCTATATTAGGTGGGAAAACATACCTATGGTTTTATGCATGGGTTAAGCACATGGTTTTGGGCATGATGGCTTTCTGTCTAGTGTATTTTGAAGATCCATTCCATGGAACTACTGCTATGTTATAATAGGGGGTTAATGTGTTGAAGTTTATGAATGCTTCGACATGTATATATATGTATTGTAACATTGAAAGGAATATAAGGAAAAATCAAGCTGGTAGTTCCATTTTTAGGATCCAGGGGAATATCTCTGTGTATATATGTTTTATGTTTTATGCTCTTGATATTGTTTATTTTCTGTTTTTATAAGATTTCATTTGCAGACAATCTATGTATAGGGTTAAAACCTACATTTGGTATCAAAGTTGTTTCGACTTCAAGGGGACACCTTTGCTGCTGAGGGGTTTTTTGCTTGGGGTTATGGTAGACCCTGTTCAGTGGGATGTCTACGGGATCGATTCTTGCAGTGAAAGAAAATGGAGAGAAGTGGAAAGATAGAGATTGAGAAATTTAATGGTCAGAGTTTTGAGTTGTGGAAGCTCAATATGGAGGATCTGCTGGTGGATAAATATCAGTGGATCGAGGTAGATCTGGGTACTAAACCAATATTAATGTCAGATGAAGAGTAGGAAAAGATAGACCATAAATAAAACAGTACAATAGGGTTTTGTGCCTCAGATTCGATATTGTTGAATGTATCTGGGGAAGCTACGATGAAAGCTTTGTGGGACAAGTTAGGGACTTTGTACTAATCTAAGTCTCTGGTGAATATATTGTTCCTACAGGAAAAGTTGTTTAACCTGAGGATGAAGGATGGAAACTCAATGACAGAGCATCTGAATGCCTTCAATACTGTGGTAAGTCAGTTGTTATCTGTTGATTTTAAAATCTCAGATGAAGAAAAGTGCATTAGTTTCTTGTGTTCTCTACCAGATTCGTGGTATAGTCTAGTTGTTGCAATAGGTAGCAATACAAATACCTTGAAGTTTGATGAAATTGTCCCATCCTTATTATCGGAGGAAATGAGACGGAAAAATATAGAGGGAAATAATGGAGATGCCTTATCTGTACGATGACGTGTTGTGGTAAAACCTTCTCCCCCCCCCGCATTTTTTACTTATGTACTTCAAATAATGGGGACCCTTTCTACAATTTTTTTGGCTAAACACCTTTTAGGATTTTGATTAAGTTAATTATTTTTACAATTTTGTAATTTTTCATTTTTTTATCGGATTTCTATTTTGATTATTTCATTGAATTTGGTTTTTCATAATCCTTCCAACGATACTTGTTTCGATTCATTTGGTCAACCAATTTGTAAATGGCATTCCTTTGAAGTTTGATCATTTTCTCGCTTGGGTTAAAAGAATGTATGAAATGTACAATATTTCAATTTTTGTTATTAATTTAATTCAATAATGCATTTATTGTAAATATTAACTCTTAGTCAGTTATTACTAACATCTTTCATTTTTCACGAATAATCTTACTAAATGACCCAGCCAAATTATAGAGCATTTAAAAATCACGCTTTTCGGCATTTTAGTAATTTATCATAATTTCTTGTTTTTTAAACGAAATGCCAAACTCAAAATTTCATAATCGAAAAGTGGTTGTAGTTCATTTTTTTAGAATTATAATTACCAAAATAGTTGTAGTTTAGAATTGGAAAATCTCACTATAAGTAGTCTACAGTTTGTTTCATTTTTTAACTTAACTAAACTTCAAAAATATTGGACCCCAATTAAAATATATGAAAAAACATAAAAACATATCGCATCCACAACAAATTGCTTTATCGCAAACATACACAAGTGATATATTTAAAAAATTCTGATAAATTTGTTTATGCGAATGCAATTTTCGTTTTCATCTTAACTTTTTTACATTTGCTTTAAAAATAATTTGAATCCATTTTTGAATGAAGGAGTAGTGTATTGACTTTTTAATATATTATTAAAATATTTTTAATTAATATTTAATATTAAATTTTAAAATTAAAGAAATAAATTAATATATATAATATATTATTAATTAAATTAAATTAAAATTTAATTGTATATTTTAGTTAGTTAGATTAATATTAATTAATAGTTAGTGTGTAAATAATTAATTTAGTTTATATTTAAAAATTAAAATAAAATTAATTAATAAATAATTAAAATTTAATTTAGTATTAAAATTTAATTAAAAAATTCTGTTTTTTTAGACTAAGCAACATAAATTCCAGAATTTTGGCAATTTTAACTCATCATCTTTCGAAGCTCATAAATGGAGATTTACTTGACTAAATGAAACCCAAGATAGATCGTTGGATAGATAAAATCATGAAGATTATTTTTGAAGAGTTTTAATTAATATATTTGATCATTTATTGGGTCTAAAATTTAGCAGAAGATCAAGCTCCGAATTTTTAAAACAAAATCAATTTTCTGAGTTTTATTTTCTACATTTTAATTTGCACACAACTTCTTCTAAACATAGATCCATTCATTAAAGGTATATTTGACAAATTATATCATAACAGGAATTAATAGAAAGCTTATATTTCATTTTCAATTATTTATTTAATTAAGTTTTGATTGGATTTGTTTTATATTCCAGATTTGGCATTTTTTTGTTTTTTGCATTTTAATTTTGTTTTGATTTAATTTTTGCAGGAAAACAGTTGAAGAGATGAGGAGGACAAGATCTCAATCAATGAGAATATTCCTGCAATTTAAGAATGGAATTTTGAGAAAATAAAATTTGATTGAACATATTTCTTCTTCAACAAACTTTCTTGTTAAGAATTCTTTTGCAAATATTATAAATAGCAGATTGAAAAATGTAATAGAGACTTCTCTCCTCTGCAATTTTGGAATTCTAAAAGCACTTCTGTAATAGGGATTTAGAGTTATAGGTGTGAGGAGAGGAATCTCAAATCTGGGGATTATTGAGGTTTTTCTTTTACATTCTGGTTTACGTATAATGAACAGAGCTTGCATTATTGTAGCTTTGATTTTGAAACCAAAATTTCATGCATTGTAAAGGACTGTTAGAGACTGGAGGTGGAGAAATGGAATTAATAAATTGGTATTTATAATACTATTATTTTAAATGCTGGTTTCATTTTTTATTTTTTTTTACAAAGTCGGATGTTGCTTTGTATTAAAAAAAGAAAAAGGAGTCTGGGCTCCAGTGTTACATGGAAGAGCATGCGAGAAGCGGAGCAATTGAGGAAAAATTTGATGTCAAATTCCCTTTTGCAACCAGCATTCTTCACAATGCGATAAACTGAGCTAGTGTAATTTTTTACAAATTGGAAAAGTAATAAACAATATTTGCAATTCATGTTCAGTTGATGTTTGTGTGTAAGATTGATCTCCCAATAAGGTCTTCAGGATTGCCTTCCGCTGTTGCATTTCGAGCCTTTTCCAGGCTGCTTCTTGATACATCATGGTAGCTTAAGGATGAAAAAGAAAACAGTCTGTGATGGTGACAAGATACCGGAGATTGTATGACTGTATGAATGCAGTAGTTATTAAGGGTCATGGTGCTTGAATAGTCTCCAAGGATACGAGCTTTGTTCACACAAAAAATAGTAGCTAGCTCACAAGAAGGAAAATGATCTGGCACGAGCACTAAAGGGATTCTGCAGAGCTTGTAAAGAGACACTTCAGAGCTGTTAATAGGAGGAGCCTTTTCAAGGCGTTCAAAAGGTAGATCACGAGACAGTTCTACGAAGAAATGCATGAGTTTTAGGAGTCCAATGGCAATGGTCTTCTGCTCTTTGAGTTTGCGTGGATATTTAAGTCTGTTCATGGAAAATAACAATGGTATTCATAATAATTACACCGCAGTGTTCCCATTTGAAGAAGACAAGCCCTGTTTTCTCGTTCATCCGCTTCCTTGTTGAGGGAGCGAAGAACATGATAAAAAGAGTTTCCTTTCATCTGCTGACCAAGAGATTGACAATGCCTTATAGTTTGCTGTAAGATCAAGTTGGCAGCTTCCCTATTGTGAACCATCAGGCTTATGACAATAGTTGAGTCTCGAATAATCACTGCTGTGTTTATGCCAAGTTTTTGAAGTTGGAGCAGACCTTGATAAAGGCCTAATGCTTCTTCTCTGTTGTTGGAAAGATTGCCCAGTCCCCATTCATAAGCAAGTATGATGTCACCATTACCATTACAGATGATTCCTCCAACCCCAGCCATCCATGGGTTGGATTTGGAGGCGCCATCAAAAAATAAATAATGTGTATTGCAGCCTCTAAGCCATATTGATAATTCCTCTTCCTTCATTCTAATTTTCCAACTTTACCTTGAGTTCTTGCTATTGGTATTGGCATTGCTGCTACTTTGAACCAAGTTTCTTTTGTCCAGTAAATATCCTATGTAATTTCTTTCCTCCACATAAAGATCCACTGTGTTTAGCTTTCCTTGGGATTTTGTTGACAAAGCTTCCAAGGTGAGGCTCCATGCCTTGTTGTAGAGTTGTCTAACTCTGGTTTCTTTATCTTTAAAGATCATTAAATTTCTTGCTAACCAAATGTTCCATAGAAGAGAACAGGGTAGAGCATTCCATACCCTTCGAGATATTATTTTTTTCCCTCTGTCAGGGATAGTTGTTCCTCCATATTTGCAGAACTTCTGAGATGCTAGTGTTGGGTGCCCACAGTAGATTGATGCTCCGGGAAGCTTCCTTCCAACAAGCTATGGAAAAGGGGCAGTCTATGAATAGATGTTGGCTATTTTCTTCATCTGATTGAAAATTTGGACAGTGAGATGGGCCAGAAATTCCTTGTTTTTTAAGATTTTCAGAAGTTAAAACTTTCCCTCTTAGAAAAGCCCAAAGAAAAAAATTAATTTTTGGGAGGGTCTCCGCTTTCCAAACAAGTCTCCACTGCGCCCAAATAGACATAGGAAATTAGATGTTGCATATCAGAAGGTAGGCAGCTTTAACAACGTAGATGGTGCCTGAAGGGTCCTATCGAAATCCATCATCGTTGTAGCGATTGGAAGGTGCTATGCCATGGAGCTGAGCTTGCAGATTAGTGAGACTAATTTCCATATCATCAAGGATGCGTGGGAAGACCCAACCTGTCCAAGTTTGAGTGAGGCCATCCCACTGTGAAATCTGATCCAAATTTTGAATTCCTATACCATTAAGAAAAGATAAGATCTGATGTGTACCTGGCCAACTATTGATGGGATGTTTCCCCATTATCCTATCAGCCCCAATTCTAATGTGACTGCCACCATTGGGAACTTTGGAGATATTTTGTGCAAGAAGAGGAATTTCTCTCTTACACATCCTCCAAATTTTTTAGCACACTCTGTTAGGATTCTCATGGTCCAGCAGCTGTTGCCTTGGGAAGTTAAGGTATTTATGTTCGAAGACTTTCTTCCACCACGCATTCTTTCCAGTTATGAGCCTCCAAACAAGCTTGCCAGCAAAGGCAAGGTTTAGAAGCTTTGAGGATCTAATTCCAAGCCCACCTTTTTCATATGGCTGTATAACTTGCTTCCAACCAACTAGATTGTATTTCTTTTTTTCATTTTTCCCCCCTTTCCATAGAAAGTGTCGAAGGAGTGCATCCACTTTATTATGGAAGCTGGATGGTGCTTGCAGTAGTGCAAAACAGTACAAGGGTAGAGAGTAGAGACCTGCTTTCAGGAGTATTAGGCACCCTGTTGGATTGAGCCAAGAGGTGCCCCATTGCTGCACCTTCCTTTTCATCTTGTCCATAATGATATCCCACGCTGAAGCTTTCATATTGCCGGCACTCACTGGCATGCCCAGATAATAAAAATGCTCCCATTCCAACTTACAAGAGACTCCAAAGATATCGGCAATGCTGTGAAGAGTTTGGGCAGAAGCGTTCCAACCATAGATACAACTCTTGTGGTAGTTTATCAAGCCTCCAGAATAGCTCATGTATTTGTATAGGAGAGTTTTGAATCGGCAGGCTATGATTTTTTATTCTCCCCCCATTAAAAGAGTATCGACAGCAAACTGGGAGTGATTGATATTCTTGAATCCATTTTCAAATTTAATCCCAGTAATGAGACCCATACGTCGATTGTAGTCTAGGGCTCTGCTCAAAGATTCAACCATCAATATGAAAAGATAAGGTGAGAGCGGACAACCTTGTCTTAATCCACGGGACGATTGGAAGGTTGGTCCAGGTCTACCATTGATGAGTGCTGAAATCCAAGGACCAGAGATGCATGCTTTAATAAGGTCAATAAAGGTTGCGGAAAATCCCATTTTTTCCAAGAAAACAAATAAAAAGGAGTGCCTGACACGATTAAAGGCATTGGCTAAGTCTAATTTTAGGATAAATCCTTTCTCATTTCTTGCTTGGATGGAATGAATGGCCTCTTGGACAAGAAGGATGGAGTCAGAGATTTGTCTATTGGCCAAAAAACCCCCTTGATTTTCTAATATGAGAGAGGGGAGGAGATGTTTAAGGCGCGATGCCAAAATTTTGGTCAAGATTTTGTAAGAGGAGTTGCACAATGAGATGGGTCGAAAACGTGAGAAGGATAGAGGTCGATTTTCCTTAGGAATAAGTGCTAGATGGGTTGCATTAGTGAAGCCTCCTACTTTGCATTTGCGCTAAGCCCATCTCAGCATATTGACAAGATCTCTTTTAATTATTTCCCAATATGTTTTGTAGAAGCAGATGGGGAAGCCATCTGGACAAGGAGCTTTGTCTGGTTGAAGCGTCCAGATGGAATTTTGAATTTCTTCTTCATCAATTTCTTTGGTCAAGTTTACATTGATATCCTCACTAAATCCTTTTGGCAAGTGTTGAAGGAGGTCTGAGTAGACTTATGCTTTTTTTGTCTTTGTTAAGAGAGAGTTGTAATAGTCTGAGGCCGTTTGATTGATGGCATCTTGGGTTTTTTGAAGGCGGCCTTCCTCATCATTGATCATAGTGACATTATTCCTGACTTTCCTAACAGTAGCCTGCTTATGGAAGAAGGCAGAGTTTTTATCTTCTTGAAGCCATAGCTGTCTTGACTTTATTCTCCACTTCTGCTCTTCATCTCTATTGACATGATAAAGCTGATAATATAAATCACCTTCTGGCACTTTATCCTCTTGTGATAGGCCATATTCCTCTATCTTTCTGTGGACTATTTCTAGCTTATTTTTTATTTCTGTTTTGGCTTTTTCTAGTTCTTTATAATATTGCTTGGCCCAGTCTTTCAAGGCATGATTTTTCTTTTTCAATTTACATTCCCAAATGTAGCCCGACGATCCTTCTATGTGCTTCCGCCACATTAACTTTGCAATCTGATCTACATTCGGATTGTTGCGCCATAAGGAGCTGTATTTAAAGGGAATCGGCCCTAGTGGGCAATGGGCCTCAAGAACTAGACTTGTGGGATAGTGATCAGATGCCATATATGGAAGCATTATAGCATAAGTTGTGGAAAAGACAGAAATGAGATTTGTGTTTATCAGTATTCTATCAAGTCGCTCCATTATGTTATCTTTGCCCAGCTTGCGATTATTCCAAGTCTATCTCCAGTTTTTTGGGATGACATCGACTAGATCATACTCCTGCATGATTTCTTCTAGCTTTGATCTGTAGGGGTCATGGGCAAAGACACCTCCTCTTTTATCATTTGAGTGCAATATAAGATTGAGATCCCCACCAAGGATGACATTTCTATTATCTCCAGCATCTATGTCTGTTTGTAGAGTGGCCTAGCATTGTCCTTTATCTCTGAAATGGTTCAGTGCATATATATTGTAGATGAAAATTTGTTTGTGATCTTCCTGATTCTCTAAAGTAACTTTGATCCAATACTGGCTGATTGTATTGGATATGCATGTCCAAATGTTTATATTCCAAATAGTAGTGATTCCACCGGAGGCTCCTCTTGATTCACATATGTGTCCACCATAATATCTGAGCTGATCTATGATTCCCTTCATCTCTTGAAATCCTTGCTTAGTTTTTTGAATCATTAGTATTCCAGGCTTCTCATGTTCTATCAGGTCTTTTAGGGCAGCAAAATTTAGAGGGGTGCCCTAATCCCCTGTTATTCCAAGATATTACTTTCATCATTGAGCATGGGTAATACGGAGAGATGCTCACCCTCCATGCTCCTTGTGTGTTGTCTCTTTGCTACTTTGACCCAGAATATAAGTTTCTATGGGGTTTTGAGTTCCCATGGCTGTATCTTTTTTAGCATTTTCATCTCTATGCTGCTTTATAGTTTTCCTGCCAAGCCCTTTTTTTTGCGCTTCCATATTGGCACCATGCTCTTTCAAGGAGCTCCTTGTTGATTGAGAGGGAGGGGGATCATGAGAATCGGAGGGGGAGGTTTGAGAAGGAATGATGGGGATGGAAGGTTCATTTTCAGAGGAGATAGAGGGGTCGGAATCAGGGAGGGAGAGGGCACCAAAGGGGTTATATGATTCCAAGGGGGTTTTAGAAGAAGGACCAGAGGTAGGAGGGATGGGAGGGCCCAGGGAGGAGGAGGGGGGAGGGGCAGAGGGGGTATTTTTTGGAGGGGCGGATTCAGAGTTTGACTTTGGGGCAGTCTTCTTCTTTTTTACAGTTTCCCATTGCTCATCTGGCTGAGCATTTTCAACATTAAATAATTTAGAACATCGATTAGAAAAATGGCCATACTCGTGGCATACCTTGCATTTAAATGGGATTTGTTCGTAGTCCAGCTGCTGAACATGCGTCCAATCGTCCACTTTGAGCTTGATTGCCTCCGGAAGAACCTTGCCAAGATCGACTTCAACACAGATATGCGCACAAGCTTGCATATTGTCCTTGGGTTCGCTTCGATCTATGTATTTTCCAACAGCATTGCCGATGGCAAGAACTGAATCGTCACCCCAACAGTGCAGCGGGAGATGCGGAAGCCAAACCCATACCGGAACAGCACTAGGGACATCTAGTTCTACATCAAAATCTGGAGTCCATTTGTTCAGATACAGTCCTATGGAATCCATAAAATATGGTCCATTTCTGAAGATTAAATCCTTTTCTTCTCTTGAGTCGAAATGAAAAGTATAATATCCTTTCCCACAAAAACGTATGGAGATTTTTCCACTTACTTTTTCCACCTAGTTTCATCCTATCCATATTTGCATTGTTTTCAAGGATGGCCATAAGCTAGTAAATTGCCCAATGAGACCCCTTTCAGCTAGAGATAGCGCAGCCATTCGAGGTAGAGCAGGTCATGGGCATTGGGGAGGCAGCGATTTTATCAAAGCAGAGAAAGAAGATTGTGCATTGGCCCCCTCCGAAGAAGCATCCGGAGGGACCATGGCAGGGCCAGAAGCCACCAGCAATGGAGGGCGATAGTTGCAGAGCGGCGGCCTAGGTAATTTAACTAACTTACTTCTTTAAAAAATGTTGGTTTCATTTTACAATAACAAGAATGTGTCAATTTACTTCCATATTTGTGCACTTTTGTCAGTATGAGTAATTTGTCTCAATTTGATGTTATTATTTATCTCTACTCTTATGGGTTGAATTCTCATTTCTGAGTAACTATTTACTCAGAAATCTATCTTATAAAACTAATTTATTGAATAGTGATATGTTGTGAACTTTTTCCACGTATTATTGTTTAATTATTCAAGTTACTGATTAAATGATCAATATCATTTTGAGAACTTCTTCCTGAGTAGTTTTGATTGATTATTTCAGTTAAAAGGTATCTAGATAGGATGTGTTTGGTATTCATAATGTCAGTTAATTGAAATACTTCGTTAGCTTGATATTCATTATAAGCCAGACACATTTAAATCCCAATTATTTAAAATATCTTGCTCTTGGTTGGAATAGATTATATCTGCCTAATTGAGATAGGATTAAGATAGTTCATTTTCCTTGCATCTTAGAATAATTTTGCATATAAAATAAATTCTACATCCCTAAAAAGTCCTCTTACCAAAGAGGAAAAACTTTAGTTGTGGCTTGGCTAAGCCCAAATTAACTTAAGGATCACTTTCTTTCTCGATCAGTAGGAGAAATGATCTGATGTCTCTTTCCCATTGGTAGAAAAAATTCATATTTTAAGCCAATGGACACGTAAAGAAGGTAACTAGACCTAGTTAAATCAGTCAGAGTCACTATTCCAAACGAAAAAGGAACTGCTTTAAGGTCCGGACTGGGTGGTCATCCCCTATGTTGTTGCAGCGAATTTTGAGGCCTCAATATTTTGGCACTAGGAGGGCTTGAGACTTGTTTTCCTTTAGAGACTTTGTATTCTAAAATTTTATTTTTATTACAATGGCTCCTCTAAAAATTCAAATTTGGAGTTGTATTTTTGGACGTGCATCTTCCAATACTCCACCAGAAATAGTAAGACTCTTGTCTCAGGTAAATTTTAATGGTAAGAGGAATACTTCTGCATTTAATCATGTATTTCAATTTATTCAAAAATTTTCAAATTCTGTTTTTTAAGAAATTGATGAAGATATTTTATGCAGGATTTTTACTCTTACATTCTTGGTAAAAGCCAGAAGTTGGTGTCAATCACTTCCAGTTGCCTCAATCCACACTTGAGAATAATTTATTACAATATTTATTTGTAAATTTGATGGATATATCTACGAACAGGTATGTGACAATTTTGAAGATCTAAGAAGGTTTGAAGGTGAGCCTTTAATTGATTTTACCATCAAGTTTCGTTTAAATTATTTAAAATTTAAAATTGATGATAAACCTTCGAAAAAAGAATTACTAGATTGGTTTGAACATATTTTCAATCTTCCTTCCATTCATAATCCATGTGAAATTATTTCAAGCTTTGATCAATCTCCTTCTAATTTCATTAACATAAGTGATAATTCCAATATAGAGGTACAAACAAATGATGATGAAGTGGCATCTATTTTGTATAATCAATTCCTTCAATTTCTACACACTTCCTACAGTATTGATAAATATCAAAGTGCACCTTCACATATCAATGAATCTCAATCACAAATCTTGGAAAATTTCACTAATCAACCACAAGAATATATTAGCAACACTCTTGAAGAAAATACTGCTTTGAAATCTCAAAATCGGTATGAGTTAAAATCAGAAAATCATAGCATAATCCGACAAGTACAACCAACGATTAAAATTTCCAATAATACACAATCTTCTTTACAAATTTCTGAATACTTTACAATACACAAATGCCAAATTCAGGACAACAAAGAAACATTCTTCAAGAAAGCATAAGTAGCCAAGTAAATGATCTTAAATCTAAAATTTGCAATGAAGAAAATGCACAAGATTTTTCAAATAGAGACATTTTCAAATACATTGTTTTATATTCGTATTTTTCCCTTTATCCTGATAATTTTTCTAATAAAAATTTATCCTCTCTTCACAAAGGCTGATCTAAATTAATTTCTGATTATTTTTTATCAGGATAGAGAATTAATTAATGATCATTCTTCTGGCATTAATGAAAATGAGCTCAATATTCCTTCTTGTTTTGATACATTAGGTGAAATCGAAGGGAATTATAATGAATTTCATAAGGTTATATATGATAGCTACTTTGACATTGAGGATATTGATTTGTCTTATTTACAATTGAATCCTTATAATCAAAGTCGAATCACATGTGAAAATGAAGAACAATCTGATTCAGAATTTGTTTCAAAAAATTCTCATTTCAAACAATTAATCACATTTATGATTTCAACATTCAAGAAACCATTCCAATCTATGATTTATATAATGATCAAGCTTGCATTCCCTTTCAAATTCATAGCCTTCTCTCTAATTCACAAGTGGGTATCAACAATCATTCTAATTACATTATTCCACCAAATTCTTGTCAAGAGGAAATAGCTTTAAGTCAATCCCAATTGTGTTGTGACAATAATTGTAAAACTAGTGTAAACTATGATTCAATTTTGTTATTATTTCATCATTTATTTTTAACTTCAGATTTATTTTCTGTTTTTAGTCCTATATTTTAAAATACTTTGTGCTCACATATTGAACAACTTAATTTTGAACACTCAATTAATGCATTACCTCAATGGAAAAATGAAGTTTCAAATTATAATTGTGAACATCAAGAATTATTAAACTTCCAAATTCAATTGATGTTCATTCCTTATCAATTACTTCTTACCTCTCAAGAGAAGTGCCAACAAGAGAGTATATTTTCACTTTATGACCAATAATCTAATTCAATTAATAATATTATGTTGTATCTATCGGACTTCCATCCGTTTTTCATTGATCCATTTGAAAGATATTTGGAAAGTTTTCCTTCATGGAAGATCATTAATAATTTAGTACTTAAACATAACACTAACAAAATCACACAGGCCATTGTTTCTGAAAGATCATTTCTACAACCTGGCATGTCACCTTATCCTTTAAACATCTCCCACTCAATAATGGAAATCCATCCAGATTTCTATGATCCAATTGAAATTCAGTTGGAAAGGGCATTTCAAGAGAAGGTAATGGTGAATAAGCTACTAACAATAAAGATACATTCTACTTTCAGATTTAGCTTTCTTAGTTTAATTATATTTGAATTTTTACTAAAGTTTGACATGTACATACATACAGGAATTAAAATGAGAAAGTGGTTACATTGGAAGTATTATTATACCTAGTCATGTTTCTTTCATTGAGTTAGAAATATGAATAGATTAATTTTATTTTATGTTTGCATTTATTTTATTATTTCAGATTTTCAATAAAACAAGTAATGAATCTAATTTATTTTGGGCATCCCATTTAAATTACAGAAAAGCAGCCTAGGGAATTTTAGAAGCTCTTGAATTATCAGATCATACTCATTTTTCAAGCCCTCAATTTTCTTGTTTTTCACAATTCATAACATTGATCATACAGGAAGAAATTCCAAGAAATTTCTACCACTTGATAATTTTTTATTCACAAGTAATTCTGAAGAACTCATTTTCACCACTCTTGTCTTCCGATGTAAATTTGAAGTGGATGCAATATGAAAACTCATTACTTAAAATTTTAGATTAAATGAGTAGGTGATGTTGAACTTATGAAAATTCTGAGAAAGTTTGGGAGAACTTGAAGATTCATGAGGTAAACTTACAATCAAAATTATTCCAAGTATGTGTTACAGGTTCATCGTCATCTGTTAAACACCCACATGGTGTGGGGAAAGATAAACACACACACACAACAAGAAACTCAACACAATGAAGGATAAGTGTGTAGCTCTCTTATTTTTCCATTATACATGATGTACATTTATAATACAATGGTTTGACTCTTGGTTTCACATTCCAAGGTCACTTGGAATCCATTTTGACTTTTCGCATTCCACACCTACCCATAGGATTAGGTGTTCCAACATTCCCCCCTTAATCCGAAGAGGTATGTGTGAGTCCAAGGAGAGAGTTGTAATACAAATATGCAAAGTATACATGGAAACACTTGGGTTGAATCAACTCTCTGAAATGTTGGAAAAAAGAGGTGGCTTAAGGATGACCACCAACACTGGAACGCAATACTTTTTGCAGTTCCCGGAACTCTTCCAAAACTAGTAAGAAGCTGAAAGCTTCTGCTAGAGGAATTGTCCCTCATAAAAAAGGGAGATCTTCAACCTAAAAGAAGGGAGTTCTACTACCTGTCATGGTTTTAGGATTACCAACAACTCTGGAATGATTGAAGCATTTCCTGGAACTCAACCAAAGCTGGCAAGAAGCTGAAGGCTTCTGCTAGAGGAAGTGTTCCTCATATATGAAAGGGAGACCTTCAACCTAAAATAAGGGAGGTCTACCACCTGTGATGGTTTTAGGTTGTCCATCAACCAAATATGATGGTTTAAGGTTGTCCACCAACCAAAGGCATGCTCATGGGCATCCGTGTCTCTGGCTACATCTCTGAATCTGGAATTACGAATTGTGGCTCAGGCTCGCTTGAACTGTTGTGTCTCTGGCTACAACTCTGAACATGAAATGAGAGATTGTGGCTCAGGCTCGCTTGATCTGACATCGAAGCTTGTACATGACCACGATTTTCCCCCTTGTTAGGGACAAGGTGAGATTATGGTGAAAACTCAACTACAAGTTTGCTCAATATTCGTGAACAAGTTCTGACATGTGTCTTAAACATCTTCTTGGTTGTTGATGCCCATTGCCAAGAAGCGATCCATCCAAGATGAATCTTTGTTCTTGCAGGAGGCTTGTTTCTAAAGCATTTTTCTGAAGAATGGGTGTGCCGACCATGGTGCTTGCATGGATGAAGATCAAAACAATGATCTTTCATATTGCCAACTCGATCATAGTGTTGGAATTACAATCTGTTGTTGTTGTTGTGGAGCAGGATTTGGAACAACTAAAGGTGAACTGTCATATAGAAATCCGGCACTCTGAAATATGATGGGCTTGGCGTAGTCTGGAATATGAAAGGACACATCCTTTTCATATCCAAGACTAGTTCGGTGCTTGTTGTGGATAAGCTCTTCCCAATATCTGATGATGGGCTTGAGAAGTGCAGGTTGAACTGCTGCATCTGCATGTACATCTGCTCTAGTACAAGGAACTGAATGTGGATCAACTGCAACTTTATCTTCTTGCTGCTGATGGGAGTCCTTCTCAATCTTTTGAATATAAACAGGTTCAGAATAGTGACTCTTTTTCCGAAGTTCGTCTTGCTGAAGCTGAGTTTCCAACTGAAAAAACTCAATCTTTTCTTGTGCATCTTGCAAACAACATTGAATATTACAAAGAGCATTCTTACTCATTTTTATCATATCATCAACATTGAAATGAATGATTTTATTCAACAACTCTAATGCCTCATTTATTTTAGCCATTTTTCAACAGCTTAGGCTCAAAAATAAAGGGTGTCGGCTTCAACCGAAAATACACCTGTTTACAATGTGATGCAACTTAATTTCAAGAAATACAAATGACTCCAAAGAACTTCCAATTATAGAATTCCCAAAATACAAACTCTGCTACTCAAATGGAGGACCTCAAGGTATAGACTTGGTTGTCTAACCGGCAAGCAACAATGACTTACATCAACAATTTTCCAACAACTCAAATTTTCACTTCAAATACTGATTGCAACTATGAACTCACTCAATGTGCACCAGACAACCAATGTGAAATGGATATACGGACAATCCATACTCTTAGTATTCATACATATTACTCATATATATGAGCCTAATAGTGAGGTACTACACCACAAAATTGCATATTACTACTTTTTTTTTTTTCTAACCACCCAAAATATATTTGTTCTCTTATGCAATTTCAGGACTGATTCTCCACATGAGTTCACACAGATTAATAGTCTTCAAAAAGGTTTAACTCATAGGTAATATATATACCTGGGATGCATGACCAATGACGCCAACCATATACACCAAGATGTGTGAGACAACAATGCCAAGCTTGAACGGGTGAGGTAGCGACGCCAAGCTCGAACGCGTGAGGATTCACTTGGCTTTTCAATAGAAATATATGGCTCCTCCAGATTTTGCAGCGTAGAAATATATGATACCAATTTCTATCTAATGTTTCTTCTGCAAAACCAATAAATATACACAGTGGTGCCTTGGGTTAGTTACAATACATCTATCAGAATGTAGAAGGCATAGATTCAAACTAGTAATGTTAAAGGGAAGTTCAATTAATTTTCCTAAACGCAAATCCTTAGAGTTTTGTCATTTTCCAATGCACCAGACGCAATTTTGTTCTCTGTCAGATGGCAAGAGACAGAAATCATAGTATCTGTATGACCTTCCAACTTTTGAACAATATTTCTAGCTTGAAGATCCCACAAATATACACAATTGTCCTCTGAGCCACTGACAATGTATTTTCCATTGGTCACAAAAAATGTAGAGGATATACAATATTTGATGTTAGCATGACCAGTGTATGTTTTCAAAAACTTGCCCATTCCAAAGTTCCAGAGCCTTAGTGTATTGTCCAGGGTTCCAGCTAGAATAAACTTGTCGTTGGGTGAAAAAATGACGAATGAAACTGGGGGATTCTCGTCGTCGATGAGCGTCTTCAAGAAATGACCAGTGGAAGAATCCCAAATCCTGCAGAGACTATCATAATTGCTGGAAACTATCAACGATCCATCTCGGTTGAAATGGACGGCCGTCACAGGGTCTGAATGGGCAGGCAAAACCTTCAAGAATTTCCTCGTTTTCACATCCCAAATCCTCACAGTTTCGTCAAAGGAGCCAAAAACTATGAGATTTGACTGTGGATTAAAATTTACACATAAGACATAATAACACGAGAGACAGAATTCTGGGGGACAGAGGACAGAGTAGGGAACATTTTTGAATTGATTTTCAGAACTGTGTGCCACCAATATTTTACAATATATAGAGGCACCAACAACACTAGGAGTTTCGACCTGAATAGAGTATGAGCAGAAAATACACAATGCAACACAAGCCAACGCTATTCACAAGCTTAATGGGACTTCTAAACTCGGAGCTCTAATACCATGTTAAACACCCACATGGTGTGGGGAAAGATAAACACACACACACAACAAGAAACTCAACACAATGAAGGATAAGTGTGTAGCTCTCTTATTTTTCCATTATACATGATGTACATTTATAATACAATGGTGTGACTCTTGGTTTCACATTCCAAGGTCACTTGGACTCCATTGTGACTTTTCGCATTCCACACCTACCCATGTAGGATTAGGTGTTCCAACATCATCTATTGTTAGTTTTAAATTTCAAAGGTTGTTTCTTATTTATATTTTGTTTCATTACATGTCTTCATTAACTTGATTATGAAGACTCAAGATAAGCAAGCAGCGAACTTTTCTCAAATCTGCAATATGTTCAGAGAAGTATTTATGATTTCATCTGAAATTTGACGGATATCTAAATTTTGCTTATGTTTATTGAAATCCTCATAAGTTTTAATAAATTGTTGGAATAATCATATAAGATCATTATATTTCACAACTCTCCTCATAAGAAAGTTATGATAAAATTACTTTCTCATTAGATATTCCTACAATTAATTAAATTATTCAAAATTTATTTATTTAAAAACAAAGTTAAATTAGTCGCTTCTTTTTTAATTGAATACTTTAAGAAATCATCGGCCCCACATATGTCTCATCATATATCGCAATTCGCATATCGGTGGCTCTGAAATGAGCATACACCAAATATCTCCGATCTCCCGATATGCCCATTCCCTTTGATCTCTGATGATGTTTCTGTCTAATATCACATTATCTATATCCCAACGTTTGATCAGAGGTAACTCTTAACAAATATCAATAGGAAACCTCCGATGCATGTCTTTCGATATTCATTCTCGCTCATTTTTCGATAGTATTACTACGCCAAAATTGCGATGTTCATATAACCCCGGACCTGATACAATATTTAAATTCAGCTTTGTAAGATATCGCATCCATTCATAGATCGCAAGTTTGGTAGGGGCATATATTTAAAGGTTCCGATGTCTCGGATCCGATATGAGATTAAATCCATATAATAAAAATATTGTGTCCATTCTTAATCGGCATGTCGACAATGTTACATCTCGTGCCAAATCTCTCGATCAACGATCTCTTATAAAACTTGGTCATCGCACATCGCAGATTTTAGAGTTATGCATTAATGATGTACACAATAAGTTGTTTGAATTGCGATGTGAAGCAGAAGAGTAAGGAAGCAATGAGGACCGTTAGATCTGAATGAGATCAACAATGGAGTTTAAATCGCACTAAGTGAGGTTTCACATATCGGAAATTTTAGTGGTTATTGTTAAGACCTTACATGCTAAGTTATATTAGTTGCGATGCGATAAAATATAAGGTAAGGAGATTGCGATGAGATGCTACGCATATCACATATCACACGAGATAAATAATATGTTTATTGTTAAACGTTAAAAGTTGTAACGAGCAGTGTGGAGTTCGCTGCGAATTGCGAAATCGTAAAATCGCAAAATTGAAAAAGTGTGAAGTTGTGAAATCTATGGGAAGATAAGTTATAAAAGGTTTGAAGTAAAACCGTGCGTGTGGGCTATAAAACCAAAGTTCCGCGCGTATATTCTGATATTTGCAGTTACGCTGCATTAGTCATTTATCACATTTTTATTATCGCAAGAATAATATCGATGTTTCCTTTTTATTGAACAACTTTAATCTTCCCATAGGACTATTCTCTGATATCGCAATAAATCCATCACAGTTTGCTATCGCATATGCTCATATCGCAACTTTTCCATTGCAAAAATGATATCGCATCGCTAAACTCAAATGAAGCTTTGTCTTAAAAATCTTTTGATGCGATAAACTTTGATATTCGACTTTCCACCATTGTCTTTTAATTATTATAGAAACCGCTCAATCGCATATCGGCAAAGGTGGAAGTCACAACTTTTAAGTTATGTATGATAAATAATCTCACGATGCGAAAAATTCGACAAGGTAATGTACCGATGATTAATTCATATTTTTAATTTTCTGAATTTATCTCCATAATTATCATATAAAGATTCAAATCCTCTTTATATATTGTTACATTATTTGAGATTTTGAATCAATTTAAATACTTTGGGGTTGATATAAATTCAGAATAGAAGAAACAAAAATAACATTCATCGCTACAATTCATAAATAATTGTATCTTCATCCTTACTTCTGATGGATTCGATTTATTTCTGATTCCTTGAACATGAAACATTGCATTCTTTTAGTTAAACTACGTGTTTTAATTTATATTAATAAATAATGATTTTGGGTCAATAAAAATTCTTCATGATTTTAATACTAATTAAAAGAAGAATTTATTTTTGTTGGAGAAAATGATACCTTTTAGGCAAGATAAAAATTCAATTCTTCAATGGTAAGTTTCATGTACCCACTTTCATTTTTTTTTTCTTCATTGTTGTTTTATTTTTGTTGATCTTAAAATTTGTTTCTACAGGTCTTCATAAACCTTTCGCACCTCTACCAGATCAGTTTTCAAAATTTCTTTTTTCTCTTTGATATTCTTGAGAAAAGCAGTAATGATCCTCATCAAATCAGCTAGAATGGGGAGTTTCTGAACCTCTAGTTTGTTTCTTTAAGCATTGATTTTATTAGAAAATAGTTAACATGTTTTTATGCCAGTTTTGTCTTGAAGAAGAAAATTTGCAATAGACAAAAACTTCTCATTCAACGTATTATCTATCATCACTGCTATTTCACCCTCTACATTTTGAGGGCCTCATTTCTTATAACTCTGCAAGATAAAATTTTAAAATCTCAACATAGGAATGAATGTACATATGCTTATTTTCTTTTATAATCCTTTATTGAGAAATTCATATAAGAGGTCTTGTTAGAGTTTAGCTTTTAAATTTTATTTTTTCTTTTAGTTTTTTCTTTCTTCATTTTTATTTGTTGATTTCTTTTCTTACTTTATTTTATGAATTATTTTCCTTTTACTTTCAGCTTTGATTTGATTTTGGTGACGTTTCCATGACTTATGTGAAAGGAATTTTTGTTACCTTGCAATTGTTGACATACATGAGAAATATTTTCCTCTATCCATTTAAGTGAATTTCATTTATCATTAAAGACATATCTTTATGGGACCATAAAGCCATCTTACTTTAAATATTTTTCATGGAGGAACACACATCTTTTATAAGTGATTGAGTTTACTTTTTCAAGGAAAGAATTGATATGAGTTTAATACAATGAATCTCTCCCACCCCTCCACATAAAAATCCTTTGATTGATAGTTGCAGTGAAAGAATTTGGAGTAAACATTATGAAAGTATTATGTCCATTAAACATAAATCTCTATTACTAGCCCACCTCTTTCACTCAAATACATCATAAACTGAAAGCTTGCAAATGCGCTTATTAAAAGAGTGAAAAATAGGAAGCATGGGAAATACAAATAAAACCGTCAGGGCTATGGATGCTCACTGGCAGCGGGCCTAGGCTTGTATGACATAAAAGACAACTTCGTCGGGGTACTGTTCAGGCTCGCTGGCAGTGAATCAATGTCAGAGACAATCACAAAATGGATATATGCTTTATCAAAAACACCTACCTCTACATTCTTCTATTTTTCACATGAGGAATGTTAAAAAAAACAAATTTCTCCAAATTTGGATTCATCACTTTTACTCGAGTCTGTTTTAAGTACTTATATTTACAAACTCATATTCCTTAATCTATTTATGTGGAACCTATGGAAATGTTTTATTGTTAGACGATTTCATAATTTCCATTATTTTTAACCTTTGGGTAAATTTAAGTTCATTATATTTAATCAGAGATAACTGGTTCTCTCGCATGTTTCCATTGTTGTGGTAAAACATAATCCCTCCATTTTTTACTTATGTACTTCAAATAATGGGGACCCTTTCTACAAATTTTTTGGATAAACACCTTTTAAGATTTTGATTAAGTTAATTATTTTTACAAATTTGTCATTTTTTATTTTTTATCGGATTTCTATTTTGATTATTTCATTGAATTTTTCATAAGATTTCCAACGATACTTGTTTCACTTCATTTGGTCAACCAGTTTGTAAATGGCATTCCTTTGAAGTTTGATAATTTTCTCGCTTGGGTTAAAAAAATGTATGAAATGTATAATATTTCAATTTTTGTTATTAATTTAATTCAATAATGCATTTATTGTAAATATTAACTCTTACTCAGTCATTACTAACATTTCATTTTTCACAAATGGTCCTACTAAATGACACAACCAAATTATAGAGCATTTAAAAATCACGCTTTTTGGCATTTTGGTAGTTTATTATAATTTCATTTTTTTTTTAAACAAAATGTCAAACTCAAAATTTCATAATGGCAAAGTGAGTGTAGTTCATTTTTTTAGAATTATTAATTACCAAAATGATTGTAGTTTAGAATTGGAAAATATCACTATAAATAGTCCACACTTTGTTTCATTTTTAACTTAACTAAACTTCAAAAATCTTGGACCCCAATTAAAATATATGAAAAAACAAAAAAACATATCACATCCACAAAAAATTGTTTTATCACAAACATACACAATTGATATATTTAAAAAACTTCGATAATTTTTTTTATGCGAATGTGATTTTCGTTTTCTTCTGAACTTTTTTTACATTTGCTTTAAAAATCATTCGAATCTGTTTTTCAATGGAGTAGTGTATTGAATTTTTAGTATAATATTAAAATATTTTTAATTAATATTTAATATTAAATTTTAAAATTAAATAAATAAATTAATATATAATATATTATTAATTTAATTAAATTAAAATTTAATTGTATATTTTAGTTAGTCAGATTAATATTAATTAATAGTTAGTGTGTAAATAATTAATTTAGTTTAAGATTAACAATTAAAATAATATTAATTAATACATTATTAAAATTTCATTTAGGATTAAAATTTAATTAAAAAATTCTGATTTTTTAGCTTAAGTAACAAAAATTTGAGAATTATGGTAATTTTAATTCATCATCTTTTGAAGTTCATAAATGGATTTTTGCTTGACCAAATGAGACTCAGGACAGCGCATTGGATAGATAAAATCATGGAGATTATTTATGAAAATGTTTCATTAATAGATTTGATCATTTATTGGGTCTAAAATTTAGCAGAAGATCAAGCTCTGAATTTTTAAAAGAAAATCAACTTTCTGAGTTTTTAGGCATTTTAATTTGCCCACAACTTCTTCTAAGTGCAGATCCATTGGTCAATGATATATTTGACCAATTAGATCATAACAGGCATCAATATAAATCTTATATTTCATTTTCAATTATTTATTTAATTAAGTTTTGATTGGATTTGTTTTAAATTCCATATTTGGCATTTTTTTTTGTTTTTTGCATTTTAATTTTGTTTTGATTTAATTTTTATAGGAAAGAAATTGAAGAGATGAGGAGAACAAGATCTCAATCAATGAGAATACTCCTACAATTTAAGAATGGAATTTTGAGCAAGTAAAATTTGATTGAACAAATTTCTTCTTCAACAAACTTTCTTGTTAAGAATTCTTTTGCAAATATTATAAATAGCAGATTGCAAAATGTAATAGGGGCTTCTCTTTTCTGTAATTTTTTAATTTTAAAAGCGCTTCTGTAATATGGATTTATATTTGTAGGTGGGAGGAGAGGAATCTCAAATCTGGGGATTATTGAGGTTTTTCTTTTACATTCAGAGTTATGTATAATGAACAGATTTTGCATTATTGTAGCTTTGATTTTGAAAGCAGAAGTTCGGGCATTGTAAAGGACTGTTAGAGACCGGAGGTGGAGAAATGGAATTAATAAATTGGTATTTATAATACTATTATTTTAAATTTTGGTGTCATTTTACGATAACAAGAATGTGTCAACTTACTTCCATATTTGTGCACTTTTGTCGGTATGAGTAATTTGTCTCAATTTGATGTTATTATTTATCTCTACTCTTATGTGTTGAATTCTCATTTCTGAGTAACTACTCACTCAGAAATCTATCTTATAAAACTGATTTATTGAATAGTGATATGTTGTGAACTTTTTCCACGTATTATTGTTTAATTATTCAAGTTACTGATTAAATGATCAATATCATTTTGAGAACTTCTTCCTGAGTGTTGTTGATTAATTATTTCAGTTAAGAGGTCTCTAGATAGGATGTGTTTTGTATTCATAATGTTAGTTAATTGAACTACTTCGTTAGCTTGATATTCATTATAAGCCAGACATATTTAAATCCCAATTATTTAAAATATATTTCTCTCGGTTGGGATAAATCTATATCTGCCTAATTGATATAGGATTAAGATAGTTCATTTTGCTTGCATCTTAGAATAATTTTTCATATAGATTAAATTCTACATCCTTAAAAAGTCCTCTTCCCAAAGAGGCAAAACTTTAGTTGTGGCTTGGCTAAGCCCAAATTAGCTTAAGAATCACTTTCTTTCCCAATCAGCAAGAGAAATGATCTGATGTCTCTTTCCCATTGGTAGAAAAAAGTCATATTTTAAGCCTATGGATAGGTAGAGAAGGTAACTAGACCTAGTTAAACCAATCAGAGCCACTATTCCAAATGGAAAAGGAACTGCTTTAAGGTCATGACCGGGTGGTCATACCCTATGTTGTTGCAGTGAATTTCGAGGCCTCAAAAATACGGTCCCAGAATAGGAATAAAAATAATTTTTCGAGTGGGAGATCCAAATCTAGGGGGAGATATAAATCTCCAGGAAAGCCTGTAAAGGTGTTCTGGAAATGCAGAAAGGAAGGGCACTTGAAAAAGGACTATAGAACTAAAGCTCATTAGAAAGGAAAGGGATATAATGATGCACCTTCAACAGAGGCAAAAATCACATCAGATGAAGGTGGGTATGTGTACTTGGCTTCTTCTTCAAATACACATGTAGATCACGAGGCATGGTTGATTGAATCAAGTGCATCCTTTCACTTCACTCCCTATAGGGAGTGGTTCTGCGAGTAGGCGAAGTATGATTGTGGTGATTTCTACTTAGGGGATTATAGGAATGCCAAAATCATCATACGCAGAAAATTCAAGCTAAAGTTGCAAGCTGGAAGGATTAGAACACTTCCTGGTGTTCTGCACATTCCCGTATTGTCCATAAATCTGATTTATGTAAGCAAAATGGATGATGCAGGTGTAAAAATAGTGTTTGAGAAATATATCTGTAAGATGGTTCGGGTAGAACTGGTATTGATGCAGGGAGTTCTTATTATAACTCTATATAAGCTTCTGGGTAGCACTGTTATTAATAGGTACAACAGTTTTATGGTTCATGAAAGTGGAGCATAAAGCCTACTGGTCTCTCGAGAAAATACCATGCTATGGCATCAAAGACTTGGAAATATTGGAGAGAATGGCCTTCAAATACTGCATGGTAATGTTATGATAGAAGGTATGTCTAATTTCTCTCTGGATTTAGATTTATGTGAATATTGTGTATATGGGAAGCATAATCGGGTGAGTTTCCCTTCTGGTGCTAAGAGGACGAACAAGATATTAGAGCTTGTGCACAATGATGTGTTTGTACCTATGCCGGTTCCATCAATATGTAATTCCATGTACTATGTTTCATTTATAGATGACTTCTAGAGGAATACATGGATATATTTCCTTAGGAATAAATCTGAAGTCTTTGACAGGTTTAAAGAATTTAAGGCTCTGGTGGAAAACCAGATAGAGAAAAAGATAAAGGTGTCGAGGAAAGATAATGGTGGAGAGTTATGAAAGAATGAATTTGAAGGGTTTTTTTAATAAGTGTGGTATAATACGACAGAAGAATACTTCATACACACCTCCACAAAATGGAGTTGTAAAAATAATGAACATGAAATTGATGGAAAAAGAAATATTGTAGAGGTTCAATATGCAGAATAGTAAACCGATGAAGGTTTCTTTTCTTATAGGTGTAAATTTATCTACTAAACAGTGTCCCAAGACACAAGAAGAAGAAGAGGACATGTCCTGTGTTCCATATGCAAGTGCAGTGGGTAGCCTGATGTATGAAATGGTATGTATTAAACCATACATGTCACATGCAATGGGAGTATTAAGCAGGTTTATGTCAAAACTAGGGAATGAGAATTGGACAATAGTGAAGCAGGTTTTCAGGTATTTGTGTGGCACTAGTGATGATGGTTTGTGTTACGAGTGAAGAACAGGATTCGACAAAGTTTTGGATATCCATGGCTTTGTTGATGCAGACTACGCTAGTGATCTAAATTGGAGAAGATCTACGAGTGGGTATGTGTTTAACCTATTTGGAAGATAAGTCAGTTAGATGAGCAAAAGACAATCTGTAGTGGCTCTTTCAACTACATAGGCTAAATACATGGTAGCCACTCATTCGAGTAAGGAAGCAGTTTTCTTGCAGAGATTGTGTTAAAATATTGGGTTGGTGAAACGAGCTACAAGGATAAATTTTGATAGCCAAAGTGCAATTTTCTTGGCTAAGAACCCTTATTATAATTTAAATACAAAGCACATTGATGTTTAGTATCACTTTGTGAGAGATATGGTTTAGGATAAAAAGGTGTTGTTAGTAAAGGTCGAAACTTTGAAGAATGTTGCATATACATTGATGAAGTCTGTGAGCACTGAGAAGTTATTTTGGTGTAGAGAAATAATGGGTGTTGTAGAGTTGTATCAATGAATAACCTCTCTTGTGGCTCTTGTGGAAAGAAAACAACAAGTGGGATAAATAACTTATTTACTAAGATTTACGAGAGGAATAATAACGAGCAACAAAACACATAAACAATGCACAAAATATTTGATCAGAAATTGAATTGGGGGAAAATTTTTGCTAAAAAATTAAATTTCTCAGAATGGAGTGGAACTTGAATGACCAGATAGGTCTCATCTTCCTGATTCCAGCGCACTTCATTTCATTGAAAATTGACTCTGTATGCAAAAATTAGAACTTGTTTTCTGTTTTTACAAACAATTAAAATTTGTGCAAAATTGACAGAATGATGACTGGGCGGCCGAGTCAGAAAAAATAATATTCCAAGGAATATTCCTTAAAATATTCCTGAAATATTACTCCATTTGGTCCTATGAGCTGCTGACAAGTGTCATTTCGGGATTGGGTGATGAGGTTAGTGATTTGTTGCAATTTGGTTGGATGTTGGAGGACCAATCGGGTGATAACACGTGGCTAGCCCAGACGCCGCCACATGTCCCTTCAAGGTCAAAATGTATTGTAAATTCATTGGAAAACTTTTTTATGGAGGCATCGAGGTTCGACCTCGTGACCTCCCCTCCACCAACACCAAGTATTACCACCTCTACTGCATATTGGATCTTAACATATATGGGTTCCAACTTATATTTATGTTTGATATGGTTTAATGGCAGGGAAAAATAGGGGCCAGCCCCAAAGGGCCAACCCCAGTCCATAGGACCACCAGCCATGTCTGTCGGTGGGAGCTCTAACTTAAGTGCGGAAGTTTAGGTCTTAAACCATGATCAATTAAACCATTAGCCCAATTTAAATGCACTAATCTGAAACTTAAATGGGGATTAACTTAAGAGCACAGTTAGCACTTAACCGTGCTTAAATAGCACTTAATACCACTTAGCCATTAATTTCTATTAACTTGGCGGACCTCCGAAATGGGCGGAAAGTGCCATTTTAACTGCAAATTACATAAATTAGCAGAGCAGTTAGTGGGAAAAATTGAAAGAGGCATAACGTTTGCACAGAGAGTCAGAATTCGACTCATTCAGAACCAAAATAGGGGTATTGGGGGTGTCCCAGAGCCATTGGAGTAGGTTTGAGAGCCATCAGAGCTTAGGAAATGATTTCAATCAAATATTTGATTAAATAATCAAAGGGGCCAAGCCATTGAAGCTGGTCCAAGGAGACGTAGCCCAGGAGGGGTGAACTCCTTCGTCACTGCTGTGTAATGTTTGTTGTGTGGTAATTATTTTATTGAAATTTATTTTTATGTTTATGTGTTTTTAAAGATAATTTAATTCAAGAATTTATCATAAAAGGAACACAAATTTGACACATAAACCCTCTCATAAACGTGCAATTTGACACAATCCTTAAGCACACTTTTATTTTATATTGATGAGGAAGCTAGCACAAAAAAAATAGTTTTTCCAATTTAGATGAAGTTGGTATCAAAGAACAGTTTAGTTCATTTTAGCCCAATTTTATCTCAGGGTTTGCCAAGGTTAGCTAGAAAATTAGCTATTGGTTTTATATTTGTGCAAAGAGAATTTAACTGTGTTCAAGTTTATGTGTGTACGTTGAAGAGAGGAGAAGGTCAAGATTGAGGACTCAACTTGTTGAGAATGCAGCAAGATGATGGAGCTTGGTGAAATGAGTCGCGGAAGTCACAGTGGGCCCCGCGGGCAAATTACGGCGCAAAGTCTATTTTTAGGCATATGGAGCATGGTTCGGGGATTCCAGTTTGAGATTCTTGGAGCATTGGTCATGTTGGTAAAAATAGATGGGACTCTATTTTTAGGTCGAAGAGGTCGAAGTCTATTTTTAGACTGCCTCTCCTAAAAATAGGGAAGTCAAATATTATTTACCCTTAATAATATTTGGACTCTAAACAGCAGTTTATACTCTTGGAGCACTTCAGTTTGAGCTACGGATTTGGCACATGCAACTGCCAGAAGGAAATACACTTTTCTTATGGGGTATTGAGCTCATGCATGGTTGACTTCAGTTAGGAATTCAGTGGCAGAAGTTTGGAGGAGTTAATGAGACAGCTAGTGGAGTTGTGTTCTGTTTATTTTAGTTGAACTAGTTGAGATTAGTTTAATTAGCTAATCAATTAGTTATGAGTGGAGTGAATTAAATATTATTTAATTCATTAATTAGTAACTCATTATTCAACTCAAGAACACATCGTTCACTACAGTGCATGATCGGTTCAGTGGAGACCAGTGGAAGAGGTAGATGAAAGGGTGAGTTCAGCTATCAGTTGGAGGATCAGTTGTGCATGGGATTTGCACCACACTTGGAGGAATTGTCCATGACAATTGCGCAGTCAAGCCAAGGGGATTCGAACCTTGGATCTCTACATAACCAGGCCATGATTGCGCAATAGAGACAAGGCAATTGGCGGGGATTTTTGAACCAGTAACCTGTTCAAAACTGAGCTAGATTGTGTGTAACTTTATGAGAAAGTACTGAGTACTTGTGAGGAGTATTGTACTGGTTTTGTTACATGATTTCTCCATTATAATATACACAATAGGTGCGGGGTTTTCAGCTATAGGCTTTCCCCATACATACTGAGTTGATGTGTGATTGATTTGATGTGGTTATCGCTTGATTTTATTTCCGCATGTTTGATGATCTAGGTGGAAGAGATTATGTGTTGCATATAAATTCAAATTTTATGTGATTAGGATAGTCTCGGTGGATAATTAATCATTATTCAGCAAATTTCTACATTGTATCAGAGCTATTGAAGCAGAGATTGATCATCACAGTGATTACAAACTTATTTCGATAGACAGAGTCTGCATGCGGGCCAAGTAGCCTCTGGATCCATCCTTTCCTTTGAAAGGTGATATATCCAGTAAATTCCCTTGCAATCGATATTTGTGCTAGAAATAATTTGTTCTCACAGATCAAGAGCATTTGAGCTTTGAGTTGGAATTCGAATTTAGCAGCAGTTTTGTTTTCTTGGTGCCGGAGTTGAATATGTCTTTCAACGGTTTGCGACTCGAATATGCTCTTGAAGGCAGTTCGAATTATGTTGCATTGAAGGATCGCATGGAGGCAGTATTAGAAGATAATGGACTGAAGGAGTTCGTAGATACGGATGTCCAAAAGCCTACTGATCCTGCTGAAGTCGAAGCTTGGCAAAAGAAGATGGCGAAATGTCGAAGGATCCTGTTGGAAGGCGTCAAGGATCATATTGTATCCGGCCTGCATGGAAAGGCTTCTCCATATTTAATGTGGAAAGATTTGACGAATCTATTCCAGAGTAAGAGTGACCAAAGGAAGCTGGCGCTCAAAGATAAGCTCAGAAACATCAAGATGGAGAAAGGCGACAGCATCGCCAAATACCTCACGAAGTTCACTCAATGCAGAGATGAGCTGGGAAGTGTGGGGGTGACTGTCGAAGATGAGGACATGGTCGACCTAGCTCTCCTTGGTCTTTCGAAGGCTTAGCACTCATATCAAGATAGTGTCAATGGTCGGGAGAAGCTACCGGGATGGGAGCGCCTTTGGGTGGATCTCATGCAGGAGGAGATAAGGAGGACTACTCAGGATGGATCTTCATCAAAGGGAGCTGATGAAGAAAATTGCGCTTTGGTGGCCAAAGAAAAGAAGGGGAAGGGTAAGAAACCTTCTCATTTTGGTGCAAAGGGAAAGAAGCAGGATATGGCAAAAGTGAAGTGTTTTCACTACCATGATCACGGACATTATGCTACCAATTGTCCAAAGAAGAAGAAGAACAAGCAAGCGGGTAGATCTGCAGATGGAGAAGCTTTGGCTTCACAGTTCGAGCTTGAATTTTCCGCGGTTACATGCTTGGTTTTCAAGTGTCTTCGGGATCGGTGTGGTTCTTGGACAGCGGTGCGTCATTTCATATGACGGGAGATCGGGAGTTGTTCTCAAATCTGGAGGACAAAGATTTGGGTGTGCACATCGAGATGGGCGATGATGGTAGATACAGTGCGACTCGTATCGGTACCATATCCTTTCATAGGGAGTCTGGTAAGCCCTTTGTACTGAAGGATGTCATGCATGTACCTAGATTGAAGAAGAACTTGATTTGAGTAGCGATGTTGGAGGATAAGGGGTATGATGTGGTCTTCAGCGAAGGAAAAGGCTTCCTGCACAGTAAGACTACTGGAGAGACCCGGAAGATAGGGGTTCGAACTAAGAACCTTTATCAGTTGCAGGTAGATGGCTGCGCGACTATGGCATGCAAGGCGGGAGAAGTGGTGAGCCGGGATGATGAGGGCGAGCGCGCACGAGAGATTGGGCCACCTTCACCATGGAGCTTTGAAGATTCTGCGTGATTTCTACTGGGCTTCCTAAAGGCACTCTTGCGCAGTCAGATCGGTGCAAGGGGTGTACCTTGGGAAAATTTGTGAAAGCCACCTTTCACGAGAAGGATAGTCGCGCCACGACGATCCTTGAGAGAATTCACACAGACGTGTGTGGACCTTTCTCAGTAGCTTCGACAGCAAAGCACGGGTATTATGTGATATTTGTTGATGATTTTTCTCGTAAGTGTTGGATCTTCTTCATGCAGAAGAAGAGCGAGACATACTCAAAGTTCTGTGAGTTCAAGGCACTGGTTGAGAAAGAATCGGGGGAAGGAAAGGTGATTGCTCTAAGGAGCGACAATGGTGGTGAATTCATCTCGGCTAAATTCAAGGAGTTCTGCAGAGCAGAAGGGATTCGGAGAGAGCTCATCGCACCCCATAACCCACAACAAAACGGGGTGGCTGAGCGGAAGAACAGAATGATCGTGGGTGCTGCACGGGCGATGTTGCATGATCGGGGCCTACCCCTTGACTTGTGGGCTGAGGCATGCAACTCCGGCAGTGCCTTAATGTGACTACATTTGTCCTCACAAGGTTCTTGGCATGAGTACACCGGAGGAGGCTTATTCTGACAAGAGGCCTGATATTTCCCATTTGCGGATTTTTGGTTCTCCTGTCTACATGCATGTGACGAAGGATGTGAGAAGAAAGCTGGATCCAACTGCTGAGGT
This sequence comes from Pinus albicaulis, assembly GCA_034641835.2. NCBI lineage: Eukaryota > Viridiplantae > Streptophyta > Pinopsida > Pinales > Pinaceae > Pinus > Pinus albicaulis. The sequence continues at coordinate 1,185,671,540 of CM076574.1, forward strand.
TGGAATATTTGTGGGGTACATTGATACACCTCACAACTACCGAGTGTATTTGTCAGATAGTCGCAAGACTGTTGTGCGACGGGATATAAAATTTCAGGAGGAGAAAGCCATGCAGTGTTCGCTTGAGAGGGAGCTACACTTGCATGCATATGAGGAGCTATTAGTTCCTAAGGAGGAGCTTCCGGATGTGGATCAGCCACAAGAGGAAGTTCAGGAGGTGGAAGAAACCACCCATGCAGCGCCAACCATCAGAGGGCGCATGCGCACTACAGAAGCTGAGCGACTGGCTCGGGATGTAGAGAAGGTTGTAGGACCACCTACAGCACAGCGCAGACAGAGACAGTCACCGGATCGGTACACAGGATACATGGCTCTTGTGAGTCAATGTGTTGTGACGGAGCCATCCTCTTTTGAGGAAGCTGTGGAGGAACCCGCATGGGTTGATGCCATGATCGAAGAATATGATTCGATCGTCGGGAACAGTGCATGGGAGATTGTCCCAAGACCGGTGGGGAAATCAGTGGTGGGTTCGCGATGGATCTACAAGGTGAAGCAGGCGGCTGACGGGAGTGTGGAGAAGTACAAGGCGAGATTTGTCGCCCGTGGCTTTTCATAGATCGAGGGGATTGACTATGAGGAGACCTTTGCACCTGTCGCAAGGTACTCTTCCATATGGACGATCCTTGCTCTCTCAGCGCAGATGGGGTGGCACATTCATCAGATGGATGTGAAGACTGCGTTCCTCAATGGATTCATTGAGGAGGAGGTGTACATAGAGCAGCCTGAAGGTTTTGAGATCTTCAGCAGTGAGTCGCATGTGTGCCGACTCAAGAGAGCACTGTACGGGCTGAAGCAAGCACCTCGTGCTTGGTACACTCGGATAGACGGCTACTTCACCGGGCTTGGATTCTCCAAGAGTGAGGCGGATCCAAACCTGTACCAGATTGTGGTGGAGGGGAAGCTGTTGATCATCGTACTGTATGTAGATGATCTGATTTTGGCTGGCGATGAGCAGTTGATACTTTCATGCAAGGAGGATCTTGCACGAGAGTTTGAGATGAAGGACTTGGGCATCCTTCATTATTTCCCGGGATTGGAGATTTGGCAGCGCAGCGGAGGACTGTTTGTTTCTCAGGGCAAGTATGCCCGAGAGATTCTGGAGAGGTTCAACATGCAAGGCTGCAAGCCTGTTGACACTCCTCTTCCTGGTGGTTAGAGGAAGGAGGATGCTGCTTCAGCGGAGGTAGTGGATGCCACTGTCTATCGACAGTTGGTGGGGTCGCTTATGTATCTGGTCAATACACGACCTGATATATGCTATGCAGTTAACCAGCTTTCGCAAGCTATGGTTAAGCCTACCAAGCTCTTTTGGAAGGCGGGCAAGCATTTATTGCACTATATCAGAGGCACATCGGGATATGGTCTATGGTACAGACAGGAGGATGGAGCGAAGCTTTCTGGCTTCACTGATGCAGATTGCACAGGGAGCCCAACGGACCGGAAGAGCACTTCTAGAGGAGTTTTCAGCATTGGGTCGACAGCAGTTTCCTGGTACAGCAGGAAGCAGAGATCTGTGGCACTCAGTTCAGCAGAGGCCGAGTACATGGCAGCTATCTTGGCTGCATGCGAGGCTATTTGGATGAGGAAGATCCTCGCAGGTTTGTTCAGGTTGCATTTGGAGCCTACAGTGATCTACTGTGATAACCAGAGCTACATCAAGCTCTCGGCTAATCCATTATTTCATGATAGGTCCAAACACATCGACATCAGGTACCATCATATCAGAGATTGTGTTCAGCGGAGAATCATGATGCTTTCATATGTTCCCACAGAGGATCAGGATGCCGACATCCTGACGAAGGCGCTCACCAGGAGCAAGTTCGAATTCCACAGAGGCAGGATAGGGGTTGCAGATAATCCATATCTTGCTGAGAGGGAGTGTTGAAAATGCAGCAAGATGATGGAGCTTAGTGAAATGAAGTCGCCTTCACTAAGTGGGCCCGCAGGCGAATTCTGGCGCAAAGTCTATTTTTAGACTATGTCTATTTTTAGACATATGGAGAATGGTTCGGGGATTCCAGTTTGAGATTCTTGGAGCATTGGTCATGTTGGTAAAAATATATGGGACTCTATTTTTTTAGGTCGAAGAGGTCGAAGGCTATTTTTAGACTGCCTCTCCTAAAAATAGGGAAGTCAAATATTATTTACCCTTAATAATATTTGGACTCTAAACAGCAGTTTACTCTCTTGGAGCACTTCAGTTTCAGCTACGGATGTGGCACATGCAACTTCCAGAAGGAAATACACTTTTCTTATGGGTTATTGAGCTCATGCATGGTTGACTTCAGTTAGGACTTCAGTGGCAGAAGTTTGGTGGAGTTAATGAGACAGCTAGTGGAGTTGTGTTCTGTTTATTTTAGTTGAACTAGTTGAGATTAGTTTAACTAGCTAATCAATTAGTTATGAGTGGAGTGAATTAAATATTATTTAATTAATTAATTAGTAACTCATTATTCAACTCAAGAACACATCATTTCCCTACAGTGCATGATCAGTTCAGTGGAGACCAGTGAAAGAGGTAGATGAAAGGGTGGAGTTAGCTATCAGTGGCGACATCAGTTGTGCATGAGATTTGCACCACACTTGGAGGAATTGCCCATGATGATTGCGCTGTCAAGACAAGGAGATTCGAATCTTGGATCTCTATATAGACAAGCCATGATTGCGCAATAGAGGCAAGGCAATTAGTGGTGATTTTTGAACCAGTAACCTGTTCAAAACCAAGCTAGTTTGTGTGTAACTTTATGAGAAAGTACTGAGTACTTGTGAGGAGTATTGTACTGAGTTTGTTACATGTTTTCTCCATTATAATATACACAATAGTTGTGGGGTTTTCAGCTATAAGCTTTCCCCATACATACTGTGTTAATGTGTATGATGATTTGATGTGTTATCGCTTGATTTTATTTCCGCATGTGTGATGATCTGAGTGGAAGAGATTATGTGTTGCATATAAATTCGAATTGTATGTGATCAGGATAGTCTCGGTGGATAATTAATTATTATTCAGAAAATTTCTACACAACTCACAAATCACAACAAAGAAACTTTTTTTTATGCATTACAAGTGTGAAGATGGCAACTTCATCCAACATTTTTTCGAATCAATCTTCCTTAGAAACATTCTTTGATTAAGAGATGTTGCAGAAGCTCATCATCGTGAGAGATATGGTGCAAGAGATGGTTGAACATAGGAAGGAGAGTAGTATGCTTCAGGAGAATTTTATGGCCATGAAGGAGTAGAAGAAAGAGCTTCTTGAAAATATGCATGAGATGGAGACTCAGCTCCATATTTCAAATGAAACCCTAGCAAATATGTATGAGATGGAGATTCAACTCCATGATGCCAAGGAAATCCTAGCCAAGTATGCGCATGAAAATGAAGTATGAAAATGAATTTTATCTTCAATTTCCTCTCAAGATGAATGTTTTGGTGTTTTTTAAAGACACACTAGAGGAATAGGGTCCAAATTGTTAAAAAAAAATGGGCTATGAAGGTAACGGGTTAGGAAAACATGCACAAGGAATTATAAACCCTATTGTTTTTTAGGGAAGGTCTAGGTACATGGTCTAGGATTTGGTGAACAATATGATGTAGAGCACTCAAAAAATATGGAGACTTTTGGAAATGTTTCAAGAAAATCTTCCATTACATATTCACTACCTCAAGATTGTGTTCGTGGAGAATACAACAGGTTTACACCCACTATTAAAGAGATTTCTTTTAGCCATGCAAGTAGTGGTTATGGAAAGAAAGAATATGGAGAATGATCCAAAGCCAAGGAGGCACATGAAGGTATTCCAAGAAATAATTTCATTACATGTTCATTACCTCAAGCTTGTGAAGTTTGTGTTCATGAGGAATGCAAAAGTTTTACACCCATTTTGCAAGAAGATGCTTATAAGCATGCAACTAATGGAAATGGAAAACAAGAGGATGTTGAAAGCTCCAAATCCATTGAATTCATTGTTGGTATTCCTAAGAGAGCCACTACCTCATCAAATTCACCTCCTCAAGAAGGTGACAAAGGTGAATGTGCAAGGTATAAATTTTCCTTTAATTAAGTTGCTTTTAATTATGATAAACATGGAAAATCATCACATAAGATTTGGATAAAATTTACATGTTCTTGTTGTGGTTTGAATAACCATACTATTTCGAGGTGTTGGAAGAAGATAGACGTACACAAGAAAATTTCAAAACAAAGGAGACAAAAAGCCAAAGGTCCAATGGACAATGCAAACCATGTGGAAAATAAGATCCAATTATTTTGCACTCATTTCCATAAACAGGGTCATCTTGTAGACAAGTGTTGGACTTTGTATCCAAAAATTCATCCACGACATTTGAAGAAGGTGGAGAGAGATTTTGACAAGAATGGAAGATAGGATTCCATAGTTGATGTGGGTTAGGATGACACACATGATGAAGTGCAGCTGAAAGAAACACCATTGAAGTGGTTTGGAAAGAGATGGTTAGATTTCTTAACCTATTAAGGCCTTGCATTTATTTTGATAATTGATGAAAATATTTCCTTGTTGATGCATTTCATTTTTATATGAATGCATTTCTTTTATCTTGAAAGTATGTTTCATATTGCACGAAGAAAGATGTTGGAAAAGTAGAGTTATGTTGACTCACTTAGATGCAACAATGATGACAATTTTTAGTTGCAATTTTTATGTGAATGCATTACTTTTTCTCTATAATGCATGTCATGTGTTTACATCAGGAAGGTGTTTGAAAGTGGAGTATGTTCAATTTCTTTGTTGCAGAAAAATTGGTCATTTCATCTCTTTAAGTACTTGTAAATACCAATGGGATTCTTGGACTTGTCATTGTACTTGCAAGATATTTGAGCATTGTATACATGCATGAGAGTTTGTGTGTGTGGACAGTGGAATTTTTTATAGTTTCAATGTGCTCGAACATGCATGAGCGATTGACTTGTGTTGGTTGATTGCTTTGTTAACATGTATGTTGTCAACTTGAGAGTGTTGATCATTTTCACATGCATGAGCGATCGACTTGTATTGATCGATTCATTGTTACATGTATGTCCTATTGACTTGGAAGAGTTGATTTAGTCTCCAAGGATGAAAGGGAGATGTTGACAAATTGGTTCATGAGATGTGAAATTCTTATTTTTTTGGGAAAAGAATCGTCAAGTGTTTTACATGCTTTTGTTTGAATTAAGAGTAAATGGTTTTAAGATGCATGTTTTTTCAACTTGTGTTTCATTGATTGGTTTGTACACAAATATGTAAGAATCCGTGGCGATGTTCAAAGGATTTGACATTTGTTTCTTTGAAGGAGCAAAAGGAAGAAGTCATCCAGTTGTGTTTCTTTCTTGATGTGTTTTTCAAGTTAATGGTTTTCTTGTGACGATATGTCTCAGGATTTTGGAAGGTCCACTCTTGAGCAAGAGGCTCATGATTAGCATTCATTCTCAAATCATGGCATGAGCAGCATGTCAATAATGGAGGATGATGGAATCAAGAAGCGGAAAGAGGTACAAGATGACAAAATATTGCAGCAAAAACAACAACCCTTTTGTAGACCATATGATGCATGACACCAAGAAGTGAAATAGATGGCAAAAACATTCTTCCAGATGTGGAAATTGGTATAGTGGAGGTAAAATAATGGTCATTTCATTTATAGTGATTAATGATACTTGAATTCATTGTTGTAGTTCACTCAATGGGCTTAAATTAGAAAAGAGTTTCCAAGAAGAAGCTTGCACCAAATTAATGTTTATACAAATGAGGAACAAGATTATCAGTCCATCAGTAAAGATTTCCAAGCACAGATAGACCACTTTGTTACAGCGAGATGTTTTTCATTAGTCAACAAGCAGCCAAAAAGGGTCAGCAACGAAAGGAGGACATTGGTTGAAGTACCAAGTCAGCTGCAAGAGTAGGCATGTCAAGGAACCAAAGAGGCTGTCATGAATATTTTTCCAAGTAGAATAAAGTCTATAGAACTTTGAAAAGTGAAGAGGATTAAACTCTCATTATTTAACCAACTTTTGTGGGTCCAAAATCCTTTCAGTGGGAAGGAGTGATCATAAACTGAATTGTGGGAAAAAATTGCTAAAAATTCAAAGTTATCAGAATGGAGTGGAACCTAAATGACCAAATAGGTCTCATCTTCCTGATTCCAATGCACTTCATTTCATCGAAAACCAACTTCATATGCGATAGTTAGAGCTTGTTGTCCATTTTTACAAACAACTAAAATTTGTGCAGAATTGACAGCATGATGAATGATTGACACTGAGCTGCTAATCAGTGTCATTTCAAGATTAGTTGATGAAGTTAGTGATTTTTTGCAATTTGACTAGCCCAGAGGCCACCACGTGCCCCTACAAGGTCGAAATGTATTGCAAATTCATTGGAATTTTTTTTTTATGGAGGTTTTGGGGTTCGACCCTGTAACCTCCCCTCCACCAGCACCAAGTCTTACCACCTCTACTGCGTATTGGATCTTAACATATATGAGTTACAACTTACATTTATGTTTGATATGGTTTAATGGTGAGGGAAAAGAGGGGCCAGCCCCGATCCACAGGACCACCAGCCATGTCTGCTAGCGGGAGCTTCAACTTAAGTGCAGATTTTAAGTCTTAAACCATGATTAATTAAACCATTAACCATGTTTAAATGCACTAATCCAAAACTTAAACGAAGATTAACTTAAGAGCGCAGTTAGCACTTAATCATGCTTAACTAGCACTTAATCCCACTTAGCCATTAATTGCGATTAACTTGGTGTACCTCTGAAATTGGCAGAAAGTGCCAGTTTAACTGCAGTTTGCCATAATTAGAGGAGCAGTTAGTGGGAAAAATTGAAAGAGGCATAAATTTCTCCCAGAGATTCAGAATTTGACTTAGTCAAAACCAAAATAGGGGTATTAGGGGTGTCCCATAGCCATTGGAGTAGTTTTGAAAGCCATCAAAGCTCAAGAAATGACTGTATTCAATTTTTTTTTCAATTAATGAAAGAGAGACGAGCCATTGAAGCTGGTCCAAGGAGATGTAGCCCAGCAGGGGTGAAATCCTTCATCACTACTATGTAATGTGCTTGTTGTGTATTATATTCTCTACAATTTACCTGATGTTTATGTGTTTTTAAAGCTAATTTACTTCATGAATTTCTCATAAAAGACACACAAATTTGACACATAAACCCTCTCATAAACTTGTTATTTGACACAATCCTTAAGCGCACTTTTATTTTATACTGATGCGGAAGCTAGCACAAAAAAACTAGTTTTTCCATATTTAGATCAATATTTAACTGAGAAATAAAAAGCCCAACTCTGGGGAAAACCCACCCTAATGAAATTTCATTAGCCTTGACCAAAACCTTGCCTAATCCAGCCAAGTGATCCTTCACATCTCGCCTCCCTGGCCTGAATTAAAATGAAGTCCTCCCAGCATTTTATAGGCTACATTAAAGTCAATACCACAGGAAGAAAACCATCGTTGCACAATAACATTTGCCCCAAAACCATCACTCTTTAACCTGGTCAATTTTGACTCTATCCTCGAGTCAAATTTACCTAACAATCTTGAAATACTAGGAATCAACCCTCTATGGAGGATGATAACCAAAAAACCCCATATGCCACTTCCTGATATATGGATGTAGATTACTCCACCGCCCCCTCTTCGATTTCTTCTAGATTTAATATTTTAAAGTAGATGGCTAGAATCAAGGTTGATGATACATTGCTTGATATGACCACTATTCCCAAGTAGAAAAATAATTAAAGAACCACATTGATTGGTTCAAAACATCAACCCAGCAAATATTTATGTGATTAATATGAAAAAAATGTTTCCAAATACTTAAATAACTTTCTTGAAGGGAAAATACTTGCTCCTATTAAGTTTCTTGAGAACCATTCTGAAGAGGATCATCCCAAAGACAAAGTCTTCTTTGTAAATAATTCTAGAATTTTCTTTAAAAATCCTCATTTTTCATCACGATGAAAGTATGCAATAAGATCACTCATTATTGTTTAGTTGAGGATGGATCAGGCCCAATTTCATGCCTAAAATTATTATGTATTTAGGACTACAATATTCTGAGGAGATACAAAAGAAAACATTGGCTTGTAATAATTATTAGTAAAAAATGGTCAAGTCCCACTAGCACAAATGGTTGAGGATGAGCTTCATCAGCAAGGAGACCCAGGATCAAAACCTCATAGGGGGTGGTTGTGCCTTGTGCTAAGGGGAGGAGACATGCCAAAATATCCATTCAACTAAGGGATAGTATGGCTTAGGCCGGGTGACTTTGACAAATTATATTCCTCCGAGTCGCAGCTCCTCAAGCCACAGGTCAAGCCTAGAGGATCATAGAAAACTTGAAAAAAAAAATATTAGTAAAAAATGATTAGTTAGATCAAATATGTCACATTAGTTTTATGTGAACATATTGAAATTTTTACAACTTGTAATATCCATGTTATGGATATTGTAGTAAAAAACTATTTGATTATTCTTGGTAGAGATTTGTAGAATAGTATAGGTGGACACATGTCACTGGATGGAACACACATGACCCTCCCTAAATATGGAAATAGCATCATTGTCTTGATGGAAGGAATAATTACACCTTATATTGAATATTTTCCGCAACCACATGCTAATTACATTGAATAATAATTGGGTGTGTACTCTCTTTTTACTCAATAAGAATCTCCTCCACCTTCCCCCATCAACCAAGAAGACCAATTCTAGCACATGCACTTTGATGGTGCATCCTTGAGTGAAGGAAATGGTGTTGGTGTTGTGTTGTGTTCTCATATTGATAAGGAATACCAATTCACCTTCAAACTTTAATTCTAATGTATCAATAAGATTACTGAGTTCAAAGCTTTACTTTTAGGCATCGAGCAAGCGCTCAATCCAAGTGGTAATAATTGTACCACTTTTTATGATTCCCAACTTATTATCAACTTGATCAAAAGGATTTATTATCCTTATAACAAATTAATCAATAGCTACACTTCAACTTCCTAGTAAAATTTTTATGAATTACTTTCTTTTAATAATACTTGCATTCATATGGAATTAAATAACATTTTTGATCACTTAGTTGTGTATGCTTCTAATACCTAAAGGAAACTTTTGTCTAAGAGGCTTGATTTCATTCTATGATCACTATATCATCCTCATCTTTCAAATGATGAAGAATATTACCAGGTATTCTTGAATGATGAGATAATATTCTCATTCATCCAAGGACATGGCCTATGGTAAGAAGGAAATAATTTCTCTCAAAGACAATAAGTACCAAAAGGGGATTTCTCCTCTTGAATTTTTTTTTTATCCAAATTATATGTCTAATAATATAGAGAGACATAATGAGGAGTGAAAAATAAAAATAGGAGAAACTACACGTATAGAAATTGGGACTATTGAGGAGCCAAAGATTTTACAAATTGGAGCGCAGCGTTTAGAGGAAGAAAATAAAAGGCTTTTGGACCTTTTTGCCGGTTTAGCGATGTCTTTTCTTGGATGTAGAAATATTTATTTGGTTTTTATCCTGACATAATTCAACATTCCATTCCAATTAAGGAAGACACCAATCCCGTCAGACAAAGAAAGAGATGAGTCAATCACACTCTTGAGGCCATGATCAACAAAGAACTTGAGAAGTTGTTGGTTACTCATATCATTTTTCATGTTAAATATTCAGAGTGGGTGGTGAATTAGGTCCATGTTTGAAAGAAAACATGTGACATTTTGTTATGCATATATTATTTCGCTTTAAATAAAGAAAGGGTGAAGGATAATTCCCCTCTTCCCAACATTGACTTAATTTTGCAACAAATCGTAGGGTCTCAAATGATGCCCCTTCTTGATGGTTTCTCTATCTATAACCAAATATTCCTCAAGAAGATGGATAAATATAAAACTGCATTTACTAAGTTGTGGGAACCTTTTCTTACGAATGTAAACACTTTGGGTTTATTAACGTTGTTGCCACACTCCATAAGGCTATGCAAATAGCCTTCAATGATCTTGTCAGGAAAATCATACAGATTTAACTCAACGATTTGATGGTTTATTCCAAATTTCGAAGAGAAAAAATTGATCATCTTATACATGTATTCAAACGTGTAAAGAATACGAAATGTATTTAAATCCTAATAAATCCATTTTTGGTGTCACCAAAGGTAAATTTATAGAACATATTGTTTCTGAAAAAGGGGTTAGCATTGACCTAGAAAAATTGAAGCAATAAAGAATTTTTTGGACCCTAAATCTTAGAAATATATTCAATCTTTCATGGGCATAATTAACTTTGTTTGAGGATATATGTGACTTTGCCAAAATAGTCAAGCCCATTCACAATATCCTAAAGCATGATATAGACTTTCAATGGGATGATGTAGTCGTTACAGGTCATTTTGTAACATCTAATAAAATTTCCTTGAAGTCGGATCAATAAACATCCATTGACACTTTGCATTCATCCTCTGCAAAGGTAAGAGAATCCTCTCTCCAAAGATTCCAATAATTATGGGTTACACAGCTTAAAAACCTAATTTTTGGCCCCATCACACTTTCCTTTCGTGCAACCTACAGTTGCATGTTGTACAAAGAGCATCTGCACTAACCATCACATGTTTCCTTCATAGTAAGTGTGATAGCTCCTGAATTTCAGTAAAAAAAAAATTAAAAAAAAATGAATCTTCTCTTTCTAGAATCTTCCTGAGTGGTTTTAATTATTTATTATTAGATCAAGATCTCGAAATATTATACTTGAGGTCTTATCTCTTATCCCTAGAAATAAACCTCCCTCATTTGTGGATTTAAGTCCCAGATTGGTAAATCCCAAACCACCATATTTACCCTATAAATTCACTGCCTCCCATAGAGTTTGGGTTGGATTTTGGAGACTCTTAGTTATGTCGTCATGTTCTTTCTTTGTGCCTAAGGATCCATTATCCATCAATGCACTTGAGTTGTGATTGAAGGCTTGCTTTGTGGCAAAGGAATGATGAGATAGTGGAGGATACATCTACAAGGCTAAGATCTATAAAGGGTTGTAACTTACGTACTTTCATTAATAAAAAAAGTGCTTTGTTTTCCTATACTTATGTCTCATTAATGCATATGTATTACAATTCTTTCTTGACTCATTGTTTAGAGATGTTAGTATATGCTATTTTTATGTTGTATTTATCTTTCTTATTTTATTTTTTTTGTAGGTTTCATTTATAACATTTGGAGTTGGAGCTAAATATGACAAGCAAGGAGAAGAGGAGAACTTGCATTGGACTCTAGGTAGTTCTTTACTCCATGTTGTAATTTCTCTAAGGAAAGCATGATTTTTTTTGTCTCTAGTGTTTCTAGATCAACCCACTAGATCTATAGGGTTCTCTTATGTCCGTAGAAGATAATTATATGTCAAACAACTTGGTGACCATACTAAGTAGTTAGGTGTTCCTTTAGTGGTTTCCTTTTCTTAGTCTTTTTAGACCTTTGAAAGTGACTCAATTGTACTTGTTCAGACGGTAATCAGTCTTAAGAAAGTATAATTCTTTGCTTGGTAGGGTTTTTTTTTCGTCTTTTGAACAAAATCAGCCTCAATGTACTTTCTGGCCTGAGACATAGCGACCCAATGCATTAGTTTCTTGTTGTGAGTGAAATTACTCACACTGGTTGTCATATATAACCTATTATGGCCCTTGTGGGATGAAAAAATTGCATTTTTATGCCTTGCTCTAAGTTATTTTCTGATCTAGCATATTTTCACGAGTCTTTGAACTAGTCTATGTCTCTTTAAAGTCATCAATGTGTTTAAATTTCAGTGTGATTGTCTTCGATGAGAGTTTTCTTGTTTTTGGTTTTTTCTTGTCAATTAGGGTTTTTTATCACCTTGATTGATTTTTTAATTTATAAAAGACTTTCATTTTCAATTCCAGTCTATATGAATTCTTTTGATTCCATAACTTAGTTGCATTTAATTTTTCATTTCATTTGAAAATTGAAAATAAAAGAAGAGAATAATCCGTCAAACAATAACTCATTTGGAAAATTCACATAGATTCAATCAATCTTGTAATATTCTAAAAAGAATACTTTAATATAATCTACAAATTGCGGAAACCAATTATGATCACATAATCACATGAACAAGAAAGAGAATGAATTTAAATCGCAAAACACAAAGACTTATATGGGGAAAGCCTCACCTAAAAACCTCGCTCTCTGTATATTACATAATTCAAAGAATATGAGATTAATACAATGCTTCTCTGAGGCTTGAAAGCTCTCTGCACTATCTTTGTCTGACTCACTGCTTCCTAGGCTAGTGTCATTCAATACTTAACCAATTTATTGGCCTTAGGATTCCCTACTTGCTTGCACAATCCCTAGGGAAATTGGGCCCCTATTAATTAGGAAATTACCCAATAATGATTGTGCAATACATTAAGGATCTTACTCTGGCTCCATGCACCACCTGTGAAATTTTATAATTATTTAATTGATAGTACACTTCCTTTTAACTCCAATCTCAACTAGGTTTTCCTCATAACTGACATGCATGAGCTATTTTTAGCAAATTATCAGTTATCTTATTGATCATTGCATGTAAATTAAATCATATTTAATTGACTAGACCTCTCACTAGTTCCTCCACCAGTTAGAACTATTTAAACTAATTTTAGGTCAAATAATTAAGTTAAATGATTACAACTCAAAATAAATTGTAATTGGGCCCCCTAAAACTTAGGGAACTCTCTACATGTCTCTCATTTGACCCTCAACTCGAATTTACTGAGATAATTAAGTCTTCCTAGCTTAGTTAACTCATATAAATTGTCATGTGATGTGGAAATACAATTTCCTTCTAATTTAATTAAGGGGAAATTAAATTATAAGCCTCTTCTTGTTGCCATTTTCAACACTCCCTCTCAAGAAGAAAGGGATTGTCTGCTACCCCGATCTTGCCTATGTGGAACTCGAATTTTCCTCTTAAAATTTACTTCATCAAGATGTTTGCATCCTTATCCTCTGTAAGAATGTACTCTAATGAAATAATCCTCCTCTACACACAATATCTGAGATGATGATACCAAATATATACATGTTAGATCTAAGACTTTTTTGATCCATAATTTAGATAAATGTCTTTCGTATTAATCACATCATTAGGATTTGGTCGACGTTTCTGTTAGTATGAATCCTTTGTCGAAGTGTACGAAAAAGGACCACTTTAGCTACGCATAACTAATAGCCCTAACAACAAAAGTGGCTGCCAATATCTTCAGATCTGCGGTTAGTTGAACATAAAAGAGCTGCAAAAACCAGATCTATGCATGGAAAGACATTAAGCAGAAAAAACAAGGGTTTGCTCCATATATCAATAGACAAGACAAGAACAATTTTTGAAAGAATTTTTATATTAATTGGGCACCTGGGAGGAAAACAAGAAGGCGTATCCAATTCTCCTCAGTGGGATGGGTTCTTGGAAGTCCTCGGCACTTCAGATCTAAGATTTCTCTCTCTTGTTGGTGTAGAAAACCCAATGCAAAGAATAGAGCTCAATGGGAGCTCACACAGCAAATGATGGAAAAATGTGACCAAGTGTATAGATCCAGAGTGATCTAATAGGCAACAAAATGTGAAGAATGGTAGGAAAAACCCTCCTATTTATAACAAAATATTGGGTCATTCTAGATCTTGGTGCATGATTAAAATAGTGTTAACCAAATCTAGATCCACCTTTTATGGAATATTTTATTATATTTGTTGGGGGGAAAAAGTATTTGACTTGGGTCAAATCCCTTTATTTGTCAAAAATAAATAAATAAATGATTTATTTATCTTTTTAAGGAAGTGGTTGAAAGATAATCAAATAAATAATGATTTATTTAATTATTTGTGGGTGATTTGGTCATATTTAACAAGGAATATTATCTAAATAAGATTTAAATAATTATTCCTAGAAAATAATAAGATAAATAAGGGTTTATCTAATTAATTTCTTTATTTTTGGGTTAAACATGACTGGGAATAATAATTAAATTATGGTTTAATTAATTATTCCATGAGGAAAATCAAACAAATATAGGTTTGTTTAATATTTCCTTTTGGGGTTTGCTGTTTGGACCATAAATAACCTAATAAATGTGGTTTATTAAGTTATTTAATATAGTGAAGGCAATTTTACTTAGGGTAAAATTGGTCTTACATGGTGTACTTGGGTCCATCTAATGATAATAGGTTAGATGACCAAAAAATGGTGTAACAGATTGCCCCCCAGCGTGCGAGTGTCAGGAGCAAATCGTATGACTGAAGTACGTTGTAAGAACTCAATCACCAGACAACAAAAGGGAAGTTAGAGAGAGAAATGCAAGGTAGATAGTGTGCTGAAGAACTAGACCCTGAGGAGATGAGACTCGCAGGGGCAACAAGTCTCTTTTTATGAGAGGGTACCTGTGCTGAAGGCAGCGGGGGAGGCATACCTATGCCCGTCGAGACAAAGTACAAAAGAATAGTGGGTCCAGTAAACAAGGGACCGAACCATAAAGTACAGCTAGCATAATCATGAGCCAGATAAAAATACAATGAGGAATCCCACATACATGTTGTGCCTGAGATAACAGCCAGGACTTATACAATAATAGCGGAGTACATGAGATACAAATACAACCCAAATGCCCCCTGTAAATGGGGAAGGGCTCACAAAATCTGACTGATACATGCAAATCAAAGAGGCGCTGCAAGTGACTAAGGCCAACATCATCAAATATCTTGAGCTGCATCGAAGGCTGCAAGGAGGAGGTCATCCGGGCATGTGGGGGGCTACCTGCAGGGCCACCCCCTCATGAGGGTTGAGACATATCACACACACCCGGGAATCATCAAGAGTTGTTGTTGTATCACTGGACCATCAAGTATACGGATCTCGGTCATGCTGAAAGGAGCTGGAGTGGAGAAACAATCAAGTCAAAGGGAAATGAGAGATCCCTTTGCCTGATCCGAGGTACCGAACAAGAGTGGAAGCTGGAACCAAGGTACACCACCCTCTAGACCTGGCTTCTAGAATGAATGAGCTGATGTTGACAGAAGGAGGTTCACCATAGGTGAGGCAATGAGAGATCCTCAACTAAGGCACGAGAGAAAATAGTAGAGCGACGGATAGACTGACACTAATGATGATGGTGAAATGGAAGGGACTGAGTAGCGAATGGACGACTTCCCTTGTTAGAGCATAAAGGGCATGAATGGCATGGCAGTGACTGACGCAATATCATAAGGGATAGGGGACAGTGGGACTGAAGGCCATAATGTGTGACACAAGAAAGAGACCAAGCAATGAAGGATGGAGGGCTATAGCAGGGTACAAAGGAACGCGGGATAGACTCCATGAATGTCATGATGACTCAACTTGGATGCTCTAAACAAGGGCGACTCGATGGTGCTGCCACACAGTAAAGCCCCAATGGGGGACCAGGAAAAACATGAGTACAAGGTGGGAACTCATGACGAATATCGACACGAACATGGACAAGTATGGGGGCGGAGTGGTGCCCCCAGTACAAGTGTTGTAAGTGAGGAAATTCGATTTAAAGGGGAGGTGAAGTGACCCTTCTTGGACAGAATGGGTCCGGGTGAAGTAGAAAATCACAAAAATGAAAAAATATGCTGGCTATCTAAAAGAAAATAAAACATGCATTTCAGAAGGGAAATGCTAAGGGTAATATTTCTTAAGATAGAGTGCATTGCGAGGATTAGGAAGGGAATTGCCTTCGAAATCCTCTAAGAGGTATGCCCCCTTATCGGGATCCTTACTGATGATGTAAGGGCCTAGCCATAATGAGTTGAACTTCCCATGACCAAGGACGTCATGGGCCTGGTCATATACTAGAAGAAGGTCGCCTTCGTGAAAAGTGCGAGGCTGGACTTTTCGATCATACTGAGCTTTGGTGCGTTTCTTGGCCGCTTCCATGGTTTGCAAGGCAACACGGCGGTCTTTGGAAGCGTGCTCAAGCATGATAAGTTGTTGTTCCAGAGGTTGGGTGTCAGGGAGAAGTTCGACGGCCAGATGCAGGGAAGGAATTTCACACTCGATCGGTAAGACTGCCTCCTCTCCAAAGACGAGGTGGAAAGGAGTAAACCCGGTGGCGGTTTTAACAGAAGTTTGATAGGCCCACAAAGCAGGGAAGAGCATGAGATGCCAGTTGGTTCTGTGCATATTCACCTTGGGGGTAATAGGAGGAGGAATATTACTGCTCAAAACCCAAAAGTGAGGATAGCTCACGCCATATCTCATCTTCAAAATGTCTGCCATGGTCAGAGACCAGTTGTTTCGAAACCCCGAGTCGAGCGATAACGTGGTTAAAGAAAAAGAGGGCTGCGGTAGCTTCCGTGTTGTTAAATGTTGGCATGGCCTCGGCCCATTTTGTGAAATAGTCGACCGCCACGATGATATATTTGTGGTTACCAACGGATGGCGGGCAACACTCCATAAAGTCGATGGCCCATTTACAAAAGGGACCAGTTGAGATGACCGGATGGAGGGGAGCTGGGGGAGCTTGCGCCTTAGGGGCAAAATGTTGGCAATTGGGATAGTGTTTGACTGCCTCAATGTAATCACTGAAGAGGGAAGGCCAAAAATACCCAGCGCGCATGACTTTCTGGGCAGTAGCAAGACCGGAGAGGTGGCCACCGCAAGCGCCGCTATGGCAGGCATTAAGGACCTGTTCAGCTTCAGCGTGTGTGAGACAACGACGAAGGACAGTATCGATCCCGCAACGATAGAGGTCATCACCGATAAGGAGGTATCGGGGAGCCTGGTGTCGGATACGTCGGCGAGCCTCACGATCAAGGTGGAGGGTGAACTTTTGGGTTTGCAAGTAAGTAAGAATATCTCCATACCACGGGTCGTCGAAAGTAATGGCAAATAAGTGTTCATCAGGAAAATCATCATTAACTAGGGGATCTTGCACTCCGGTAGGTAATTCAGAAATGAGCTCAGCGAGGGCTAAGCCTTTCTTACTCTTTGGTGTGACAAATTCGAGGTCTAATTCCTGAAGAATAACGACCCAACGGGCATACTTCCCAGTGAGGATACGACGACTCAAGAGGAAAGACATGGGGTTGGAATTAGTCACAACCTTGGTGGAGCGCATGAGGATATAATGACGAAGTTTTTGGACTGAGAACACGACATCCAGCGCTAATTTTTCTTCATATGAGTAGGAAACAAGGGGTCCTACAAGGTTCTTACTGACGTAGTAAATCACATGCTCGATACCATTTTCATCTTCCTAGATAAGGACTCCAACGACCGAATAGGTGGAAGCGGAGATATACAGGATGAAGTCCCGATCAAAGTCAGGTGGGCGGATCAAGGGAGTGGATGTGAGAGCCTGCTTGAGGGCGTTGAAAGACTCATGAGCATAGGAATCCAAAATGAATGGGATAGTAGATCGGAGGAGTCTAAGGAACCCATGTGCGGTGGTGGCATAGTCAGGGACGAACCGACGAAGAAAATTAGCTTTGCCTTGAAGACTTTGGAGCTGGCGTAGGGTACGTGGAATGGGAAGTTCAAGAATGGCTTGAACTTTCAAAGGGTCAAGAGTGATTCCATCCTTAGACAAGATGAAGCCTAAGAGACGGCCGGCAGGCATGCAAAAGATGCATTTCAACGGGTAAAGGCAGATATTATACTTGCGACATCGGAGAAAAATGGTACGCAGATCGTGTAGGTGCTGCGCCCAATGCTTAGAACGTGCAGTGAGGTCATCTAAATAAGCAAGGATAATATGAGCTAGGTCATGGAAACAATAAGACATGGCCCGTTGAAAAGTGGCGCCAGCGTTTTTGAGGCCGAAAGGCATGACCCGGTAAGCAAAAGTTCCCCACGGACTAATGAACGCAGTTTTGAGTTGATCAGCAGGATGAATAGCAATTTGGTTGTATCCAAAGAAACCATCCATAAAGGATAGAACCTCATGCCCCGCACACTGGTCAATGATTTGGTCGATGAACGGTGTGGGGAAGTTGTCTTTGGGACAAGCTTGGTTCAAGTCGTGAAAGTCCGTGCAGACATGGATGGTGCCTTGTTTCTTAAGAACAGGAACTGGGTTGGATACCCAAGTGGTGTATTCAATGGGGTAAATGAAACCATCCTGCTTGAGCTTATCGATTTCGGATTTGATAGCGTCACGTCTGGAAGGATGAATGGGTCTCAACTTTTGACGGACCGGTTTGGCATCAGGCCATGTGTTGATATGGTGTTCGACAATGGTAGGATCGAGTTCGGGCATTTCAGAATAGGACCAGGAGAAAATATCACAGAATTCTTTGAAAAGCTTGGTGTAAGCTTTGATTTCTTCCGGGGTGCATTGGGCGCCCAAGGTGATATATTCTTCGATTCCTAGTTTGACTGAAATGTCAATTTTAATCGTAGGAGATATATTCCATGTTTCCTTCTTCGAAAGCATTAGGTGCGAGGATGGGATTTTTGAACCAATCGGCGCATTGGGAATGAATGTTGGTTTCCACAACATATTGGTCATGGGACTACGCAGGAGGAAGTATGCGCAATGGTGCATATCATCCCCACGGAAAGTGGTGGTCATAGCTTCCCATAATGTCTTCATCGGTGGAAGGGAGACCACCGGAGGAAGAAGGATGCCCGATGAGAAATGATGATGTGTGACGGGTCATATTGTGGAGAAGGGCTTAGATGTGCAACGTCAACAGATCCAATTCAACTAAGGGGGAACCGAGAGTGTCTCTAGGTTGGAGGTTAGGTGAACTAGCTCTCAAGGATGATGATAGGTACAAAATGGTGGTCGAAGGCTTCGTTGGTTCGATAGTGGGAGGAGGAATGTGAATGGGAGTAGGAATATCCTCTGGTCCTATCGAAGTAGAACTCGCAGACAAGTGAGAAGGTATCTTGTCATGCGTAGCCTTGAATTGGAAGTACGTGTCCAAGGAGGAACGATACTCGTCAAGGCGGGGACAGAGGTGGGTGTAATGGCCGTGGAAATCGCACAAAGCACAAGGGTGATTTGTGCGCAAGGTTTTGAGTTTCGGGATAGAATCTGGGATAGTGACGTAGACTTCGGGGATATCAGAGTCAGGAAACGTCTCATTGACCAGGATCTTGAGGTGCGACAATTCAGGACACATATGGGTGGCGTGACCGACAATATCGCACAAAGCGCACTGGATAGCGGGCTTTGGCGGTCACGGAGGGGTAGGGGTTGTCAGGTCGGCTTGGTCCTGATTGGTTGCCCCCTTACGAGCTTTTCCTTTCTTTCCCGAGTTGGCACCACAGGGGCAGGGTCCTGGGGAGGTGCGGGGGGCCCGGAGGAAGCGAGGGGGACCAGTTGAACCGGTGTCAAAGCAAGGTAGGGTTTGGGGTGACCGAGTGGGGTAGCGGCTGGAGGGTCAATGTACCAGACGGGTATGCCCAGGGTCAGGTTAGGGAGAGAGAGGGTGGCCATGACTGGTATCGTGTACACTCCTGGTGGGGGAGCTAGGAACGGTATCTGACCAGAGGGGTATTGGCCAGGTGGGACGGCTCCTAAATGGCTAAGGCTTGGATGAACCATGCCAGGAGGATAAAGAGGCTCATGACTATCAACTGCAGGTGAAGGGCTAGGAGCAGGTTGCGGAGGGCAAGGTTGCTGACTAGTCGAAGCGGGTTGCTTGAGAGCAGCCCGAGACGATTGCATCATGCAAACATTCGATGAGCTGGGGTCAGAGATAGGAGGAGGAGGAAGACTAGGGAAGGTTCCAAGCAAAGAGGAGTCTTTGTAAACGCCAGGAGAGACACTGGTCAAGGAATCGACGGTTTGCTTGTTGGCTACAGAAGAGATGGTCGTCTCAGGTGAGGTATGAGATTTTGGCTCATGATATGTCAACTGGTCAATGGTGACTATCTTTCCATTATGATGGAAAGACATCTTGTGGAAAACCGCGGATGGGATAACAGACATAGCATAGGTGTAGCTTCGCCCCAATAGAATGTTGTAGTCTAGCGAGGCGTCGATGACTTTGACGTCAACACAAACAGTCTTACCGGCAAGGGTGATAGGACAATTACGGAAGAGGCCAATGGGCTGGGAGGCGTAGCCATCCCACGCTTGAAGGGTGATCGTGGAAGGGGCCAGCTCAGGAGATCCGAGTTTCTTCCAAACCGAAGCAGACATCACACAGGTGGATGCCCCCTCATCAATTATACATCGAGAAACGTTGGCGTTCCAGATTTTGACTGGGATTTAAAAGGTGACGGAAGCAGGAAGAGGAGGGTGCTCTGATTTATGGGCGTCGAAAACAATCATTTGGTCATCAGCAGGATCTACAGCGCCCATGGCAGATAGGAGAGCCTTCTTTTGGGAAGGGCACGACTGGAGGAGTTCCAGTGTGGAAATGGCAGTAGGAGATTGCGCCAAATCGTCTACTATGCTATATGCATAAGCAGCGCGACCAGGAGCAGCATTTCGACATAATGGTCCCTTAGGAATCTTGGTATGAACCTCAAATTTGGGTTGAGGGATATGTAAGGAGCCACTGGATGTCGAAAGAGGCTCTTTAGAACCTGAAGAAGGAGGCTCGGGGGCAGACTGAGCAGGAGGCTTGGGGTACTGGCGAGACCAAGTTTGAAGGTGAAGGTCAACGGTTGGGGATGGGTCAGAGTTCATCATGAGGATCTAGTAATCAGAGGAACCAGAAGGGGAAGGTGAAGTGGCGGCCTGTCCGGCAGGTGGTTGGGCAGCCACGAATCCTTGCTAAGGGAAAGGATCAGTAAACACAGCTGGTTGGGTAGTGGCCGCATTAGGAGGAGCATGAGGGGAGGTGTGTTGTCCGCACAATGTGGCTTGAGACTCCCACATCTTCCGCATCTGGGGTAAGAGGGGACAATCGTGGGTGTAATGACCATAAACACCGCAACACGAACAAGGCTTATTTGTGCGAAGCAGCCTGTTTGGCTTGGGCTGAGTGCCCTGTTGCTGGTTGGAAGTGTTAGGGTCAAAACCTTGAGGATTGGGTCCACGAGTACCAGGGGCAGATTGGTTTGGATTGCCTCTCTGCCTTCTTTGAGAAGAAGGGGGATTAGTCGCGCCCTGTTGTGCAAATACTTGCCCTGGAGGGGGCTGTAGGTGTTGTTGCGGATTTGGAGGAGGCAAGGGAGATGGAAGCGCATATGCTGGAGGAGCTGGTGCACCAGGCTGCGGATAAAGGTAATGGTGAGTTTGGGCAACATTGAGGTAAGTAGGAGGTTGGGCAAAAGGAGGAGGCATGCCGTATCCTGGATACATGCTACCGGGAGGGGGAAGAGTGCTAGAGGTGCTGGCCCCTCCCTGAGGGAGACCATAGCCCATAGGAGGTTGAGCATACGGATGGGAAAGGGCTCCAACGATACCATCGGCGGAATGAGATGCCCCTGAGGCATTATCGCCGCTAGGCCTGGGGAGGTCAGGAAGAACGGTATAAACATAACCAGACTGAGCATAGATCAGGTCATATTTCAAGGCTATTTGGAGGGCGGCTTCTTCGGTTTGAGGAAAATGGGAGGCGACATCTTTGCCAATGGGAGCTAAGAGAGAGCGAAGGAACCAGTCCATATAGATCTGATCTTCGAAGGGGGGAGCTCGACATAAGCTTCATCTTCGTCGCCATTCCTGGACATGAGCGGAAAGGCGGGTTGAAGAGGTTTGCTTGAAAGAGGTCAAAAGCTCCGTACCAGTATCGTATCGGAGAGGGAGCTGGAAGTAAGATAAAAAGGCTTGGGCAATGGTCGCAAAGGTGGTATGGGAAGAGGTGGCTTGGTCTACATACCATTTAGAAGCTTCGCCGGTAAGCGTGCGTTGGAACAATCGAAGACGGATGGAGTCATCGGTAATGGAATTGGAGGAACACCACATGTGAAAATATCGGACATGATTGGTTGGATCTTCTCCAGCAAGGCCTTCGAACTTAGGGATGTTGGAGGGGAGCTTGGTTGGCATAGCAGGCCAACCAACATTGTGGCGGATAGGGTCATTAATAAACTGATTGAAATCGGGGAGGCTGAGGCCTGCGATGTACGGCAGCAAGGGTATGGCCGAGGTAGTTCCTGTGGCGATTCCGCTAGTAGTAGTTTCGGCATTAGGGCCGGGAGCACCGCTAGCGTTAGGCCCTAGACCAGACATAGTGAAGGTGACAGGGGGAGAACCAGAAGGAGAAGGAGAACCCAATGAATCAGAAGAGGAGTCGGAGTACAGACTCGGAGGAGGACTGGCTCGACGACGGCGGGACGGAGCAGGTCGATCAACCAGAAACTGAGGGTGAAGGCCAAGAAGTCTCCGGGAAGTGCGCCTTAGGGGCACAATGATGACAACACAAACACGGCACAAGGGGTAGAAGAACGACCACGAGGGCAAGGAGGTGCAGAATCAAGTCGAACCAAGGGCAGATAGGTGCAGTGTCAATTGATTTTAGAGTCTTTGCCTGGCGGTGTAAACCAGACTCTTCTTCGCTTAGGGTGAGTGTGTGGCGTGCGTTAATTTTAATTTTTAAACCCTTTTCGTTTTGAGAGCAAGAAAAAAGCGTGCTGCGTAACTGAAAATAAATCTGCAGAGAACAGTATATAATGCTGAAATAACAGAAAAATAACAGCTACTATTGCATTGATTCAACCCAAGAAGGCGGGTCGCTCAAAACTAATCTAAAAAAGGGCAAAAATATAGTCAAAACACACTTAAAAAGAGGCCAATAGATCAAGTGTCAAAAGGGATAGGGATCTAAAGGATAAAAATTTCAACGAAAAGAGGTGCGAGATCACAATGAGAGCAGGAAGCGAAAGTGGCTGAAAAAGAAATCAGCAAAAGCGGAAAGGACGGGAGATTCTGAAAGAGGTCAAACAAGAAAAACGACAAGAATTGATTAGAAGAAGAAAAATCTGAAGATTCAAGGGATCAGGAGGAGAATTATCAGTTTGAAAAGGGGAAGAAATTTAAACCAAAAAATAAATGAGTGAAAGCTTGACTAAAAACTCTTCTACAAAAGAGTGGAGAATCTGCAAAGCCCTAGGGGGCTATGTTCCCACTTATATGAGTAAAAGCAGATCAGAACTAGGTCAAAGCGGGCTGAGACAGAGGCTGGAAAACCCTGACAGAAGCTTCAGCAAAACCCAGAAAAATTGCAGAAAAACCACTGAAAATTTGGCAGGTCGCAGGTTCTGACCTGTTTTCAGTGCAGGTCGCAGAAAAGAGGCTGAAAATTGCGACCTGGAGGTCCAGGTCGCAGTTTTTGGGCTGAAAAGTGCGACCTCCCGTTCCGGTTGTCTCGGCGGCAGATTTTCGGAAAAGTTGCCGTCTCAGTTGCGGCTGATGTCGCTTACCTGCGCAATAGGGCCAGAAACACACGGAAGTTAGAAATTTTAATGTTTTAGGGTTTTATAGGGGAAAAACAACATGAAAATAGGAAAAACAAAAAGCTGAAAAGAAACCCTAGGGTCTGAAGTAGGTGGATATGCAGGAATATTAAAAACGACAACGGTCGTAATTTAAAACCCGTGTGGAGTCACCATTTGTTAGTATGAATCCTTTGTCGAAGTGTACGAAAAAGGACCACTTTAGCTACGCATAACTAATAGCCCTAACAACAAAAGTGGCTGCCAATATCTTCAGATCTGCAGTTAGTTGATCAAGAAAAGAGCTGCAAAAAACCAGATCTATGCATAGAAAGACATTAAGCAGTAAAAATAAGGGTTTGCTCCATATATCAATAGACAAGACAAGAACAATTTTTGAAAGAATTTTTGTATTAAGGGCACCTGGGAGGAAAACAAGAAGGCATATCCAATTCTCCTCAGTGGGATGGGTTCTTGGAAGTCCTCAGCACTTCAGATCTAGAATCTCTCTCTCTTGTTGGTGTAGAAAACCCAGACAAAGAATGGAACTCAAAGGGAGCTCACACAGCAAATAGTGGAAAAATGTGACCAAGTGTATAGATCCAAAGTGATCTAATAGGAAACAAAAGGTGAAGAATGGTAGGAAAAACCCTCCTATTTATAACAAAATATTGGGTCATTCTAGATCTTGGTGCATGATTAAAATAATGTTAACCAAATCTAGATCCACCTTTTATGGAATATTTTATTATATTTGTTGGAGGGAAAAATTATTTGACTTGGGTCAAATCCCTTTATTTGTCAAAAATAAATAAATAAATGATTTATTTATCTTTTTAAGGAAGTGGTTGAAAGATAATCAAATAAATAATGATTTATTTAATTATTTGTGGGTGATTTGGTCATATTCAACAAGGAATATTATCTAAATAAGATTTAAATAATTATTTCTAGAAAATAATAAGATAAATAAAGGTTTATCTAATTAATTTCTTTGTTTTTGGGTTAAACATGACTGGGAATAATAATTAAATTATGGTTTAATTAATTATTCCATGAGGAAAATCAAACAAATATAGGTTTGTTTAATATTTCCTTTTTGGGTTTCCTGTTTAGACCATAAACAACCTAATAAATGTGGTTTATTAAGTTATTTAATATAGTGAAGGAAATTTTACTTAGGGTAAAATTGGTCTTACATGGTGTACTTGGGTCCATCTAATGATAATAGGTTAGATGACCAAAAAATGGTGTAACAGTTTCAAACGATATAATGTGGTTCATCCTCAGGGAAAGGTGAAAAAATAAGATCGATCTAATCGAATAAATAGTGAGGATGCATTATTTCTCGAAAAAAGCACGAGAAAAAATAGCTATTAAAAAATATTCATAAAAAACTAGCCGTTAAAAACTAGCTGTTGAAAACTAGCCATTAAAGACTAGCCCTTAATTAGAAGGTTAGTTTAGAAAATTTTAATTTTAATTTATTATTTATCAATATTATAATAGTTTAATTAAAATAAGGTTTATTATTTTATTATGTAATTAATTTTATTTTAATATAATTTATGCTTGGACCAATCATGAAAAATTGGATTAACTGAGAGTTTGATGCAACCCTTGCTATCACAATAAATCACCGTCGAGATCCATCTACTGACCAAACAACCCAACAAGGATCTTCCTCATCCAGATGGCCTCATAATCTACTTGACTAGTAGCCATGTACTCTACCTTTGTTGAACTGAGTGCAATTGATCTCCGCTTCTTGTTGTACCAGGAAGCTGTTGTTGTCCCAATATTGAAGATGCCCCCTGATGTGCTCTTCCTATCGGATGGAATCCCTTCCCAATATGCATATGTGAAGCCTTGAAGTTTCACTCCGTATGTTTGTGTGTACCATAGCCCAAACTGAGTGGTTCCTCTAAGTTATCTCAACACATGTTTTCCTACCTTCCAATAGAGCTTGGTAGGCTTAACCATAGCTTGAATAAGTTGGTTAACCACATAACATATGTCTGGTCATGTGTTTACCCAAGTACATGAGTGAACCCACAAGATGGATGTAGATGGTAGCTTCTACCACTTGGCCTGAAGTAGCATCTTGCTTCCTTCAATTCCCTACTAGGGAGTCTGCATGTGTTTGTTTCTCTCCATGTGAAACTTCTTCAGAATCTCATTAGCATACTTTCCCTGAGATAGAAATATTTCCCTGTCTCTTTTCCAAATTTACAATCCAAGGAAATAATGCAAGAGCCCCATATCCTTAATCTCAAATTTCCTTGCAAGATCTTATTTGCAAGATTTGATTAGCTTCTCATCACATGTCAGAATCAAATCATTGACATATAGTAGAATGATCAGTAATTTACCTTCTACCACAATATGGTAAAGGTTCACATCTGCTTCACTTTTGGTGAAGCCCAAACTGGTGAAGTAGTTGTCGATCCTATTGTTCCAAGCATGGGGGTGCTTACTTCAGTCCATACATTGCTCGCTTGAGTCTGCACATATGTGACTCTCTATCGAAGGTATCAAGTCCTTCCGAATGCTCAATGTACACCTCTTCCTCAATCAATCCGTTGAGGAAGATTGTCTTTACATCCATCTGATATATCTTCCATCCCATCTGCGTTGAAAGTGAAAGGATAGATCTGATTGATGAGTACCTTGTAACTAGAGAAATTGTATCCTCGTAATCAATTCCATCCACCTGAGAGAACCCTATGGCCACAAATCTATCTTTGTGTTTCTCAACGCTCCAATTTGCTGCCTGCTTCACCTTGTAGATCCACCTGGATCCTACAACTGACTTGCCCTCTGG
Source organism: Pinus albicaulis (assembly GCA_034641835.2). Classification (NCBI taxonomy): domain Eukaryota; kingdom Viridiplantae; phylum Streptophyta; class Pinopsida; order Pinales; family Pinaceae; genus Pinus; species Pinus albicaulis. The sequence continues at coordinate 1,185,697,813 of CM076574.1, forward strand.
TCTTGGGAAAACTTCCAATGCACTATTTTTGATAATGGAGTCACACTCCTCAACCATGGCATCAACCCATACTGGTTGTTGCATTGCTTCCTCGAATGAGGATGACTCAATATATACACTCTCGCTCATAAGAGCCATATAGCCAGTGTATCAATTTAGGGACCTTCTCTACATGTGTTATGATGTGGTTGCTCCCACATTCTCTCTTGCTTCAAGCAAAAATCTATCAGCCTCTCTAGTGCACTTCCCTCTACCTCTAGATGTCTCTACATGAGTGGGTTCTTCCACTCTTTATTCCTCTTCTTGTGGTTTCTCTACATCTTGAGGTTATTCTTTTGGAGCTAAGAGCTCCTCAACTGCATGCAACTAGAGCTCCCTCTCAAGGGAAATTCTCATGGACTTCTCTTCATCAAGTTTCACATCTCTTATTACCACTGTCATCCTGTGAGATGAAAAGTACACATGATAGTTGTGAAGTGTATCAGTGTACCCCAAAAATATTCCCAACTCGGCTATTGGCTCTACCTTTTTCCTGGAATCTTTGGTTACATGAAAATAAATTGATGAATCAAAAATTTTAAAGTGCACCACATCTGGTTTATTATCTAAAAAAGCTTCCTCTAGTGTACTCATCCCAAGAATCTGATGAGGACTTATGTTATGCACAAATAATACTGTGTTGCATGCTTCAACCCACAAGTGCAATGGTAGGCCCTGATCATGCAACATCGCTTGTGTTTCTCCCAAAATATTTTTGTGCTCTCTTTCTGCAACCCCATTATGTTGCGGATTATGAGGTGCTATCAATTCTTGTCAAATTCCTTCTGAAGCACAAAATTTCTTGAATTCATTCAATACATATTCTCCACCATTGTTGCTCCTCAAAACCTTCACCTTCTTCCTTGTATCTTTCTCGAAAAGTGATTTGAACTCACAAAATTTTGAGAACGTCTGATACTTCTTTTGAATCAAGAATATACAACACTTGCATGAAAAATCATTTACAAAAATGACATAATACCTGCGATTTTATATGAAGGTTGTCAAGAATGGTCCACACACATCTGAGTGATATCTTTCAAGGATTGCCTTGCCTCACTGTCCTTATAATGAAAGGTGGATTTGGTGTACTTATCTAATTTACACCCTTTGCATGTATCTCGTTGCTCAAGTGAACCCTTGGGAATTCCTTTAGAAATCTACTGCATGATCTTCAAAGCGCCATGGTGTAGGTGGCCCAATCTTCTATGCCATAACTCACTGATGTCTCGGCTCTGCACCTTCTCTGATTTCATGTTCAAGGTAGGACAATATTCTACATCCAATTTGTAGAGGTTCTCTACCCATACCCTAATATTCTTCACCTATCTTGTGGCTTTTTGATGAAGGAACGCCCTTCCTTTGCTAAATATCACATCATATTCATGGTCTTCTAACATAGAAATTGAAACTAAATTCTTCTTTAAACAAAGAACATGAATGACATATTTTAATGTGAGAAGAGTACTAGAATCCCTCTGAAATGTAATAGTACCTATGCAGGTTACGATATACCTCCCATCATCTCCCATCTCAATGTGCATATGGAGATCCTTCTCCTCCAAGTTGCTGAAGAATTATTTGTTGTCAGTCATATGGAATGAAGCTCCACTATCCAGGTACCACACATAACCCATCAATGATGACACCATTCATGTGATGAGAGTGAAATCCAACTCAAATTGTGAAATAAGGACTTCACCTGTCACTCCTCCTAAGGTCTTCTTATCGGCCTTCTTGCGTGGAAACTTTGTGGCATAGTGTCCTAGACCATGATAATGAAGACATTTAATCTTCGACAAGTCCTTCTTCTTGCCTACCTGACTAGAGTATGATTTGGAATGGGACACCTTCCCTTTCCCTTTATTTACCTTTCCATCCAAGGCACAATTCTCCTCATTATCATTCTTTGATGAGGATCCATCTATGGTATTCCTCCGAATCTCTTCTTGTACCAAGTCAAACCACAATCGCTCTCACTCTGGTAGCTTCTCCCTCATTTTCAACGAATCCTGGTAGTTGTGCTAGCTGTTGGGAAGGCCTAGAAGTGCCAGGCTCACCAGATCATACTCATAAACTGTACCACCAACACTTCCAAGCTCATATCGAAATTTAGTGAACTTTGTCAAGTATTTTGGTATTTTGTCACCCTTATCCATCTTGAGTATTCTAAGCTCTTCCTTTAGCACCGAATTCCTATGGTCACTTTTTTTCTTAAACAAATCAGTTAAGGCCTTCCACATAGTATATGGACATGCCTTTCCATGGAGGTTTGAGACAATATGATCTCAAACTCCTTCTAACAAAATCCTTCTCGCCTTTTCTACATTCTTCTTCCATGCATCCAGATTTTGAGCATCTTTTGTTGCAAACCTGGGAATATCGTTGTCTATGAACTCCTTCAACCTGTTTTATTCCAACACTACTTCCATATTTTCCTTCCAATATATGTAATTATAACTACCCTCAAGGGCATATTCAAGTATCAATCCATAGAAAAACATCGTGATCCTTTTGCTGGTCCTTAAGTGTATCTATGAAAATTTGATTCACTTACTAAAAACAAACTCATATTCTTCTCTTCTATAGTGATTCCTGCTCTGATACCATGTATAAAATCTACGTAGATTCAACTGATCTTGTAATATTCTAAAACAAAATACTTAAATATACTCTACAAATTGTGAAAACCAATTATTATCGCACAATCACATGTAAAATAAAGAGAAAAAATTTCAATCACACAACACAAATATTTATCTGGGGAAAGTCTCAACTAAAAACCTCGTTATTTGTATGTTGCATAAGTCAAAGAATATGAGAACAATAAAATTCTTCTCAAATGCTTGAGCTCTCTCTGCACTATCTCTATTTATCTCATTGCTTCCTAGGCTCTCTTGTTTCAATACTTAACTAATTTCTTGCCCTTAGGATGCCCCACTTGCTTGTGCAATCCCTAGGGAAATCTAACCCCTATTAATTAGTAAATTACCCAATAATGATTTCTCAATACATTAAGGCTCTTCCTCTAACTCCATGCACCACCTATGAAATTTTCAAATTATACCACTGATATTACACTTCCCTTTAGCTCCAATATCAACTGGGTTTTCCTCATAACTGACATGCATGAGCTATTTTTATCAGATTATTAGTTATTTTATTTATCACTACATGTGAATTAAATCATATTTAATTCGCTGGACCTCTCACTAGTTCCTTCATCGGTTAGAACTAGTTAAACTAATTTTAACTCAAATAATTAAGTTAAATAATTACAACTCGAAATAAACTGTAACTAGCCCCCTAAAACTTTGCGAACACTTTATATGCCTCTAGCTTGACCCTCAACTTGAATTGAATGAGCTAACTAAGTCTTCCTGACTTAGATAACTCGTACAAGCTGTCATGTGATGTGGACTTACAATTTCCTTCTAATTTAATTAAGGGAAAATTAAATTAGAAGCCTCTTCTTGTTGCCATTTTCAATAGCTGAAAAGATTTTCTAGAAATTAAGTAATCCATAGCTCCAACCCCCATCTTGGAAAAGTCAAAATTTGATAAATACTTCATTATATTACTAATACTCTAAAAGAGGAAATTTGAATCATCTTGTAGAAAAAAATTGATTAAGTTGAAGAACACCCTATAAATTTCACAAATAAAAGCTTATCAGATGATGAATTAAAGTACTCACTAATTGAAAAACACACTTATGCATTAGTGAAGTCTATAGAAAAATTCTTACATTACATTCTATGCAAGCACAAAAAGGTAAGAGTCTTGTTACTGTAGAAATTAGTATACATTAAGCATGCATACATCCAGATTCCCCTGATATCACAATATTTAACTTCTTGCAAAATACAGACTCATTCCATTGTTAATATTTTGTGTAAAATTAATTGCACACACATGTGAATCATAGATAAAAACAATCGCACATAACACAGTTGTTTAACGAGAAAGCCTGAAGCTGAAAACCCCAACTATCATATATTATGTATCATGGAGATCATGTAACAATCCTCATACAAAGCTTAGTACATCAAGCTCTCAGTACAATCAATCGTCACACACTAACATAGAATAAATCTGCAAATCCATGCACCAATCTCTACCCTCCTGCTAGCCTACCTCCATTGTGCAATCCAAGCTATTACAAAGACCAATTCGATGTAATCCCACTCTCCTTGACTATGTTATCTTAATTGGCATCTCCAATGTGTGTGTATATATATATATATATATATATATATATATATATATATATATATATATATAGATATGCAATTAATGCATCACTAGTAGTCACAATGGATAGTCTATCTCACCCTTTCACCTATCTCTCCACTAGGTCTCCACTGGAACTGACATGCACTATAGTTAATTGTTGTATTTTTTCAGTTGATTAATGAGCTATTATTTGTGAATTAATTAACTAATTAATTCACTCCACTCTCACTAGTGTATCATTCAATTAGACTAGATACAACTAGCTCAACTGAGTCTAAATGAGTTAAACTGAATACAACTCCATAAACTACTCTTCCAACTTTGTCATAACTTTGCCACTTCAGTTCTAACTTTTCCACTCTGTCCCTCTCAAGCTTCAATTGCATGGCTTTCTCACACTTCCCAACAGTAGGAAGCTCCGTAGAAATCCCATCTACTTCAAGTCTGTAGAGATTCTTAGCTCGAATCCCAACCTTCAGAACTTTCCCTATTGCTTTGTGCCGCAGGAAAACTTTTCCTTCACTAAACACAACATCATAGCCTTTATCCTCTAGCATTGCAACTGAGATTAAATTCTTCTTTAAACATGGAACATGCACAACATCTTGTAAAATAATGAGTTTACCTGACGCCCTCTGAAAGGTAATGGTACCAATTCCGGTCGCATTGTATCATCCATTGTTTCCCAAATCAACATGCAACTGGAGATCTTTCTCCACCAAGTCACTGAAAAGGTTCACATCTTCTGTCATGTGAAAGGAAGCACCACTATCAAAGTACCACCCCGATCCCAATGCACTAGACACCATGCATGCGTTCAATGAGAAGTCAAGCTCAAATTGCGAGGCAAGAGCCTCACCATCTGTAGCTCCAGCAGCCATCTTGTTCTTCTTCTTATGTGGACAATTTGTGGAAATATGTCCAAACTCGTGACAGTGAAAACACTTCACATTGGACATGTCATGCTCTTTGCCATCTTCACCAGCCTCAGATGTAGAATGGAATTTCTTCCCCTTCTTCTTCTTTGACTTGGAAACGAAAGCACAATCCTCTTCATCATCATTCTTTGATGAAGAGCCATCCCTGGTACTTCGCCTTATCTCCTCCTGCACAATATCCAACCAAAGTCGCTGCCAACCCGACAGTTTCTCTCGTCCATTGACAGAGTTTTCGTAGCTATGCCAACTCTTCAAAATACCAAGGAGAGCCAAGCTCACCAATTCATCATCATCAACACTGACTCCTACACTCCCAAGCTCATCCCTGCAATGGACAAACTTTGTAAAGTATACCGGAAAAGTGTCGTTCTTCTCCATTTTTATTTTTCTAAGCTTGTCTTTAAGCACCAACTTCCTATGGTCGCTTCTGCTTTGGAACAAATCTATCAAAGCCTTCCACATTAAGAATGGAGTGGCTTTAATGTGAAGGCTAGACACAATATGGTCCTTCACACCTTCCAACAGAATTCTTCTCGTCTTTGTTGTCTTCTTTTTCCATGCGTCAAGTAATGCAGCATCGCTAGATCCCGGCTTAGGAACATCGCTATCGATGAACTCCTTCAGTCCATTATCCTCCAGCACTTTCTCCATCCTGTCCTTCCATGCTATGTAATTTGAGCTCCCATCAAGGGCATACTCCAATCGCAACCCATTGAAATTCATTTCAATGTATACTCAACTTCTGCACCAAGAATCTTCTGTAGAAAATTTGAATTGTCCACCAGCACAAACTCACCAATTCTTCACATTTGCAATATTCAAGAATTAAAAATGCTTTGATACCATGTATAAATTAGTATACATTAAGCATGCATACATACAGATACCCCTGATCTCACAATATTTAACTTCTTGCAAAATACAGAATCATTCCACTGATAATCTTTTGTGGAAAATTAATTGCACACACATGTGAAGCATAAATAAAAACAATCACACATAACACATTTGTTTAACGGGAAAGCCTGAAGCTGAAAAACCCAACTATAATATATTATGTATCATGGAGATCATGTAACAATCCTCATACAAAGCTTAGTACATCAATCTATTAGTACAATCAATCGTCACACACTAACATAGAAGAAATATGCAAATCCATGCACTAATCTCTGCCCTCCTACTAGCCTGCCTCCACTGCGCAATCCAAGTTGATTAAAAAGAAAAATTCGATCTAATCCCACTCTCCTTGACTGCTTTATCTTCATTGGCATCTCCAATGTTTATATAGATGCAATTAATGCATCACTAGTAGTCACAACGGATAGTCTATCTCACCCTTTCACCTATCTCTCCACTGGGTCTCCACTGGAATTGACATGCACTGTAGTTAACTGTTGTATGTGTTTAGTTGATTAATGAGTTATTATCTGTGAATTAATTAACTAATTAATTCACTCCACTCTCACTAGTGTATCATTCAGTTAGAATAGATACAACTAGCTCAACTGAGTCTAACTGAGTTAAACTGAATACAACCCCATAAACTACTCTTCCAACTCTATCATAACTTTGCCACTTCATTTCTAACTGAGTCCTCCATGCATGAACTCCAGTAAACCCTTATGAATTGCATAATTCCTTCAGCCCACTGATTTTCCAAATCTTTTCACTGAAATAAAGTGCTCCAAGAGAATAAGTTGTTGTTTATTGTCAGATTATTATTAAGAGCTAATAATAACCAACATGCATCTATTTTTAGATCAACGATCTATAAATAGACTCCGCCCAATATTCTAAAAATAGAATCTCATATATTTTTCACATTTGACCAACCATCTACAAATAGCCTTCTGCTACATATAAAATATGCTCACCATGTCTAAAAATAGACATACACCTAAAAATTGCCTGTGTGGGCCCCACCTAGTTTAAGTGATTATTTTCCAACTAGGATCAAGGATGATGTTTCAATATGCCTCCTTTACTGTTTCTTGTTGCAATATTAAACACTCCCTCTCAACAAGAAAGGACTGTGTTTTCATGTGACATGCAACTCCATGCATTCACTCTGCAACCTTTGCAAGCGCCCTGCAACTCCATGCATCTGCTCTACAACTCTTGCTGCAACACTTCTGAAACTGAAAGGCTCCAAACAACTCAATCAGTATAATTCATCTGTCATCAAATTCTTCGACTTATGCTTAATTACTGCACATGTCTTCAGGAACCACTGCGTTGTTGAACTCTACACCCATGCACTCTGCACTTGCTGTCAACTCTGAACCGCACTCCAGTATCCGACACTATCACTTTGATCTCACTACATCAATACAACTGATCATGCTACTACTTCTCTATGGTCAACTCATAGCCAGGTTCAATTCATGAGATCCACACCATCTCAATGAATCCTGTCTAGAAATTTCTTCTTGGGATTACCCATGCATGTCACCCCACCTCTCACCTAGTGGTATAGCTGCATGCACTCCCTCTGCCCATCTGGCACGAAATTTCTCTGCATGAGGGGTTGCTCCCACTCCATCATCCTCATATTTTGGCTGCTCCACTTCTCGAGGTTTACTCTTACCTGCATGCAAATCCTGCTCCCTCTCAAGCTTCAATTGCATGGCTTTCTCACACTTCCCAACAGTAGGAAGCTTCATAGAAATCCCATATACTTCAAGTCTATAGAGATTCCTAGCTTGAATCCCAACCTTCTTGACTTTCCATGTTGCTTTTTTCCGAAGGAAAACTTTTCCTTCACTAAAGACAACATCATAGCCTTTATCCTCTAACATTGCGACTGAGATTAAATTCTTCTTTAATCCTGGAACATGCACAACATCTTGTAAAAGAATGAGTTTACCTTAAACCCTCTGAAAGGTAATGGTACCAATTTTGGTCGTACTGTATCATCCATTGTTTCCCAACTCAACATGCAACTGGAGATCTTTCTCCACCAAGTCACTGAAAAGGTTCACATCTCTCGTCATGTGAAAGGAAGCACCACTATCAAAGCACCACCCCGATCCCAAAGCACTAGATACCATGCATGCGATCAATGAGAAGTCAAGCTCAAATTTTGAGGCAAGAGCCTCACTAGCTGTAGCTCCAGTAGCCATCTTTTTCTTCTTCTTATGTGGACAATTTGTGGCAATATGTCCAAACTCGTGACAGTGAAAACACTTCACTTTGGACATGTCATGCTCTTTTCCATCTTCAATGGCCTCAGATGTAGAATGGAATTTCTTCCCTTTCTTCTTCTTTTCCTTGGAAACCAAAGCACAATCCTCTTCATCATCATTCTTTGATGAAGAGCCATCCCTAGTACTTCGCCTTATGTCCTCCTGCACAACATCCGACCAAAGTCACTCCCAACCCGACAGTTTCTCCCGTCCATTGATAGAGTCTTTGTAGCTATGCCAACTCTTCGGAAGCCCAAGGAGAGATAATCTCACCAATTCATCATCAACAACACTGACTCCTACACTCCCAAGCTCATCCCTGCATTGGACAAACTTTTTCAATTATACCGGAATAATGTCGTTCTTCTCCATTTTTATTTTTCTGAGCTTGTCTTTAAGCGCCAACTTCCTCTGGTCACTTCTACTTTGGAAAAAATCTGTCAAAGCCTTCCACATTAATAATGGAGTGGATTTCCCATGAAGGCTGGACACAATATGGTCCTTTACACCTTCCAATAGAATTCTTCTCATCTTTGCTGTCTTCTTTTTCCATGCATCAAATAATGCAACATCGCTAGTTCCCGGCTTAGGAACATTGTTATCGATGAACTCCTTTAGTCCATTATCCTCCAGCACTGCCTCCATCATGTCCTTCCAGGCTATGTAATTCAAGCTCCCATCAAGGGCATACTCCAATCTCAACCCATTGAAAGCCATTTTAATGTATACTCAACTTCTGCACCAAGAATCTTCTGTAGTAAATTCGAATTGTCCACCAGCACAAACTCACCAATTCTTCACAATTGCAATCTTCAAGAATTAGAAATGATTTGATTCCATGTAGAAACTAGTATACATTAAGCATGCATAAATCCAGATTCCCCTGATCTCACAATATTTAACTTCTTTCAAAATACAGAATCATTCCACTGTTAATCTTTTGCGGAAAATTAATTGCACACACATGTGAAGCATAAATAAAAACAATCGCACATAACACAGTTGTTTAACAGGAAAGCCTGAAGCTAAAAACCATAACTATCATATATTATGTATCATGTAGATCATGTAACAATCCTCATACAAAGCTTAGTACATCAAACTCTCAGAAAAATCAATCGTCACACACTAACATAGAAGAAATCTGCAAATCCATGCACCAATCTCTGCCCTCCTGCTAGCCTACCTCCACTACGCAATCCAAGATTATTAAAAATACCAATTTGATGTAATCCCACTCTCCTTGAATATGTTATCTTCATTGGCATCTCCAATGTATATATAGATGCAATTAATGCATCACTAGTAGTCATAACAGATAGTTTATCTCACCCTTTCACCTATCTCTTCACTGGGTCTCCACTGGAAATGACATGCATTGTAGTTAATTGTTGTATTTGTTCAGTTTATTAATGAGTTATTATTTTTGAATTAATTAACTAATTAATTCACTCCACTCTCACTATTTTATCATTCAGTTAGACTAGATACAACTAGCTCAACTGAGCCTAACTGAGTTAAACTGAATACAACTCCATAAACTACTCTTCCAACTCTGTCATAACTTTTCCACTTCAGTTCTAACTGAGTCCTCCATGCATGAACCCCAGTAAACCCTTAGGAATTGCGTAATTCCTTCATCCCACTAATTTTCCAAATCTGTTCCCTGAAATAAAGTGCTCCAAGAGAATAAGTTGTTGTTTATTGTCGGATTATTATTAAGAGCTAATAATAACCGACATGCATCTATTTTTAGATCAACGATCTATAAGTAGACTTCACCCAATATTCTAAAAATAGAATCTCATCTATTTTTCACATTTGACCAACCATCTACAAATAGCCTCCTGCTACATATAGAATATGCTCACCCTGTCTAAAAATAGACATACACCTAAAAATAGCTTGTGTGGGCCCCACCTAGTTTTGGTGATTATTTTCCAACTAGGATCAAGGATGATATTTCAGGATGCCTCCTTTACTGTTTCTTGTTGCAATCTTCAATAGTTACCAACTATAAAGGTGTTTCTTTCTCAAGCGATATTATTTGGGAAATTGGCACATTGGCTTGTGAAACTATACGGGCATGATTTAATTATTGTGACAACTAAAACTATTAAGGAACATCTAGCTTTCCATTTGGCCCAAAATTTCGAGCCAAGTGAACTTGTATGCTTTGTTTCTAATTAATGATAACCAGGTTGACCTAGAAAATGATCCTTAGTATAAGGATATCATCTTTTACTTACAAAATGAAAGGTGTCATGACGATTTACAAAAATCTCAACAAACAAGGATGCAACTTAAACCTCTATATACTTAATTCTAAATAATCTACTCTTTCACGAGGCTTTTGATATGCTCCTCTTACAATGCATAAATGAGAAAGCAACTAATAGATTACTACATTTATTACACGAATTCACCTTTTTTTATATGCACACTGGTGGCCAACACACACAAGTGTGTGAGAGTTAGTTTTTACTACCCAACAATATTGAGGGACAGTTATAAGTATGCACAAAGTTGTGAGGAATTTCAAAATATTGTTGGGAGAGAAAAAAAATCACATTTCCTTTGTATCCTGTCATTCCTTAATTCTCTTTTTCCAAATGGGGATTGGATTTTATTGGCTCTATAATTGCACCTTCATATGTTGGGGCATATTTTCATTCTAAATGCCATTGAATATTTTGTCAAATGAATAGAAGCAATTCCATGGAAAAAATCCAGGGATGATAAGGTGATTGAATTTCTTGAAAGGAATATATTTTCCAGATTTGGTTTACCACTAGAAACAGTTTTAGATAATGGGCTTTCCTTTATTTTTTCTAAGATCACTTAGGTTTGAACCAAATATCGAATCAAGCATTCTACTTCCTCTATGATGCAGAGTGATTCTGAGTGCAAGAAGAGTCCAGTGGCACATGCGCCTTAGCTTTGCAGAGGCACAATGAGTTCTCGGGTGCATATTTGAGGTTAATATTTGCTCTATGACAACAATGACTGGTTCATTGGGTTGAGCAACCCAGAGAGTCCTATGTGCAAGGCTTGCAACCCAGAGGTCATAGAGGAGAGTCCTAGAACTATTCCAAAAGTCCAGTGCTAAGGGCTAAATTTAATAGCATGTGCTTTTGATACATGTGTTGGACATCCAAGCTCGAACGTACAACAACCATTTTGGATACCACTTCATATTGTGAATCTATAACATCCCACTAAACATGCAATTTGAAATGTAACTTCAAATTATCCTTGTGATTTCATGAAATTTATTGAGTGGCCTCCAATATCCTTTCCACGTGTCTTGTTAATTACCAATTTTAATGGGAGGATAAATATCTGGAGTTAGCCTTCTCAAATTTCAAGGTCCAATTAATATGGCACAAGCTGTGAATTGCTATCAATGTGAACATGAATGGCACTAAGACCTTGTTATTGTGACAAAATCGATATCTAGAATATCTCACGATCAGTTCAACACTAATTTTGGTTGTTGTTTGGAGATAAAAACCACTTTTCTCAGGGGAGCAGTGATTCACATTCATCAAATAATATTAATTCTTCTAATTGTAATGGGGTTGAAATGAAATCAGCACATGCAATATATGATAATGGTCCTCTTCGAACAGTATCCAACCCAACAGGTTTCATAGATACAACTACATATGGAAACCCAATATCTACAACTGCATACAGAAACTCCACATCCTATTTTGCTTAAAAAAAATCCAATTTCACATATTTATCACGATCCCACTCCATCAGATATGGCAACTAATATGTTTTTTCTATTATTATGTTGCACAAAACAATGTCTCTTGATAAGAGAACTTTGAGTCTTAGCTTTAGGCCACATAGTCATATAATTGCAATGGTGAATGTTATGCTCCAAATTATTGAAAATTAAAAGTGAACCTTAAATACCAAAGTTTTTTCTTTGTGAGTGCTGAAGGATACCTTAGGACTCCCTCTTTGATTTGGATTGAATGGAGATCCTTGTAGTAGAATTGACTTCCATAAATGAAAAATACATGGTTCATTGACAGCCTTGACAACCAAGGATTAAATGGATTATTAAATAATGACATAGAAAATTTATGGAGCATGAATTTGAGTTGAAACAATATACAAGGATCTATTTCACTTGCAATTAGGACTCTTCAAACGCTAGGGTACTTGTCTCTATCATACAACATGATAAATAGCACAATTATTGAGATTTTTGGGAAGCTTACTCATATAAATAAGTTGTATATTAATGGAAATATATTGTAAGCTACACTTGATATTGGACCTATCCATGGGGTGAGCTTTAATTTTCTAGAAAATGCAGGCCCTCATGGTGTTCCTAGCCTACCATCATGCTTCTTGATATATTATATGTTTTTAATCAAAATAGGGTACTATGTTGGAGCTTCATATTCTACCTTCCTAGCTACACATTTAGCAACCAGGAGTGCCCATGGTGATAGAACTATATTTTCTAGGCTATATTGAAGTGAAACTTGAGTGCTTAGAGGAAGCCTTTATAACATCTCATTAGATAGTGAAAATTTACAAAGATAAACCACCACATCTCTACCAAGTGGACTGGCAAGTGAAATATCTTAGCATGGCTATGGTTCACCCACAAACCCATGTTTATGTGTCAAAAACACAAAACCCTTGCCACTAAAATCCATTTTCTAGGTCACGCACTGTGACCATCACAGTTGGCCCACAAGAATTATAGGGTATCTCTATCCTCAGATCTTCGTTCATCATGGTTATGGGTCAACCAAACAAAACCTTTACCATCAAATTCCATTTTCTAGGTCACACAATGTTAGTATCACAGTTAGCATACAATAATTACAAGGTGTCTCTATATGTAGATCTTCATTCATCATGGTTATGTGTCATCCACAAATTACCCTTGGTTATGGGTCAACCACACAAAATGCATGTCTTCAACAACACTTGGTTTTGGGTCATCTACAAACCCACAATTATGGGTCAATCACATAAAGCCTATCACTTCATTTTCTCCTATTCAACAGAGGCTTCCTAGCAGGGAACTTCACAGAGTGTGGAACATTGCTTCCTAAGGGGGGAGGATTGATTTGAATAGAAAGTGGCATGGTATCGACCCATAGTAATTAGCATGGTATCCACCTACGGTATCTACCCATGGTATTTACGATTGATCCAAATGGAAATTTGAATGGTATTGACCAATGGTATCCACATGTGGTATCTACCCATGGTATTGTAACTCAAGAAGGTTATAAATAGCAAGCATCACTTTGTAAAAGGACATATCCATACACACAATGTAGTTGTGACAATGTTCCTTATTTTAATAAAAAAATTCTTTGTGCTTTTCATGTGTTTTCTTTTCTCTCTTGGTGTTCTCAGATCTTGGCCCCCAAGATTTATATCAAGTCAACTATCAAAAACTTGATTAAATTCCTCAAGAAAATTAACAATGACAAGCGAGTAAATTGACACTTTCTTTTAACTTATGCACTATGGGTATATGGAACCACCACTGTTACACCATTTTTTGGTCATCTGACCTGTTACTATTAGATGGACCTAATTACACCATTTAAGACCAATTTTACCCTAAGTAAAATTGCTTTCACTATGAAAAGTAACTTAGTAAAACACCTTTATTAAGTTGTTTATGGTCTAAACAGGAAACCCTATGAGGAAATATTAAATAAATCCACATTTGTTTGATTTTCCTCAAGGAATAATTAGTTAAATAGCATTTTAATTAATATTCCTAGTCATATTTAACCCAAAACAGGAAAATTAATTAGATAAATTATTATTTATCTTATTATTTTCTAGGAATAATTATTTAAACCTTATTTAAATAATATTCCTTGTTAAATTCGACTAAATCACTCATAAATAGTTAAATAAATCATTATTTATTTAATTATTACTCATCCACATCCTTAAAATGATAAATAAATCATTTATTTATTTATTTATTATTTACTAATAAAGGGATTTGACCCAAGTCAAATTCCTTTTCCCTCCAACAAAAATAATAAAAAGTTCCATAAAAGTTGGATCTTGATTTGGTTAATAATATTTTAATTATGCACCAATATCTAGACTAACTCAATATTTTGTTATAAATAGAAGGGTTTTTCCATTCATTCATCACCTTTTGTTGCCTAAAGATCACTTTGGATCTATACTTTTGGTCTGACTTTGATCCACCATCATTGTCACATTTTCTATCTTTTTGCTTGTGAGCTCCCTTTGAGTTCCATTTTTGTCTGGGTTTTCTACACCATCAAGAGAGAGGAATTTTAGATCTGAAGTGTTGAGGACTTACAAGAACCCATCCCATTGATGAGAACCGGTAACATCCTTCTATGTTTTCCTCTCAGGTGCCCTTAATATCAAATTCATTCAACATATTCTTGTCTTGTCTATTGGATGCATGGAGTAAATCTCGTTTTTATTTACTGCTTAATGTCTTTTGATGCATAGATCTAGATTTTTGCAGCATTTATCTTGATCAACTAATTTCAGATCTAAAGATATTTCCAGCCATATTTTTTGTTAGGGCTGTTTGTTATGCACAACTAAAGTGGTATTTTTTCGTACACTTGCAATGAAGATTCATACTAACAACTAGCGACTCCACACGGGTTTATGATTACGACCGCTGTCGTTTTTCTGATCCTTGCATATCCAGCTGCTTCAAACCCTATGATTTCTCTTCAGCCTCTTATTTTTCTTTTCTTGATGTTGTTTTTAACCTATAAAACCCTAAAACAATAAAAATTATGACTTCTGTGTGTTTTTGGACCTATTGCGCAGGTGACAGACATTGGCCACAACTGAGATGAAACTTTTTACTGAAATCTACTGCCGAGAGTGCCGGAAGTGCAGGTCGTACTTTTTGGCACTAAACCTATGACTTGGGGCTTCAGGAAACACTTTTCAGCCCAAAAACTGCGACCTCTGCTGAAAACAGATCAAAAATTGTGACCTGGATTTTTTGCGAGAGTTTTTCTGAAAGTTTTCTGGGTTTGTTTGGGCCTCTGCTCAGGGTTGTCTGACCTCTGTCTCCGCCTATTTTGGACCTGTACTTGTTATTTTTTACTCAACTAAGTGGGAACCTAGCCCCCTAAAGATTCAGTACCCTCCACACTTTGTGGAAGAGTTTTAGCTGCTATAGGTTGTCTGAAATTTTCAGAGTCTTCAATCATTTTTCAGATCTGATACCTCACCTTTAGATCCACTTCAGATTGGCTATTTATCCATCCAAATCACCTCATTTAGTTTTTTTTGGGTTTTCATCTAGGGTTCACTTCATTTCCCTCCAGGAGATAGCCTTTCGCCACCTCATTTACAAAAATCTTTCCTCTGATTTGTTGTTGTTTTCTGCACCACTTTCCAGCAGATTTTGACCTTTAGATCCCTGTCCCTCTCGACCTCAGATCTATTGGCTATTTTGGTGTGTTTTGACTAGTTTTTTGCCCACCTACAGACTACTTTTTGAGAGGCCTGCCTTCTTGGGTTTAGATTATTGCATTATTGGTTGTTTATTTATTCTTATTTCAGTTTCATACACTGTTATCTGCAGGTTTATTTACAGTTACAGAACACACTTTTTATTTTTCTCTACAAACGTCTGGGTTTAAAAATTAAAATTTACACACTTTGCACACACACCCTAAGTGAAAAAGGGCTTGGTTAACACTGCCAAGCAAAGACTCTAAAACATTGAAATCAATTGATCCTGCACCTCTTAGCCCTTGTTTCGACATTATAATCAGTTGATCATGCACCTCCTTGCCCTTTTCAGTCTCTTTTTCCTTTGTTCCATGTTTGTGTCGTCATCATTGCACCACCAAGGCATTTATCCCAGATACTTCTTGGCCTTCATCCTCAGTTTCCGGTAGGAAGACTCACTCCTCTGTGTAGTATTCGAGTTATTCCTCCACCGAGTTTGCACTCTGACTCTTCTTCTGGTTCATTGGGTTCTCCTTCCACCCCCGGTTCTCCTCTTGTCACCTTCACCATGTCTAGTTCAGGACCTAACGCTGGTGGTAGCCCCGGCCCTAATGCTAGGAATACTACTAGTGGGACCGTAACAGGAACTATCCCGGCTACTCCCTTGCTCCCCTATATGGCAGGCCTCAGTCTTCCTGATTTTGACCAGTTGATAAATGACCCTATACACCATGAGGCTCGTTGGCTTGCTATGCCAACCAAGCTCCCTTCCGAAATCCATAAGTTTGAAGGCCTTGTTGGAGAAGATCATACAAATAATGTCGGATCTTTCCACATGTGGTGTTCGTTTAACTCCATTACCGATGACTCTGTCTGTCTTCGGTTCTTCCAACGTATGTTTACAGGCGAAGCTTCTAAGTGGTATGTTGATCAGGCCTCATTTTCTCATACCACCTTTGCAACTCTTGCTCAAGATTTTCTGTCTTATTTCCAACTTCCTCTTCGTTATGACACTGGTACCGAAATTTTGAATTTTTTCCGTCAACCGTCTGCGACCCTCCTATCCTATCATGTCTAGGAATGGCGGAGAAGAACGAGCCTATGTCGATCCCCTACCTTCGAATACCATGTCTACATGGACTGGTTCCTTTGATCTCTTTTTCCCCCTATCGAAAAATATGTCGCATAGCATTTCCCTCAAACCGAAGAAGCCGCTCTCCAAATTGCGTTAAAATATGACCTGATCTACGCTCAGTCGGGTTATGTTTATACCATTCTACATGATCTTCCTAGACTCGGTGGTGCCAATGCACCGGGGGAATATCATTCCACCAACGGTATCATTGGAGCTCTCACCCATCCATACGCTCAACCTTTCATGGGCTATGGTTTTCCTCAATGGAGGGCCAGCACCTCCTGTGCTTTTCCCCCTCCTGGTAGCATGTATCCAGGATACGGTATGCCTCCTCCTTTTGCCCGACCTCCTATTTACCACACTATTACCCAACCTCCTTATTACATGTATCCACAGCATAGTGCTCCAGCTCCTCCAGCATTGGCACATCCTCCTCCCTTTCCTTCTCAACCCCCACAACAGCAGCCACCGCCCCCTTAGGGGCAGGTGTATGCACAGCAGGGCGCGACTAATCGTCCTCCTTCCAAAAAGAAGAGGAAAGGCACTCAAAATCAATCTGCTCCCTGTAACCCTGGATCTAATCCTCAAAATAATGCCCCTAACACTGCTAACCAACAATAGGGCACTCATCCCACACAGGACAAGCTTGTTCGCACGAACAAGCCTTGTTCTTGTTGTGGTGTTTATGGTCATTACACACATGATTGTCCTCTTTTACCACAGATGAAGCAGATGTGGGAGTATCAAGCAACATTGTGAGGACAGAAAAACTCCCCTTCTGTCCCTCCCATTGTTGTGCCTAGTAAGTCGGCTGTGCTTACTAATCCTTTCCCTCAACAAGGATTCGTGGCTACCCAACCACCTGAAGGTTAGGTGGCCACTCAACCTCTTCCATCTGGTACCTCCAATTACCAGATTCTCATGATGAAATTTGGTCAATCTCTCACTTTTTACATCAATATTCAAACTCAGTCTTGTCAGTACAACAAGCCTACCATTACGTCTGTCCTCGAACCACCTCCTTCGGTCTCTACAAAGCCTCTTTCAACACCTAATTGTCCCTTGCAAATCCCTCAGCCTAAGGTGGAGGTTCATACCAAGATCCCTAAGGGACCACTACGCCGAAATGCTACTTCTGGCAAAGCTTCCCATTCGTATAACATAGTAGCTGATTTGGCACAATCTCTTGCTACCATTTCAACACCAGAACTCCTCCAGTCGTGCCCTTCACAACAAAAATATCTACTATCTGCCATGGGTGTTTTATATCCTTCCGACGATTGATTGATTGTCTTTGATGTTGACCGGTCAGAACATCCTCCTCTCCCTGCTTTCTTCAACTTCCAAATCCCAGTCAAGATCCAGAATGCCAACATTTCCTGGTGCATCATTGATGAGGGGGCATCCACCTGTGTGATGTCCGCTTCGGTTTGGAAGCAACTCGGATCACCTGAGTTGGCTCCTTCCATGATCACTCTCCGAGCGTGGGATGGCCACACCTTCCAACCCATCGGCCTATTCCGCAATTGTCCTATTACTCTTGCGGGCAAGACTGTTTTTGTTAACGTAGAAGTCATAGATGCCCCCTTAGATTACAACATTCTATTAGTTCGTAGCTACGCCTATGCGATGTTTGTTGTCCCATCTACGGTTCACTGCAAGATGTCCATCCCTCATAATGGAAAGATAGTCACCATTGACCAGTTGACGTATTACGAACCGAAGTCTCAGACCTCCCCTGAGTCCATCATCTCTTCGATGGCC
The DNA here is from genome assembly GCA_034641835.2 of Pinus albicaulis. NCBI lineage: Eukaryota > Viridiplantae > Streptophyta > Pinopsida > Pinales > Pinaceae > Pinus > Pinus albicaulis. The sequence goes on from CM076574.1 coordinate 1,185,716,583, forward strand.
AATAAGCAAACCGTCGATCCTTTGACCAGTGTCTCACTCGGAGTCTACAAATATTCCTCATTGCTTGGTACATTCCATGTTCTTCCTCCTCCTATCTTTGATCCCATCTCATCGAATGTTTGCATGATGCAATCGTCTCAGGCTGCCCTCAAGCGGCCCACTTCGGCTAGTTAGCAGTCCCCTCGCCCTTCGCAGCCTACTCCTAGCCCTTCGATTCAGTCTTCTAGACCTCCTCCTCCTAGCCCTTCAGCTCGTAGCCATGAGCCTCTTTACCCTCCTGGAATGGTTCCTCCAGGCCTTAACCATTTAGGAGCTGTCTTGCCTAGCCATTACCCCTCCGTTCAGATATCGTTCCTAGCTCCCCCCCCCAAGGAGTGTACACGGTACCTGGCATGGCCACCCTCTCTCTTCCTAACCTGACCCTTGGGATTCCTATCTGGTACCTCGATCCTCTAGCCGCTACCCCTCCTGATCAACACAAGCCTTATCTTTCTTTGACCCAGGTTCAACCAGTCCCCATTACTTCCCCCGCTGCAACAGTGCCTCAAACACCTCAACAGGAACCACCTCTTGTTGCAACCACTTCGGGTAAGAAGGGAAAAGCTCGCAAGAAGGCCTCAAAGGACAAGGCTGCCCCAACTGACCCTACACCTCCCCCGCCCGCAAAGCCCTGTGCTTTGTGTGATGTCTTTGACCATGCCACCCATAACTGTCCTGAACTTCCCCGTATCAATCCCATGGTTAAATTTGTGTTCCCTAAGTCTATGGTCCTTGAAGCCTCGATTTCTTCCTTGAATGCAACCAAGAACCCTAAAACTATTCACACCAATCAACCCTGTGCTTTGTGTGATCTCCATGGCCATTATTCCCACCATTTTCCTCACCTTACGCATTACCACACCTCTTTAGAGGTAGTTTGGGGGTACAAGGTTGAACAGAACCAATCCACCTCTCCCATACTTGTGCAGTATGCTGCAGGTCAGACTAAGGATTTACCAACTCCCATTGACATTCCCCCTCCTGATGTCGAGATGATGGAGCCTGCGGCCACCATCCTCTACTTATCATCATCCATGAGACCCTCGGTGGAAGCTCCCTCTGAATCTTCCCCTGTTGTTTCGCTTGACCTCCCTTCAGTGATCACCCTAGGCTCAAAATCAGTATATCCCTTATCTGCTTGTTCTTCTGTCATCCCCCATGACGATGCGCATGTGAACCTTTCTTCTCATGATGATCAGTCTATTGGAAATACTGAGAGGGTGGGTGAATCAGTATTTCTTTCAATTGGAGCATTAGTTAATCTTCAATTATTATCAGTGTTTGTACAATGATAGCAGCAAACAAGAGGAACACAAATGCACACAGTTTTTAAGGTGGAAACCCACTCCGGGACAAAAACCACCTAATGCTTTTCTAATAATTCTTTTCAACTCCAATTGAAAATAAAGCTCCAACTTCCTAGATTCTAGAAAAGCATTCTTCTCCAGCTCCCACTGGATGGATGCTCCAACGCCCGAGATTCTTTAGTAGTCACTGAACGTATACCCCAACACTCAATGAGTTACAACTCACCCTAGCACCACCCTACCACCCTATAGAAGAATAAAATAAGAATGGACTCCCGTACCAGGGAAAATGGTCCACTTTACAATGATATAGAATGATGTAGAAGAAGAATATATACTATACCATAACCCCAACCTTGACACAACCACCTAATGATGATCCTAGACCTCCCAACACTGTCTCTTCAACCCTTGGCAGATAGACACTAGTACAATTTGTACAATAATGTATTTACAATGACTAAGTACAATGATACCTTTACAATGATTGTATGCATAGCTGCCCACTTGAAGACTTCATATGATGAACTTCTTGCTGCTGTTATGCACCTTAGTTGCTGCTCTTTTCATGCTACCCTCTTCTGCACCTTGTTTTTCTTTTCTGCCGTAGAAATTCTGGTCCTTTGCAATCCTTGAAAACACATGATCTAGCTTTTTCTTGCCTTCTAGGAGCTCAATATTGAATCTAGTGTATCTCTATTATTTCAGATCCTCAATATCTGATTTTTGTTCCTCTAGTAGTCCTCTAAGTCTTCTTTCCAATGCCACAGGTCTGACCCAATTTGCATTCTTCAAGAGAGAGTTATGCTCAATTTCTCACGCTGCCCTAATTATGGACTATTTCAGCAGAGCGTACTTGTACGGCGTGTCACGTATCATTGCTTCTTCATTTGCCTCTGAAATTGATAGAGTGAAAACTACAGAATTTTCACTATCTTCCACTTTCTACATAATTCCAATTTGATACTTAGAGAGAGAGTTATGACAATTTTCCCAAGGTCACTTCTTTGAGATGAATTTCAGGATCCTGCAAAAACCCTTACTTACACAGATCATATCTCCAAAAATATTGTGCAACTTGATCTGAAATTTTTACTGAATCTTCCTTAGGATTTCTACTTCACCTCATAAAAATTTCAGCTTCTAAGCCTTCGTATAAAACAATTTATAGTGAAAATTCCACGATGACCTGTTTCAGATGGCCGAATACCATACATAAGGAGGAAATGAAGATCACAATTTATATGAATGCTTAAGTTGAGAGGGGCTTCAACAAGTGAACGTGGGAGGGATCTTAGGAGCTTAAAAAATATTAATTATGACTTTTCAGTGACCCATGCCCCAACCCCAAGAGGTTTTAGCCCACTAACTGGGGGTACAAACTTCAAACATGAATATCTCTCAAACCGTGAAGAATTACATGGCGTGCCATATATCAATGGAAACATCTCGACAAGTAGAAACCATAAAAATCATTATTGACCCAGAATATATTAATTTGGTAAGTAAAAATTCCCATGCAATATTGGGTTAGCCCCTGGTGCTGCTTGGGTTGACATCAATGACAACCGCTGATCAACAATCTCCCCCTTTGGCATTGATGGCAACACAAGTACTCCCCCTGCGATCATGGCACCTCTTCCTACAACATTCTCTCCCCCTTTGACATCAATGGCAAAGGGTAACTCCCCCTAAAACACAACCATCCTGCGGACCTGTACACACTTCCACTCCCGCTTTATATTCTGAAAAAGGAAAATATAATTAGAACTTGGGAGAATCCCAAGCTTCTGGCAAAGATATTCCAATGCTGGTGAATATTTAATATGTGATTCTTTTGGTGCTGCTTGGAATCTTTCTACTTGTCCAACTACTTGCATAACATTTAGTTGGGAGGTTGTTACATATAGAAGACTACTAATCATAGATCTGTACAACCTTTGATCCACATCCTTAGATGAGTTGTCAATGCTCAATTTGCAACCAAGTAAAGACATCTCTAAATCACTTTGCACCTTTGTAGCAAAATTCTTACTTAGTTGATCATCATTGCTACCAATTATTGTATCATCGTCTTTAGCTATTATAAATGCTTTAGTTGCTTCATCCAGAACATATATGTCATTTGGATCTCGACTTGTTGTAGCCACAATTTCACCATACACACCTTTCCTGATTTCACATTTCGTGGAGTTGAATAGTATTGTCTGTCCTTGATCACACATTTGTCCAACACTGAGTAGATTGTGATTCATGTTTTCAACCAATAGAACATTCTTGGCTAGAACATCTTTGCTTCCAAGAGTGACAGTACCTGATCCTACAACATTTTAAGATCCATCATTTCCAAAGGACATGGTTCCATCCTTCTTCTCTTTCAGAGATACAAATTTATTTCTATCTCCAGTCATATGCATTGAGCAACCACTATCAACATACCACACATTTTTGTTCTTTTGAGCCTTGAGATTAAGAGCACATTTATCATTCTTCTTCTTCTTCCATGTTTGTTCATTCTGTGGCTTCGAAGATTCTTCTAGAGGATTTTCAAGTCTGCAGTCTTTGGCTATGTGTCCAAAGTTTCAACATTTGTAACATTAAATATTATTTCTTAAATGTTCAAATCTATTGATATTTCATTGAGCCCTGGGAGGTTCATATTTGACAGATCTCTTGGAATTGTATTCTTTCCTAGGGTACGTGTGACATTCTACAGCTTTATGACCAAATTTTCCACATGAATAACAGTAGTCATAAAAAATATGTTGGTACCTGGATGGAAATTTTCATCGATGAATTGTCTTCCAAGGTTGTTCTTGCGAATCTTGTCCAATGAAGTCTACATGCATGTCAAATCTCATAGGTTCATTGTATTTTGTTGTAGAATTTCATGCTTCTTCTTCTTTTTAACCGATGCCAATTTTGTCGTTGTAATATCGTTGATTGTTGATGAGTTCTTCCAATGCCCTTGAGTTGTTGGCATAGTTTTGGATAGTTTTTCCTTTCTTCACTTCCTCACGCAGCGAGACTACTTTGGCTTCTAATTCTTCCCTTTCTTGGTTGCTTTCTTCCAACTTCTTTTGAAGTGACTCTTCAATGCATTTGTGGAAACCTTCAACTTCAATTTTGAGACCTTGAACTTGTTCGCCAAGAGTTTTGGAACGGATTCTCTCTCGCTTTGAGATCTTTATAGCTTGATTGGCTTCCTCATAAAATCCGTCTATGGTCCATCGCTCTTCTTCGTTGTTTGATACATCTTGCTTATTATGCTTGGGTTTATCGTGCGCTTGGCCATAAACAGTTCTCTCTCATTGGTCTTCTTCACTATCATTGTCTTCATCGCGATGATGAGCTATCTTCTTTAGAGAGAAAGTTCCTTTTGGATCCTCGCTTGTTGAATTTCTTAAAGCCTTTCTTTCCTTTTGAGTTTCCATCATCTTTGTTCGTGCATTTTGCTGCAAAATGCCCAACCTCACCACAGCTGAAACATATCAATGGAAGTTTATTTTTGAATTTTCCCTTACCAATTTTTAGTTTTCTCATAAAGTAAGCATATTCTTCATCCGAAAGACCTTCTTCATCATCTTCCTTTTCTTCACACTTACAGGTGCACGTCTTTTCAATTGAAGGTTGTTTGTCCTTATTGGTTTTCTTATATGCAACGAACACACTTTCTAGATGCGAAGTACCCTCTTCTTCATCAAGTCTCATTTCATATGCTATGAGAACTCCATGTAATTCCTCTTTGCTGAGTTTGTCCAAATTTTCACTATATTCTAAGACTGATACCTTTGGGTTGAATCTCCCTGGTAACGTTCTAAGAATCTTCCGTATAATAGTCTTCGTCAACATGTATCCAATCCCGTATATTGGTTATTTCATCAAAATATTGGAAGTATGCAACAATGTTGCAATCTTCTTTCATTCTGAGTTGCTCAAATTTTGCTCTATAGATTTGAAGCTTTTCTTCTTTGACATTTGAGTCACCCGCATATATATTCTCAAGCTTGTCCCATACATTTTTGGCAGTTTTACAACCCAACACCTTATGATAAGAAAATTCAATAAGTCCACTGATAATAATATTCTTTGCTTTTGCATCATTTACCAAATTCTTCTTACCTTGTTCATCCGCAGTTGATGTAGATCCATTTTGAACAATGTCCCATACTTCGTAACCTTGCGCCAAGAGATAGACCTCCATTCTTCCTTTCCAAAGTGAATAATTATTTTCATTGAATAGAGGTACACCATTCTTGGTATACTCCATGACCTCCTTCCAGCTGTTAAACTACTATTGAAGGAACCAAGCTCTGAAACCAATTGTTGGAAATACTGAGAGGGGGGGTGAATCAGTATTTCTTTCAATTAGAGCATTAGTTAATCTTCAATTATTATCATTGTTTGTATAATGATAGAAGTAAACAAAAGGAACACAAATGCACATATTTTTTAAGGTGGAAATGCTCTCCAGGACAAAAAATGAATTCTTTTCTATAATTCTTTAATATTCAACTCCAATTGAAAATAAAGCTCCAACTTCCTAGAATCTAGAAAATAATTCTTCTCCAACTCCTGCTTGATGGACGCTCCAACGCCCGATATTCTTCAGTAGTCAAGTGAAGGGATGCCCCAACACCCAATTAGCTACAACTCACCCTAGCACTACCCTACCACCCTATATAAGAATAAAAGAAGAATGGACTCTCGTACCAGGGAAAATAATCCACTTTTACAATGATATAGAATGATGTAGAAGAAGAAGATATACAAGACCAGAACCCCAACTTTGACACAACCACCTAATGATGATCTTAGACCTCCCAACACTGCCTCTTCAACCTTTGGTAGATAGATACTAGTACAATTTGTACAATAATGTATTTACAATGACTAAGTACAATGATACCTTTACAATGATTGTATGTAGTGCTGCCCACTTGAAGACTTCATGTGATGAACTTCGTTCTGTTGTTATGCACCTTGGTTTCTGCTCTTAGCATGCTACCCTCTGTTGCACCTTGTTTTTCTTTTCTACCATAGAAATTTTGTTCCTTTGCAATCCTTGACAACACATGATCTAGATTTTTCTTGCCTTCTAGGAGCTCGATATTGAATCTGGTGTATCTCTATTATTTCAGATCCTCAATATTTGATTTTTAGTCCTATTGTATTCCTTTGAGTCTTCTTTCCAATGCCACAGGTCTGACCCAATTTGGATTCTTCAAGCGAGAGTTATGCCCAATTTCTCATGTCATTCTCTAATTATGGACTCATTTACCGTAACGTACTTGTAGCGCATGCCACGTGTCATCGCTTTCTTCCTTGCTTCGAAATTGATAGATCAAAAACTAAAGACTTTTCAATATCTTCCACCGTTCACTATCTGCCACCGATACTCAGAGAGAGTTATGATGATTTTCCCAAGGTCACCTCTCGGAGATGAAGTGCAAAAGCCTGCAAAAACTCTAACTTCCACAGATCACATCTCTGAAAATTTGCGCACTATAATATAAATTTTTACAGGATCTTCCTCAGTATTTTGGCTTCACCTCATAAAATTTTCCGCTTCTAAGCCTTCGCAGAAAAACATTTATAGTGCAAATGCCACGATGACCTATTCCAAGTAGTGAAATCCCGACATGAGGAGGATGTGAGGATCACAATTTATATAAATGCTTAGGTTGAGATGGTATTCCACAAGTGAATGTGGGAGGGATTTTAGGAGCTTAAAAATAATTAATTATTGACTTTTAAATGACCCATACTACAACCCCATGGGGTTTTAGCCCACTAATTGGTGTTACTAAATTCAAACATGAATATATCTCAAACCGTGAAGAATTATGTGTTGTGCCATATATCAATGGAAACATCTCGACAAGTATAAATCATCGAAAACATTATTGACCTAAAATATATTAATTTGGTAAGTCAAAATTCCCATTCAAGATCGGGATATCCCCTAGTGCTGCTTCGGTTGAAATCAATGACAACCACCGATCAACAAGAGTCGAGATTCGTCTTCGTTGGCCATGTGGTCTCCCTTCCTCCAGTCACTCCATCTTCTATTGTGATGAAGACATCATGGAAGCCATGTCCACCCCTGACTTCATCTTTCCCGTCCATAAATGGGATGGCACCATCCGTGCCTATGGTGAATTTCGCTACCTGAGCACAAGCTACACCTTTGGTAGCTCCCACACTCCACCTCACCGTCGGCATGTGAGTAGTAAACATCCTACCCAGATCACTCCCTCTCGCGGAATGTGTTCGATTTCTACTTTGCGCTCAGGTTGCCAGCATTATTCATCATCCTCCCATTTATTTTCTTGTGGCACCTTTCAGATGGACCTCCCATCCACACCTTATATCGGTTTTGCTGATGGTGCAAGTCGTTACTCCCAGACTCTAGCCTCGGCAGGTTGGGCCATTTTTACCCCCTTGCATTCGCTTGTTCTCTCGAACGCTGTATGCATTGGTACTACTACCAATAATCAGGTTGAATATGATGCAGTGAGAGGTTTATTGGCTGATGCCCTTTCACATCGCATCCTCCACCTTCATGTTCGTTTAGATTCCCTGCTTCTTGTCATGTAATTGAATGGTGTCTATCGTGTGCACAATCCTATCCTTTTTAGAAGATATTTACGAGTGAAGCTTTTGATGCGTGAATTTGAAATAATTACATTCTGTCATGTACCTAGAGTACAAAATCACTATGTAGATAGCATTGCAAACCATATTCTAGATTGGCATTGAGCACACGCATTTAACACAAGACAATAACATAAAACTATCAAAATGATGTATATACATAATATGTGTCGTATAGAAATTTTTAGAGTCCATCAACTCTGATACATATGACAAGCCCATAGCATGTTACAAAAACTCAAAACTAGGGGCACCACCTGCCCCTACACACTAATCACTATCTGGAGGATCCCAAGCCAATGGCTCTGCTCCCGCAGCTCGTATATCACGCATCCCCTGTCCGGCCATCGCCATCGCCGCATGACCCCTCGCCACTCTGAGGGTAGACCAATACATGGCTCTATGTACTGGTCCTCTAAGTATTGCTAGTCGTGCTTTGAAACACCGATCAGTAGCCTCTCACATCTACGATGGATGTCCTTCAAGAGGGTTGTTGCATCCCCATTTTGCTGCCTCGATTCACTAGATTCTGCAGCTCCTGATACTGCAAGTCATCCCATATACCCAGCCGGTTTTACTAGTGCTGTATCTGCATACCAAAAGTGGAAGAATCAGTACCATATACAATATTATGAAACTTTACAATGCACATAAAAATATTAGCAATTTGTCACTTACCATTGGGCCCCCATACTCGACCAGGAAGTAGTGGCAAATCCGAGTCCCCAAAATAACTCATCCCATTATAGGGATAGTCGTCTATGTACAATGGCATTTGATCCCAATGCGCAAACAACTCGGGTCGTAACACCCATCCGACTGCCCCACCTCCTCCTCTACACAGTAGTCGCCCCAACTGGCACATCCTGAGCTCTCTCGGGCCCCCATCCTAGAGTTTTATACAAGGTTGAGGTGTCAGGATCTTCTCAAAGAAGAGCAAGCACAAAACTGTATCATATGCACAGTCATGGTTCACTTGCCGCCTGCATAGCGACAACTATCATTTCAACGACAACGCATCATTTGGGCCCACCCATAGTAGGTCCCACCCAACACACTCTCCACAAGCATCATCTACCCTCCGGTGATGTGGTGGAGTGCCTGGTTGCCCGGGATCCACAACACTGCTGCGGCCATAGCACGGGTCTCTAACCTCTCTAGATCCCCGATGGGTATCCGAGTCCCCTTGACTTGGAGACCTGGTCGACAATGATTCTCTACAAACTCCATGATGTTCCGCCCTCACGGTAACATTGGTTGTGTATTCCCAACCATCCCAAGTGGTGGAAGACCAGTGAGGAAATACATATCCTGGACCATCAACTCGATCCGGTGCCCCTGCACTATAAAGACCTCATGGTCTGGATCCCAATAGATGACAATCTGAGCCAATAAGGGCTCTCCAGCTCTCATCAGAGGGTTCGCCAAAAACTTCAGAACCCCAAACCTGGCCAATGCACCGGCGGGACACCCCGATCCTTCCTGGATCTCCGACCATACGTAGCCCAGTCTCTCTCTCTCTCTCCAATTGATCTATACCTGCATATCTGCACAAAACCATCATAATTGTCGCATAATGTGATAGGAAAGATTGTATCCAAAAACACAAAAACCCAATTTCGCCCAAAACGGCATAGAAAACCCCTCCCCGTCAGCCTGATTTTCAGCCCAACTCGGGATAAATGTAGTTGTATGCCTAAAACTTGCTACCCAAGTCATAGTTTTTCCACCAAAAAGTGCGACTTGGCCGTGAAGAGGAGCAAGTGTCTATTCCTGAGCTCTGGGGACCTAAACTGAACTTTCAATCCACTGAAATGAAAGAGTAGGGTTAGGCCTCTTACCTGCAACTAACGGATCACGATTCCAATGGTTGGTTTGTCCGCTACGATCACCGCAAGATTTAGGGCCTTCTTTCCTCTCTACATTCACCATAGCTCCACATGAAAATGAGTGAATTTGGAGGGGAAATGCCTTATTAAAAGAGAAACTCCTATTTTTTCTTTCACCTGCTATGGCCAAACCGTAGCATAGTTTGACAAACCATCTGCACCGTTGGAAAGCTCTCATCGAGCCCTAAAATGGGTATCTATTAGTTTTCTGTGATTTGATACTTCACCAAGACACATTTTGTCCACGAAGCATCACTTCACTACTCCCCAAAATCAAATTTCTTCACTTGCAACACTTGTACTTGAGGGCACCACTTTTCCTTCATACTTGTCCATGTTTGTGTCGATTTTCGTCGTGAGTAACCATCATGTACTCATGCTTTTATGGTCCCCATTCGACCTTTTTTGTGTGGCAGCATCATTGAGTAGCCCTTGTTTAGAGCATCCAATTTGAGTCATCATTGCATTCATGGAGTCTATCCCGACTCCCTTTGTATCCCGCTATAGTCCTCCATCCTTTATTGCTTGGTTCCTCTCTCGTGTCGCACATTATGGCCTTTAGCCCCACTGTCCCCTATCCCTCATGATATTTTGTCAGTTGCTACCAGGTCATCCATTCCCTTTATGCTCTAACAAGGGAATTCATTCATCCGCTACTCAGTACCCCCCATTTTATCATCAACCTTGGTGTTAGTCTATCAGCCGCTCTACTATTTCTCTCGTGCCTTAGCTGAGGATCCCTTATTACCTCACCTATGGCAGACCTCCTTTTATTGACATCACATCATTCATTCCAAAAGACAGGTCTAGAGGGCGGTGTACCTTGGTTCTAGATTCCACTCTTGTCCGGTGCCTTGGATCAGGCAAAGGGACTCCTTATTTCCCTTTGAATTGATTGTTTCTCAGCTCTAGCTCCTTTCAGCATGATTGAGATCTATATACTTGATAGTTCAGTGATACAGTAGTTGATATCAGTGATTCCTTGGTGTGTGTGAGATGTTTTCAGCCCTCATGAGGGGGTGGCCCTACAGGTAGCCCCCCACATGCCTGGATGACCTCCAAATTATAGCCTTTGATGTAGCTCCATATATTTGATGATTTCGACTCTGTACTCGCTATAACGCTTTCTGTTTTTGCATGTATCAGTCAGATTTTCAGAGCCCTTTCCTGTTTACAGGGGAATTTGGGTTATATTTGTATCTCATGTACTCAGATATTATTGTATAAGTCCTAGCCATTATCCCAGACATGGTATGTATGTGGGATTCATTATCATGTTTTTACCTGGCTCATGTTTATGCCAGCATGTATTATATTTTTCAATCCCTTGTTTATTGGACGCACTATTCTTTGTACTTTGTCTCGACAGGCATAGTATGCCTCCCCTGCTGCCTATAGCATAGGTACTCACTCATAAAAGAGATTTGTCTCACCTGTAAGTCTCGCCTCCTTAGGGTGTAGTCCTCTAGTGCTTTGGTCTACCGTATATTTCTCTCTCTTTGACTTCCCCTTCGGTGTCTAGTGATTGAGTTCTTACAAAGTACTTTGGTCATACGATTAGCTCCTAATGCCTGGTGATGTTTGGGAAATCTACACCATTTGGTGGTCATCTAACTCCGTTACTATTATATGGACCTAAGTACACCATGTAAGACCAATTTTACCCTAAGTAAAATTTCTTTCACTATGAAAAATAACTTAGTAAAACACCTTTATTAAGTTGTTTATGGTCTAAACAAGAAACCCCATGAGGAAATATTAAATAAATCCACATTTGTTTGATTTTCCTCAAGGAATAATTAGTTAAACAGCAGTTTAATTAATATTCCTAGTCATACCTAACCCAAAATAGGAAAATTAATTAGATAAATTATTATTTATCTTATTATTTTCTAGGAATAATTATTTAAACCTTATTGAAATAACATTCCTTGTTAAATTCAACTAAATCACTCATAAATAGTTAAATAAATCATTATTTATTTAATTATTACTCATCCACATCCTTAAAATGATAAATAAATCATTTATTTATTTATTATTTACTAATAAATGGATTTGACCCAAGTCAAATTCCTTTTCCCTCCAACAAAAATAATAAAATATTCCATAAAAGTTGGATATTGATTTGGTTAATAATATTTTAATTATGCACCAACATCTAGACTAACTCAATATTTTGTTATAAATAGAAGGGTTTTTCCATTCATTCATCACCTTTTGTTGCCTAAAGATCACTTTGGATCTATACTTTTGGTCTGACTTTGATCCACCATCATTGTCATATTTTTCTATCTTTTTGTTTGTGAGCTCCCTTTGAGTTCCATTTTTGTCTGGGTTTTCTACACCATCAAGAGAGAGAAATTTTAGATATGAAGTGTTGACGACTTACAAGAACCCATCCCATTGAGTAGAAATGGTAACATCCTTCTATGTTTTCCTCCCAGGTTCCCTTAATATAAAATTCATTCAACATATTCTTGTCTTGTCTATTGGATGCATGGAGTAAATCTCATTTTTATTTACTGCTTAATGTCTTTTGATGCATAGATCTATATTTTTGCAGCATTTATCTTGATCAACTAATTGCAAATCTAAATATATTGGCAGCCATCTTTGCTGTTAGGGCTATTTGTTATGCACAGGTAAATTGGTCTTTTTTTGTACACTTGCAATTCAGATTCATACTAACAACCACAAAGTCTAGCACTCAAATATCTTCGTTTCAAATTTTTTATGGTTAATAAGTGGTCATGGTTTTTTAACTTGATTTAACCTCTCTGCGTTTAGAATAATAGACAAAAGAGTTGAACTCTATCAACATTCAACAAATATTTTTTTCTCTGTTGGCTTTGGAAGACAAAATAAATTATTCATTAAATAATATGAAGCACAAACATAAAACTATCAAAAAATATTTTGATAAAAATTCTAAGTGTTAGCTTTCAAGTTAAACAGAAAGTCCTACAAGGGAAGCACTCAAAGTTTCATAAATTGTGGATAGGCCCTTTCACAATTGCAAGCACGGTTGGATCTAATTCATATATGCTTAAATATGACAATGATCGCTTCTTCCTTTACACCACCAATGGGTCACACCTTAAGGGTTATGCATAGATAGACACTGGATGATATATTTGCTTTTTTATTTTTTCTATACATACTATTTCCTCTCCTTTTCATTTTTTGTTGCTATTGTTTTTAATTTTCCTTTCAGCATTGTCCAGTTTCTTTGTTTCTTTCAATTTTACTATTTTCCTTTATTCTTCGTATAAGTGTTGTTGTGAGTACAATATGGTTTTTCCCTTTCAAATATGAGCCATTTTTTATAATATTAACAATTGTTAAATATTTTTGTAATTTTTTTACTATTAACTTCTTATCATATATACCTATTACAGAACAAGAAAGAATAGTGATTATTTACTGCTTAGAAGAAGTTGTTGCTACTAAAATTGACATCTCCTCACCATTTTTTCTACTTAAAAAATTATAAGTAGTGTTCTATCCCATATTATTGCATCCCAAGGTTCCTCCCCCTATAGGACAGCATGCCTATTGTTTCTTACTACTCCAAGCTTTGTTTCTACCTAGTCATCCCTTAAATTTTGAGTTACAGCTTATATATACAACCCTCCTAATGGAGTCGCCAGATGTTGAGCCACTTATATAAAAAAAAAAATTGCAAATATATGTGTCATTATCATGATATATCATCTTAAAAATACTTTAAAATAAAACTCCTAAAATAACCCAAATTCTAAGTCTTAAGTAAGTGGGATCCCTTGGAAAAATAAGGAGCATTGACATGACATCATTTCATAACTTCATGTTTTGTTTTTCTTACCTCAGCACGGGGCACTATAAGAAGCTATACATAGTTATAATACACACCACAATCCTACTCTTTGATTTTACCATACACCATAGAATATACGATACAATACATGGAACATAGCTTTGGTAATCACATAGCAAATACGGTAACGATGGGTTCGATGTTTGGCATAGTTATGAAACAAGATTTAGATATATGATAAGCCTTTGTGAGATACACAATGCATATGGAATTAACCAAAAATTACAACAATATCTATTTGTGAATAGTCATGAATTGGCCAATTAATGGATTTGATGTGCACCATAATTTGAGTTTCTCATTAGGCTTCCAACTATGTGAGGGGTTATGTTCCTGGAGAAAATTCCTAGCTGTAAGGAGTCAGTTCACAGGCATGTTTATATTCATGGAAAATTTTAAAGAAAAATGGTTGGAGTTAAGTTATATAAATGAAATGAATAATTTAAATCATAGACATATTATGCCAAATCAAAATGGCTAATACTTGAGGGTTGCAAACCTCAAAATCAAGGTGATGGTAAGAAGAAAAATTTAGAAGAGACGAGATTTTTAAAACTTAAGTAAATAATAATTTAAGTTTTAAACCCCGAGAGTGAAACACTACAAGGAAAAGACAGTCTAGCAGAGGTTATAAAGGAGGTTTTTAGTGTTATAAAATTGGCCAAAATTGTCAAAAAAACATTTGCTACAGCATCTGTTTTTTGTAACGGAGGTTTTGATGGAGCTTCTAACGGAAATTTAACACAGCTAAGAAAAATTGTGCGTTCGGAGGTTTTTACAGATGTTTTTCTCATCGGTGCATGCATCATATGTGAACGCATCGGTGTGTTTTACCATGTACGCACTGGTACTGTAAATCATTAGAGAACTTTTGAGGTCTAAAATGGGCCTCCTAAGAAAAATGTACAACCAAAATAAAATTTATAAGAACTAATAGGATTCAAGATGATGATTTGAACCATGGGGGATTTTTCACCATTTTTGGGGTCAAAATGTAAAAATATTAAAAAATAATAAAATAATAACAACTACTTTTTCAACCTGTATTTTCAACTTATCTCCCTAAGTTTTTACTAAAATTTCGAGCGGTAGTACTCGTTGTATGCATAATTTAATTCCTCATCCAAGGAGTACCCATGTTACATACTTTCGATAGACCTTGCTACATGAAAAATAGGAAATACATGAAAAAACGTGATTGCAATCACATTTTTCATGTATTTCTCATTTTTCGTGTAGCAAGGTGCATCAAAAGTATGTAACATGGGTACTCCTTGGATGAGGAATCAAATTATGCATCCAATAAGTGTTCTCGCTTGAAATTTGAGTAAACCCATAGGGAAATATGTTGAAATTACGAGTTGAAAAAGTAGTTATTTCTTTTTTCCCTCTAAACTTTGGTAATCTAATATTATTTTATTATTTCCACTATTATTTTATAATTTCCTGAGGAGACCCATTTGAGACCTCAAAATTCCCCTAATGATACCAAGCACTGGGATGGAAAAAAAATTAGGACGCCCCAGGGCGTTTAGAAACGTCCCGATGCGTGTCACCCACAAAGACACATCGGGTTGATGGAAGGTGCATGCATCAGTGTCGTTAAGGTGTAAAAATGCACCAAGCAATTTAGGTGTTAAAATTCACCGGGCCATTAAGTTATAAAAATTCACCGATGCATTAAAGGCAAACCATACTGGTGCATGAAACACCTATCCGTCTGCTCGGGTGACAGTCGTCGATAAAGCGCACCACGCATTCTAATTGGTATTGGTATTTGTGCGTGCACATAGGTCGTAGGAACATACCGATGCACAATATCATACAAATGCACCGATGCACAGTAACCAACACGCACTGGTGTTCATTTTCTATGTTTTAGAAACATCGACCTGTCATTGTGCAATTATTGTGATTTTTTAAAATTCATTATTCATCAAAAGTCAACACATATCTTACAAAAATGTTCATATAAATTAATTTTTTTTAGTGAATTTGAATGTGATGTTTGGATTAATTTGTTATATCATATCATCAGATGCCACATCTCTTCATTATAATATTTAATCATCCATATATTTAATTAGTGGTGTAACCTTTCACAGTGACAATGGAGAATGCAATAGAATAAATTAAAACCTATTTTATTATATATATATATTAATAAGACTCTCTTTGTCATGAAAAATGGGACATTTATTGGTATCCCTTAGTCTTTCAATTGGGACACTATGTCCATTACATTAAACAAAATGTATGATTTCACAAACAATTAATTCAAAAAATACAACGCCTTGATTTGATATCCAAACATATCGATCATCATTATTCGTTGGAAATGTCGTCACTGCTTGAGCTACTTCCATGACTTGGGTTATTTGGAGGAATATTTTGTTCATTGTGTTGTTTTTTTTCTTCTTCTTCAAGTTCCATCGACAAACATAAAAATAAAGTGTAATGAGTGTATAGACATTGATGAGAATAATGAAAATTGCAATACTAAATAATATACCTCAATGTAAATCGAAAAGAAATGTACCATAACAATAATTGACTCATGAACTATACACATTCTTTCAAAACCAAATTTCATGCCATCTCTCAAAAATTCATTTGTTGGCGCAGTTCCATACTTTTTTTCCTACAAGTTTTATACCCCATAACAAATCATAGATTTAATATAAAATATTTTTTTGTTCTATTAGTTATAGACAGAGAAAAGTAAAACAAGATATATGCTTACAAATTCCACAATTAATTTATGATATGCCAACATATAATGACAACCCATAAAGCGCGTCAGGCATTCTAATTGGTATTGGTATTTGGTGTGGTGCTCATAGGTAGTAGCAACTCACCGGTGCGTAGTATCATACACACGCACTGGTGTTCATTTTCTATTTTTTAGAAACATCAACTTGTGACAATGCAATTATTGTGATTTTTTTAAATTCCTTATTCATCAAAAGTCGACACATATCTTATAACAATATTAATATCAATTAAATTTTATTTAGTGCATTTGAATGTGATGTTTGGGTGAATTTTTTATATCATCAGATTTCACATCTCTTCATTATAATATTTAATCATCCATATATTTAATCAGTGGTGTAACATTTCACAGCGACAATGGAGAATGCAATAGAATAAATTAAAACACACACACATATATGAATAATAGACTCTTTGTCATACAAAATGGGACAGTTCTTGGTAACCCTTTGTATTTCAATCGGGACACTATGTCCATTACATTAAACAAAATGTCTGATTTCATAGAGAAATATTTCAAAAAATACAACGCCTTGCTTTGATATCCAAACATATTGATCATCATTCTTCACTGTAACTGTTGTCACTTCTCGAGCTACTTCCATGACTTGGGGTATTTGGAGGAATATTTTGTTCATTGTGTTGATTATTTTATTCTTCTTCAACTTCCATATACAAACATAAAAATAACGTGTAATGAGTGTATCTACATTACTGAGAATAATGAAAATTGCAATATTAAATAATATATATAAATGTAAATCGAAAAGAAATGTACCATAGCAAGAATTGACTCATGAACTATACAAAACCAAATTTCATTCCTTCTTTCAACAATTCTTTTGTTGGCGCAGTTCCATACTTTGTTTCATGGAAGTTTTATACCCCATAAAAAATCATAGATTTAATATAAAATATTTTTTTATTCTATTAATTATAGACGGAGCTAAGTAAAACAAGATATATACTTACAAATTCCACAATTAATTTCTGATATGCTAACATATATTCACAACCCATATTTAACCCAATGTCAATCAATTCTTTTGATTGTTCTTCTTTGTATGTTAGCTCCTATTTGAATACATTCAATGATGATTGTTGTAAAACAACTTAAAATATACAAAAATGAAATCTAGTTAAGTTGTTATAAGGAAGTAACAATTACTCACAAACATAGATATCAACCCTTTTCTTCCTTGTCGTCCTATTTTATGTGCTGAATGGTTCCATTTTCTTTTCTTTTCTACAAGAAAATACTTGAAATTTAATATTTAATGCTAAATTGTTTATTTATTGCACCTAATCAAAAAATTTGAAGCACGTCATTGTTGAGATAACTCATTGTGCGATGTAATTATGTCCATTTCTTTTACCATCTCCTTGTACACCTTTTTGGACATTCCTACTGGCATATTTCTGATATCATCTTGTTCATCCTTTGAGATTTTCATAATCTTCCTGAAAATGTAAGATGACAATAAACTATTTAATTTTTATATTGATATATGAAAAGTAAATATAAAAAATGTGATATTTATAAAAAATTTCTTTGTAGTAATATATACATATAATTCTAGAAAAACATTTGAAGGAATATTACTTTTTAAATCCTTCTTTTTTGTTATTGTACATTTTTTCTATTAAAAGTCTGACATGTCTCATTGCCCAATTCTCTGAAGACTCATTCTGTAGTTTAAATAAAATTTGGTTCTTGGAATCATTGGATTGATTTTTTTATTGTAAGTGGAAAGAACATATATACATTCGTTCCATTAGATCCCTCAAAGTTTTGTAAAAGTTTTCCCCCTTTTGTTAACCTCCAGCACCATTCCAAATGAGCTAAGGAGCAATTCATTTTCATTTGCATGTTCTATTTTTTTCTTTTCTTAGAACAAAATTCCTTTTATTTGTTGTTGGTGCCTATAGAAAATTAAACATATCTTAATTAATAGATTGTTTAAAACATGTTATCTAATATTTTTAATTATATTATTAATGAAAATTCAAAAAAGAAACTCATATTGGATCGATGGTATTTTTTCATTCACCTTATTCATCCTTCTGCAATTTTTCCCTCAATATTTTACGCTCTTCTGGTCTTAGATCAGAAATAATCTTATCCAACTTCGTAAATTTTTGGCTCTCCATGATACACACTAAATAATACATATTAGTTAAACTTACATATATTTCAAAAATAATAATTTTTTTAAATAATTTACAAAGAACTTGCTTTTTTTTCTTTTCTAGATGTGCTATTAGTATTTTTGTTACTTGAACTCTTGTCAGCCATTTTTTTTATCAATATGAAACTTGTACCATTAATTAATATATTTTATAAATCAATCACATACTTTTCAAGTAAAAAAAAAATTCAAGAAAACGATGCACATTTTGAAACGTATGCATCGAATGTGGTGTGGTACGTTCTTATAAACACACCGCCAATACTGTTAGGTAAATTGACTCAGGGTTAGAGTCAAGTTTGACCAAGTTAAACAATCAGGTATTTTTTGGGCACATGGTATTGTGTACCCATGGCTTTTTGACCCATGGTATTGCATGTAATGAAGCCTATAAAAGGCTAGAAGGACTTCATTGTAAAGAGGCCAAAGGAGGTGAGCGATGAAGGCTCACTTGGCCAGATGGCCATGGGTTTGGCCAATGGTTAATGAAATTTCATTGGATGGGTTTTCCCCAGAGTTGGGGTTTTTCCAGGTTAAATATTGTGTGTTTATGTTTTATTATTGTTGCTGAGTTCACTAATTTTTCTCTCAGTAAATTTTATGTCTCTCTGGTTAATTTTTTTCTTCATTTGGTATCAGATCCATTGTCTAGGTTTTTGCTTTAGAGGGATGCCTTTGTGGTCAAGGTTAACCTAGAATCTCTTACGAGAGCAGGTTGATAAATGGCTTTGACGTTGAGTTTGTGGATCTACATTTGAAATTATTTATTTGCTAAGAGATCAAGCCAATTTTGAAGGTTGCATGGATGGATCGAGGGTTATGTATAGATCTGACTATGGATAGATTTACGTAGTAGTGAAATTGTGCCCAAATAAATGGAGAAGATGTTGAAAAACCTAGTTCGATGCAGACAACACAAGAAAAAAATATATATTGTGAGAACCCGGCTATGGATAGATAGGTGCCGATAGTGGAAGCCAACCCTTCTGTCATTGCGATTGTGTGAGAATACAAAGGAGGAGATGGTATGCCCATTTTATAAACAAGAAAATAAGAAACATGATTTGGCCCAAAAGCATCCGAAAGTGACCGTATGTTTTCACTCCGCTGGACATGACAGATGAAGAGTTGTTTTCGATGGTGGGGGAAGAGAGATCGATGGAAATGGTGATGATGGCCACGACAGTCCACTAGTTCGACCTCGACGCCTGGGCGTGATAGCGGTGTAGTATTATAAAAGGGGTAGTGTCAATCATGTTGTCAATTCAGTGGTTGCGGATTTGTTGGAGTCAGACATGCCTTACCGACAACCATGACTTGAGTATATGTTAGATGGATATAGGATGTTGACATTCCCGTTCAATCTAGTGCTAGAAAATGGATGGGGCAACGAAGGTAATCCCTTGTTAATGGAGATGGAGATAGAGTCGTCGTTTGAAAAAACTATTGCTATCGTAAAATTGTTCCCCTGTTGTGATCACAGCATGAGAGAAGGGCATCGAGCTACTGAATGAAGAGTTATTTAGAAGGTTTAGAGAGGCATGGCAGGTGTTGAAGCATGGACCTGAGAGCCTCAAATATGAATAAATGGAAGTGGTTGAGATCATTTTAGTCCAATTAAATCTCCTTGATGTGTAGAGATGTAGATGCATAATTTCTTCAATCATGTAGAGTAGGCCATCAGGAGATGGTAAGGTTAAGAACCATAAATCAGAATGGCCAGTAGAAGCGTAGAGGGCATAGTTGCACCCGTGGCTTTTTGGCCCATGGTATTTCATGTAATGAAGCCTATAAAAGGATGGGAGGACTTCATTGTAAAGAGGCCATGGGAAGTGAGTGGTGAAGGCTCATTAGGCCGATTTGGCCATGGTTAATGAAATTTCATTGGATGGGTTTTCCCTGAATTTGGGGTTTTTCCTAGTTAAATATTGTGTGTTTATGTTTTATTAATTTTTTTGAGTTCATTAATTATTCTCTCAGTAAATTTTATGTCTCTTCAGTTAAATTTTTTCTTCAAATATAGTAGAAACACTGTACGGTGCTATTTTTCAACAAGGAGACCTGGTGTGTTATATTAAAATCGGTGCATCGATTAACACAAACATAAATTAATAAAAAAAATATTATCAAACAATTTTATTTTATTTTTATTTTTTTTATTTTTTTTTCAGTATGCGCTCGGTGCGTTATACTACAATCGCGCACTGGTGCGCTATTTTAAATAGTGTGCACCAATTAAAAAGATATAAGTTTTTTTTTAATCGTGCAAGGGCTGAAATGGATTGGAATCTGACTCTACAAGTGGTTCTGTGGGTTATATGTCATACGCCTATATATAGTAATAAAAACCCTATAAATATAAATTGAAAAGCCCTAATTGTGAAGTCACATAAAAAAGAAGAAGCAAGGGTTTAACGTAAGAATGGTTTTCTTGTTTTTTTTTTTTAATTAAATCTAAATAGGAATATAAATTGTAAATGATTTTATTAGTAAAATGCACAGTAAAATTTAAAAGTTTTACTATGAATTTATTAAATCTAACAGAAATTGTAAAAAAAACAAGTATTACAGTAAAATTTAATAATTTACTATACTATAGGTTTTTTGTGTTAAACACCAGATGTTTCAAATTATGATTCTCTGAATAGTGCTATTGGTAAAAATTATTTTTCTGCTCCATAATGCTCTCTTGCTCCAGGTATATCTCTCGTGCAAATCCCTCTGAAATAAATTGGAAAAATAATGAAATAATGAATAGCTTTTACTATTTAAAGAACTTTTTTAAGAAATTAGATTTCCGAAAATAATTTGCCACCCATTTTTCAATTTATCGCTTTTTTTTCACTTCAAAAAAATAAAGTTGCGCTTTTTTTTCCCGATATTCAGTGTGTTTGTTAACCAAGAGCATTGGTGTGTCCATTAATAAAAATGCACTGGTGCTTCTGTTAATAAAACTGCACCATTTCGGTTAACATTACATTAGCACTGATAACAATAATTCCATTTTTAAGGCACTTAAATTACTTTTAGGTATGTACACCAAAATTTTTTGTTCATTTTTCTCAAATGCAGGGAGAAAATATCATAATTATATCAAATGGACAATTCTTCAAAATCCAATTCATTCCATAATATTTCTCAAAGTCCATTGCGGAGTTCTCCCTATCCATCTCTAGACGTAATTACCTCAGATTTTATTTATATTTTCATTATCTAATTGAATTTATTTTTTGATCCATGTCAATCTGCTGAATAAAATTACTGTATACAAATTTGGAGGTTTATGAAGATTCAAAATCAAGTTCAAATGCACAAAATATTCAAACAGCTCCAAAATGTCGGAAGCTCTTATCAGGAGCAGCATACGGCAAGGCACAGTTGGTAGATGAAAATTGACAGCCACTTCACCCTTCCAATTGTAACATGCCATCTTCTAGCCACAATCCTGGAACAATGATGGTAATAATAATTGTTTGGTATAATATAATTATTTAAACTTCAAACCAATTAATCATGCATTCTCGACGTGCTTACTAATTGATATCATCGATTTTGTACTAATAATGTTTAAATATATTTTTTGAAATTATTAGGATTCTAGTGATGATGACCGACCTATCTACCATATTTCGTTTCACCCAACGACAATGTCAAATTGAGAGAAGGCTGAATTAAGAGAAAAACTCAGAGAGGAACGATATCAAGAACGGTTTAATCAACCACCTATTCAATTACCACTACATCCAGATTCACCAATTAGAAATGACTACAACAATAGTAGTTCCTCACAAACTGGTAATGGAGGCAATCAAATAGAGGTTGGTATGGATGATTACTTAAGGGATAAGACTTTCATGGAGACAATGTATTTAGATGCATTCCAGACCGATGATCAACTAGGGGATAATGCTCATATCGATGATACCTTTTTCGAAAGCCTTAAATTTGCTTCCACCACCCCTCTCTTTGGACCTAGCGGTCAGTCAAATTCCACCCAGTTGGGGAAAACGATGTTACTGTACAACTTGAAATAAAATTTTGGCTTGTCGAATGCATGTTTCTCAGAAATTTTGAGGTAATTGACCATCAAGTCCCTTATATTTTGAGAAATATAATCACACAATGAAAATTACAAATGGTCAATTTTATGAAAGTTAATAATTATCGGCATTAATGTACATTTAATATTGTCCATGACAAACTACAGGTTATTCAAAGATAAGGTTCTTCCAAGTGACAATTTCTTACCTGGTAGCTGTGAAGAGGCAAATAAATTGTTGAAAATTTTGGGTGTTGAGTACATCATGTCATGCATGTCCAAATAATTGTATTCTATATAGAGAAGAATATGTAGAAAAAGAGATATTTCTAAAATGTGGGCATGACAAGTATGATAATTCAAGAAAGAAGGGTAAATTGTGTGGTCCTCCTTTTAAGATATTGAGGCACATGCCTATAATCCCAAAGATTCAAAGGCTCTTTCGTTGAAAAGAATTAGTTATGTTCCAGGGATGGCATGCCTCACATAGAAGTGAGTTGGGAGTTATTCGAATCCCAATAGATTGAATACCCATGAAGCATATAGAGGATACATGGTCCGAACAATTCAAGGATGAAGTGGCGTCAACCCATATTCCCTCCAGAACACCAACTATTCTATTTGGCCTGTAGTAGTGATCAATAACAATATCCCCCCATGGTTTTTCATGAAGAATGACAATCTTATTTTGGCTCTCATACTCCCTGGCAGAAGACAAGTGAAGAATATGGATGTCTACTTACAACCACTAGTGGATGAATTTAAGGAATTATGGGATGTGATAAATGTATACAATGTATCAAGACTCATCGCAGCAAAGAGGAGTTTTACATTGTATGGCATATGTGCTTACATGACACATGATTATCCAGGCTTAGGAGTTTGATCTGGTAAATTACATGTTTATTTATTTGTTTATATACGTTACAATATTATTTCGCATATTATTTATTTAATTCGTTGTAATTATTATGATCTTCATGATATTCTTAAACATTATATGCATATTGTATAAAATAATTTCATATGTCTTGTAAAAAAAGGGTATTATTGATGTAAATGTTGTGGACCTTCTCTGAAAGCTAGATGGTCCAACGACCTACGAAAGCAAGTGTATGAACCCTCCAGTGTATTCCTCCTAGAAGAACACCCTTATGAAAGAGCAACATCCGCTTTCAATGGTAAATGAGAGAGAACCCAAAGGCCCGCAATAACGACACCAGTTGAATGGCTTAGAGAATATGAGAGGGAGAAGGAGAAGGAGTTCATAGAAATTTTTGATTCAAATGGGGAGCCTATGCTCGATGATCTAGAATTATTTGACACCTATGTTGAGAAATTTCCCAGTGGGATGAAAAGGAAATCTATCTTTTATAACCTCCCATATTGGGAGCATATTAATATTACCCACTTATTAGATCCCATGCATATATTTAAAAATGTTTCATCTTCTTTATGGAGGCACATATCATTGAAACAAAGTGACACATTGGTTATTAGGAAATATATTATTACTTTAAAAACTAAAAAGAAACATTGGTCAAGACCTCCGGAGGTGCCTGCTGAACATATGGTGCTTTCTACACAGAAAATTCTTGCTAATAAGTCGTTCATGGTGCAGCCTACTTAGTGGATGGTGTGGCCTGCTCAGATGGACCTCCCTGCTCAGCCGATGGCCACGTATGCTCAGGACTAGGTGCCTTCTGAGATGGTGCAGACTTCTCAAAAGATGCTTATTGATCAGTACTTGATGTTGGCTGCTCATGATCTTCGGTACGAGGTGAAGGAGGAGGAAGTGGAGTACTAGAATGATGATCACTCCCCTCGTGATCATGATCATCAGATGAGTCGCTCTGTCATGCATCTCCACAATGCCTATCCCTCCTAGCCTCCAGTACTGTGGAAGCTCCAATGATATGATGCATAAGGGTCATCATATCGCGGGGCATGTATCTCCAGAGCTCTGTGAGCCTACGATTAGCCTATATCTCTCTTATCATAGTAGGGTGGACTCCCTCATCAATTAGGATTTCGCATAGTCAGTCACCCAACCTCATCCATAACTGGGTGTCTTCCCTATGTGACACCCCCGCGAGTATCTACACCCGAGGATCAAGTCTGTCACCCTGATCCGCCGCCTTCACCATCTCCTTGTCATGATCTACACCTGAGTCATCCAGTGGGGGTGGAATCATGTCCCCAACGAATGTGCCAATATCTACAAAATATATAGTACACAACAATAATTAGACAATTTCATTAAAAAATTTAATAAAAAAAGTTAAAGAACGTGTTAGAATACATTTTATTCTAATTAATTAATTAAGACAATAAAATGAAAATATATTAATTTAAATAAAACACTAATATTACCTCTCGCATTCGGTGGCTCATCTTGTGTGAAGAGGATGTTGGTACACCCTCGCCAATCCAAACTAGTGTACGGACATGGCACCATCATGAATGAGTTATCATTAGTATTGGCTAGCAACTCCAGTGCCTTAGTAGATATCCTAGCCGAAAACTAGGAGAGGCCCCTCTTGGGCATCATCTAGCGCCACATCTGCATCTATACATGCAACATAAGCCTACAAGGTTGTCGAACAAAAGTAGGCCTCATCTCTAGAAACCTCTCAAAAAACAAACAAAATAACTTTGAAGAAAAAGGGAAGGTCAACCTCCTACGTGCCTGAGAACAACATCTATCTAATGTTGTACAAAACTGCCGCAAAAAAATTGCAGACCATCTCACAAGTTGTGGCGTTTGGAATAAAGAATCAACATAAAATAAAATCAGGCAACTAATGCATTGCTCATCACTAGTATAGTTTTCAATGGTTTTCAGTAGTAGTGAGAGGCATCTCAACTCCTCTCGACCAAACGAAGCAATGCGCAACTAACCACCAGACACCTGAAAATCTGTAGGAGAAATTATATCATCCCTAATGTATCTGTGGGAATACTCCAACTGAATCCTTGTTTCATAACCGATGGGCACATCTGGGAACTAGGGAAAATCATGCCCTCTCCTATATAGGCCAGTAATAAAATATATCTCCTCCTCAGTGGGCTCATACCACTGGCCAGGACCAACCCGGAAAGCCTATCAGTGGGCATCCCACCTGTATATTAGTTGTCCCAATAACCCACTGTGCCCCTTCAGGGATGTAGCCTCCTCGTAGAAATTGAGGAGGCCTACTTCCCTTAGGAGAAATTGGGTGGTTGTCATAATAGGGAAAGGTTATAAAAGTCTCTCCCTCTCCCATGCCTCCCACAACTGAATCACGTTATAGCAGTCCTCCATATGATCTTGTTGTTCCCTTTGCTCTCTCTGTTGATGTCACTGAATGTTTCACATATTAAATACATTTTTTTTATTAAATTAGAAATATATTTACAAATATAAATATATACTTATTCATCACACACTGCGCTCGATGCGCATGAAAATGTTCGCGCACCGTAAAAATAAGAAATATTTTTACATGGTGAGTTGAACAAACTAACTGCCCCATGCGAAATAGTTTGGTCAACAGACCGCCCTCTTGAAAAAATTACATAGTAAATGGTGTGGTCGTGTAAACGACTGCACCGTTAATTATGTGCTACTGTCAAGCGGTGCATTGACCAAGATGTCCACCACGGGGCAGTGAGTTTGGTCAACGCACCGCCCTCCCAACAAAATTACATAGTCAACGGTGTGGTCCTATAAATGACTGCACCACTGTGTTATTTTTTAAAATTTTATCGGTGTACATTTTCTTGGTACCACACCAAAACCCGGTGCAGTTTCCGTTAACATCGTTTGCAGTGCGACCTGCAAATCTACAGGTAGCACCACGAATAGTGCGAGTCAAAGGGATCGAATGCATTGCGCATAAATTTTTTTTTAATGGTCAATTTTAAGTTAATTTGAAATTTTGATCCGCTAAAAGGTTTAGTTATTGAGAAACAAGTATATTACCTGTACATTTTCACGTCGAGGAGGCGTCTTTGTTGAGGTGTTCAAAAAAACAAATTTTTCCATAGTTTTCGAAATTTCAAACTCCACACAATGACTAATGGATGAAAGGAATGCGAGCAATGGGAGCACCGATGGTAGGGCACCTCATAAAATAAAAAATCACACCGGTACTTGAGAGGTCTATAGCACTGAACAAGTAAAAATGAGGTTTTTACGGCCGGTGATTTTTTTTAAATTAACCCTTTTTCGATGCGCTCGATTTTGAGACGCACCGGACATTTTTATCAATGGCGCACTGCACATCATTACGATGCGCTGGATTATGGAGACGCGTCGAGCCAGTTTGTACATAGAGCACAAGTGCGTTGGAGTACTTAGATACACCATGTAGGTTTGTACAGAGAGCACAATATCTCATCATGTACCAATTGATAGTATGCACTGGTGCGTTTCTCATCATGAAATGCATCGGTGCATTTTATGATGAGAAACACACTACAAAAACCTCCACCCACTAACCTCCTCTAGTGCCCTCTGCTACAAATGGATATCTGGGCTATTTTTATAATTTATTCCTCAAAAACATCTACTAGAGGGTCTTTTCCTTGTAGTGAAATGATGAATGAAATAATAAAACAAAGGGTGTGTGAGTGCATTTTTTGAAAAGAATGGAGCATTTTTAATTCACTTCTCTCAAATTATAGGTATCATTGGAAACTAACAACAACATAGGTAATTCTACAATCTTTAAATCATGATAAAATTTCAAAAGAAAAATCTAACCTTTTTTCTTCATACATCCATTTCAGTAGAAGAAAACATGACATGAAACAATAAATACGCAAAGAAAGAGAATCCATTGACTACAACTTTACTCAAATAATGGAATCATTATGATCTTCTTTAACTTCTCTTTGAAAATATCAATACATTGCAAAAATACAAATATCAAAATCTCTAAACCCTCTTTGAGTGGTTCCTTTTATCTTTTATTTCATAGAGCTAAAACTATTTTTTTAGTTACTGATGTAACTGAAATAACTGTCAAAACTATCAAAATTAATTATCCTCTAACAAGTCTTAGAAAGTGATTTTTAAATATATAAATTTACAATATTCCCATAAATGAAAAGTTCGTGTTTGAAAGAAAATTAACAGAAAAATAAAATATCACATTAGAGTTGTTGCATCTCAATTCCATATGGTCTTTCTTCCATTAGAGTGTGATGTGTCCATAATATATGGTATGAGCCTAGCCCACCTGTACCATTCTTCTTCACTAGCATAAGAGAAACAAGTCATGTTTCTGTAAGCCACATCCAAGTATGAAAACTTCTCATAATTTCGATTTGCAAGTAATAGAGTCTTTACTTGCCATAAGAGCTAAAATTCTTGTTG
Organism: Pinus albicaulis; assembly: GCA_034641835.2. Lineage (NCBI taxonomy): Eukaryota > Viridiplantae > Streptophyta > Pinopsida > Pinales > Pinaceae > Pinus > Pinus albicaulis. The sequence goes on from CM076574.1 coordinate 1,185,744,699, forward strand.
CAGCTAGCCAGAAATAACCTCCCTTTATAAAACCAGACAAAGCTGCAATATTGTTGAACTTTTTGTCTTAGTAGCTATATCATCCATGTACATTTTTTAAGTAATTAAGCTATCATGCTCATCCCAACATGTTCGGAGTCCAACCCTCACTAGTTTATTAAACTTTTTACTAAACATTGAGAATATTTTTTGAACATTTTTGCATTTGATCTTGGCTTGAATGGTAAAAGATTTTTTCTTCAAAATGTTTCTTATTCATATAATATTTTATGTTATGTTTGCAACTTCCAAGGCTATTAGCTCATTCCATGTCCTATCATTGAGACATCTGATAATTTTATTATATTTACGGGGCTTGTTATCCAACTCACCTTTGATCTATTGGATAACATATTCAATCCTGATAACCAGAGCCTTCTATTCTCCAATTGTATTAATATATCCCTGGACTACATCTATTTATTGTATTATCATATCCCAAATCAAATTTTTAACTTCTACGAGGGGTGCTTCTCCTTTCATTTGAGCCTTCAATCTATTTATCTCCACCAATATTTTGTGTTTCTCAACTGACATTTGTTCTTATTTTCTTTAGCTAATTTCAACAACTCTCCCTTATGATCCAACTCATTCCTCGGGGTCATTACCTCATATCATTGATATTGAATAATATTTCTTGCATCATTTAGTTGTACTTCGATGATATTGAAGCTTGTGAGAGCTTTGGTCAATTATTTTGAGGTATCTTGAGGGACTTGAATATCTGAGGAAGTAGATGGTGAAGTAGGACAAACATGAATTCTTACAACCTAATTTAGATCTTGAACAATATTATATAATTAAAATATCTCCTTAGTCCTCTCAGAAATCAATGTTAATAGTTGTTCCTTCTCTTTTTCTACTTTCACTAGTTCAGGTGTTTGTGCATGATTTGTCCTTGACATTTTTAATTGTTTCCTTAATGTTTGCATATTTGTCTCTTTGTTTTGTAAGAGGGCTTTGATAACATCAATATCTTCATGATCATCTCCCAACTTAACTATCAATCCCTTGTAGTTATTGATTTTCATCTGCTTGGATCTAGAATTAAATTTATCCTACCTCAGTTGATCAATCACCTTTTGAAGTAGTAGTTCTGATTTTGACATAGTTAAGGAAGATTTAGTGAGATCATGATATAGAATTTCCCTGGTTTGTTCTTGTAAGTAAATATTATCTACAAGACAAATATCATAAACATTTTTTGAAGCATCCATTACTTTAAAATCAATACCATCCTATATGCTATGAGATGTATAATGGACAAGAGATAATTTTAATTGGTTTCTTTCAACATCCATGGCTGGAAGAATTCTGGTTTGAGATTCCCAAGTTTATTGTGAATAGGCTTCAATATGTAATATTTCCTTTGTTTTCTTTATCCTCTCCTTTATCTTCTAATATTTTCTTTGTGTATATACTATATTTCCTGCATGAATTAATTATGTTGTTCTTCCAACTAATGTACTTGGTGAAGGTACAAGTAATTTTGGATTTGACAATTCCATATGGAAAGTAAGTTCATGAGAAGGTGGTGCTCTTAATTGAATGTCTAGAATTTTATCCTCTTCTTCTTCAACTATGAGTATTTTATTTTTATTTTTCAATTATTTCAACTTCAGAATGAGTTATCCTATCTCTCTTCAAATTTTATCCTTAGGCATTGGGTGTTCGCAGAAATATCTTGCTTGTCTCATGTCACTTCTATAGATTGTTCTCTTTTCTCATCAACTTAGATATCTTTATTTTCCATTTTTTCAAGTTCTAGTTGGCTATCATGTTGGTATGTTGATGAACCTCCTTGGAATATTTTATCAGATATGACATGATGGGGATGGTAATTTCAGATCTTCCCCTTAGTCAAATTCATTTTTTCCAACATGTCTTATGCTAATTTAAATGTTTTCTTGGTATTCAAAATTAAAGGCCCTACTTTATTTTTGAGTTTGAAGGAAAGTTATTGATGTCTAGGTGGAAAATGGACTTGATCAACATTAAGGCTTTTTCTGATGTATTCTAATGCAAATACTCCCATAGGGAGAAATACAGGTAACTCATATGGGGTAATTACTCCATACAACCTGATTTCAATATAGTCTTTAAAAACAAATTGGTTCCCAATTTTGGTATCAAGGATGAGTTGTCAGAGTCCTTTAATGTCTGGTAAAATTATTTGTGGGGCTTGATCATTTAGGATGGTGAAAGCAATAGGCATAAGGTGAATAGGTAATGTGAAAAACCTTGATTTGCAAATTTTGTTCTTACATTGGTTGTCCAATATAAAACAGATTGGGGCTAACCTTGTATATTCTATATGTTGAGGTCCACATGAGTAAATTTGGTAAAATGTGAATATAATATCAAATACACAATACAATAGGGGAATCTAAAATATTTAGTATTCTAAAATTTGGAAATTTGGAAATTAATTGATTCTGCAAGAGAAGTGGGTATATCCAATCTAACCCCTGATTGAATCATAATATAGAAAAAAACCAAGGGTCTTTTCTCCCACTATTTTAGTTTCAACCTCCCCTAGGATTCAAGAGATTAATGATACAACTTATCAAAAACTTAAATGAAATTCTACAAAAGGTGAGTGGTGGTTTTTTATAGAATTGTAGTTGCATAGGGTAAGATAAACTTCAGTAAATTTTCTTTGTCGGTCAATGATAAAGGTGTGTATGTCTGCACAAGGGTTTAATATGTAAAATTCTAAAGGTTCTCAACAAATGGAAAAAAATTATGTTACCAATTGGCTTTGGAGTAATTGAATTACAATATGACCCTCTTTTGAAACCACAGTAAAATTGGAGGGGACATAGGAAAACAACACCAAGTGACAAACTTAGGAAAGTCATAGGTTTGAGGTATACTTGTGAAGGATAAACCTGACTCGACCACATGGAAAAAATCATTGGACTGGGTGGCATGTTGTATGGCTTCTTCTCTAACTAAAAATATGTCTACATGGAAGCGTGTGTCATGGATATCAGCCTCCCTATCTAACAGTGGGACATTATCATAATTCATAATTTATTTAGGTGGTAGGTTCTTAGCTTTAGTCATTTACAGAAAAGAATGGAAAATAGTAATCAAAGAAAAAGGGAACAAGGCTACCCTGGAAAAACAATGCAATTGAAAGCTGATGTGGACTTGTTGGAACTATTATATAGAAATAATATAGCAGTGAAATTTGTCGGTCGAGTTCGGTCCAGTCTTAGGCTCTGATGAAAATGACATATTTTTCCCTTTCCTATGTAAAAAAATATATGTTTCATAATTTGGCATGAGCTATAAAATTTCCCATTTGTTGATGGCATCATGCTAATGAGGTGTTGATGTGGATAGCCACATCGTATCCAAATATTAGTTATGTGGAATCTAGATGTTTTGTTGGAAATTGTGTCAGCGATGGATCATACCTTGCTCACTTGTCATTAGTCCGATGTGTGGTTGTACACGCATCCCATCAGAAACCACTCAGTGGTTTTGAGAACAACACTACCCCCGACCTCCCCAGATTTTAAAACTGGGATGGGGGTCTGTTAGGGCCCTATATTACTAGTGTAGTCCCTTATTGTTGTCAGTGTGGCCCCATTATTTTTATTTTTGTACCCATGTAGTCCCCATATTGTTATTATTGTGCCCCACAATATCCCACTATTGTTATTGTTGTGCCCTTACATTATTATTGTTAGGTCGGCTAGGCTTATATTGTGACCCCATGGACTCCTATATATAGAAAGTAGGTTTTTTCATTTGTGTCATCCAAGAATTGTTAATTTATGTAATGTAAAGGAGGTTTCCCCCTCGAAGTAGTTGATTTCTAAGGCATTGATCTCTCTTTTATTCTATTTTTGGAGTTGGTTTCATAACATTTAGTATCAGAGCTTTGGATTCTAGGGTTTTGCTGCCTCAAATAGGACATCATGGTATTTTCGCTATACTTATTTTTCTACAAAGGTTTAGAAGAAAAAAAAAACCCATTTGTGAAGAAATCATGAGGAACTTTGTGTAAAAATTTTAGATCTTATTTCGCAATATTTTTGTAGATATGATCTGTGGAAGTTAGGGTTTTTGCAGGCTCCCGAATTTCATCTCAAATATGTGACCTTGGGAAAATCATCATAACTCTTTCTCTGAGCATTGGATTGGAATTATGTAAAATGTGGCTTAAGTTAAATGGATTTTAGTTTCCTGTGTATCGATTTCAGAGCCAAAGGAGGAAATAATGACATGTGGTACGTTGTACAAGTTCGCTCTACTGAACCAGACCATAATTAGGTCATTGTGGGAGATTGGACATAATGTTGTCTTGAATAATCCAAATAATATCAGACCGATGGCATTGGAAAGAAGATTCATATGGATAATAAAGGACCGAAGATAAAATCTTGGGGATCCAAAATCATAGAGATACATCAGATTCAATATCTAGCTCCTCAAAAGCAAGAAAACAATGTGTATTTTTTTTTTAAATTGCATGTCTTGTTTGAAAAATCAGTTTGAAGGGATTCCAAGGACATATTGAAGCATAGATATTAGTATTGGGTTCTAAAATTTCGCCTAAAAATAATTCAACACCCATCAAGCCCTCATAAGGCTCTACTATGAATCATGAAGAGGATGAAGTACAACATGATATATCAAAATTACAAGAACAAGTGCAACAAATTTCGCTCTCGCAAAGAGTAACAAAAAATGAAATGGAAGATAATATGGATGGTTTGAAGAAATGAGTGGAATCTAAGATGGATGTTTTGAAGAAAGGCGTGGAAGCTAAGATGGTTTTTAAGCCTCAGAAATCCATTGCAACAACATGGGGGAAACCACCCGGTTCGGACCTTAAGGCAACTCATTTTCTGTTTGGTGTAGTGACTCTGACTGGGGATAAAGGGACTAATTTCCAAATAAAAATAATGAGGGTGTGTTTTTCTATAATATCCAAATGGAGGAATCATTTTAATCTATTTTTGCAAATAATTAAATATCTATTCTATTATTTACCCAGGGTGTTGTTTCATTAATGCGATCTAAAGGGATATCTTTCAACAATTGGTAATGAAGATTATTCAATAGTTGAAAGAGATGAAAATTATAAAAATTATTATTTTGATTAAAAAATTTAATCAAAACAATTGTGAAAGATGTATCACATTCATAGTTTTGATCATATATAAAATAAGGAATCATAGATAAACATCAGTAAAGAAGTGCATTTAGAATTTACCTATAATAACAGATTTCATACATAATACAGATAAAAATATTTGTTGTCAATTCAAGAAATAAAATTCAACATAATGTGTATAAATACGATATATGTGATGTTCTACTCATTAAATAAACAATAATGTCTGCTCCTCTTCAAGTCAAATAAATTCAATGAGTACAAAAGTGAAAATTCTGTTAAACAAATTCAATATCAAGAGAAATCAAACTTGGTTCCATTAACTCATCAAAACATTCACAAAGATACAAAAGTGCAGTCTTTTGCAAATGTTTCTTGATAATTTCTGGACCCTTCTCTAAATGCATGAGAAGGGTTTAAATATTATCTAATATGCCTAAAATAGATTATACAAAATTTATTGGAGGAGGTTTCAAACAACCTTCCTCGTAATGAGTAACTTAAATATAAAAATAAATAAAATATAATCTCTAGATATTATTTGGAAGCTTTCTCGTTTTCCAACTGAGCCTGAAGGTCACAGATATCAGTCATTTTTTTTCACTTGAGGTGGTGTGCCGAATCTCATTATGATATGTCCTACAAATATGGCTTCAGTGAGAGGTGGAAGCATTTTCTCTGTTTAATTTATTAAACAATTCAACGTCATGGTTTGGCTCTATGGTTTAACAAGATACTACCATTATGCCTCCCAATCCATCTTTGAAATCTATTTGAACGAATATCTTTGAACTTGAGTTTTTTCCTTCCAATTTTCACTTAATTATAAATCTAGCAGTGTGTGTGAATCGCCTTCTTTGATCAAGTTGGTAGTATGAAGCTTATGGGTTACTCTCTCTATAATATTCCTTGTTGCTCCTGCTGCTCTTGCTGCTGTTCACTCTTCCTTTTTTATCTAAATATCCCAGTCAGGAAGATTTGCATTTCTCCCTTCATATGTTTATTGCCATGTAATATGATCTGAGATTTTAGTATTTAGTTCTTCAAATTTAGTTCTCTGATCAATTACTTGATTTTCCAACTGTTCACTATTTTCTAAATAAGGATTGATAATAAACATCTTTTGGCAGAATATACCATGTTGTATGGAAAGTTCAGAATTAAGTTGCAAAGATTCTTTGATAAATTCATCCTATTGGTATATCTTTGTACCTAGTAATAAATTCTTGCATTTCAAAAATTTGCAGATCCTTTCCAGTGATATATACTTCATAATTTATTTTAATTGCTTCCATATCCTTTTGCAATTGTGACAGTTGCATCTCAACTTGTTTATTGAGTTTTTCAATCTCTAGTTGTTTCTCTAGCTGTGAGACTCTTTCTTCCTTTTCTTTTAATAAATTTGAGACCTCAGCTGCTTTATCAATTTTGGTTGTGGCATATGCTCCTACAAATTGTGACAACTCAGTAAGATTTCCTGTTGGGTCAGTGCTAGTGTCTTTCCAGACTACTTCCATTGACTCATTTCCTAGTAACACTTGAGTATAAGTTGTCAATATTCTTTGTTTTCTATGTCACCTTACTACATACTTATGCTCGGGACTATAGAACACATCTATAGGAGGAATTTCCTCTATTTTTAGGGTGATTTCAGATGTAAGCAATGCATGTATAATATCTACTTCCTGTGAGCTGGTTTCTTGATTATCTCTTGTCTCTGGATTTGATCTCCTCTGAGTTTGCTGAGGTGTATGAAATTCTGAATTTTCTTGAACTTTCGTTATCACTTTTCTATTCTTGAGGATTTGACTAAATTCATCCCATTTTTTTTCCTTATCATTTCCCTTTTTTCTATCAATAGTGCTTTTATTTGTATCAATTTCCATCTAATGTTCTGTTGATTTCTGACTAGTCTTGGTTGTGGCTTCTGTTTCCTTCTGTGATTGTTCTATATTGTGAATTGATCCTGCTTCAAAATTGTACTCATCAGTATTGATACTAACACTGCGTGTATCCTTATTTTGGGTGGTTAACAAATTCAATGGAATTTGTTCAAGTCTTTTTCTTTTGAATTCTTGAAATTTGTGAAAATCAATTGGATCCAATTTCACCTTTTCCCAATTTATAACTTACTCAAAAGACTGAGCGGATTCAAATAGATCTTCAAATTTATTAGCTTCATGAATAAATGCTTTAACTTTCACTGACACAGTAAAATTGTAAGCTACCTTATCAGGATCATATTACCTGCTTGGAATGGTGGCTAATTTCAAAATTTATATGTTTTGAATCTCTTTTATTGCATGACCAAAATCATTTAGTATAAAAACACCACACTATACTAGGAAAACTGGCCATAAAGCTTTCTTTGAAACTTTGAGGCTCTTTGCAAGGTTGTATCCTGTTGTCTGATAAGAAACTTCCCCTGCTAGCAGTTTATCAGGAACGTATAAAGGAAGAACATGAGGTTTTGCAACACTCCTGAAAACTCTGATGTAGGTGAACAATTTTTCAGTAAAATATTTCCCAATTGGGAGAAAATCTACACTTGCTTCTTCAGAAAACCTTGGGGATTTCTTGTCAAAAATAAGTTGGTGCATGGGCAGCATAGCACCATGACAAATCCGGTAAAAATGAGATGTGAAATAGGAATGCCATAACTCTTTATGACTGAGGTGAATAGGGTTTGGGTCCTAACTGGTCCATTTCCAACCCATGATTGGAAATTTAGTGCAGAAACAGAGAGCGTCCATAATATACACGCTCATATAAAATGGGGGAAAAATTCTCATGGATGTATTTCTTTTATGACGATAGTCTAAGATAGTCATACCTAGGTTGTCAGATAGGATGGTGGCCCAGTTAATTATAATGGAATTGAGACATGCATATATCAAGGGTACCCATTGTATTGAAAACTTGGTACTGTCGGGTTTTCCATATAACCTACATAACATAACTATGAGGAGATGATAAACGATCAATAGGCTACATACCCATTTTTTCTTGTTTTAATTTGTTTCCCCCGGACCTCCAACTCTAAATAATTTTTAACGTTTCATCATTTTCTTTGGAAAATTGCGATAGAAATGTTGAATCATAAGTTTTCTGAGGCTCTAGAAGATGGTAAATTTGCTTCAGGTCTTCCGCTATGAAAGATCCCATGAGTTACATCTTTGAATTTTTGAATTCTATGTTTGCAATGTTGACATTGTCGATTACCCATTTAACCATATCTGTGTATGGTAAAATTTTAGGCCTTACTGCTATCCTATGAAGGAAAGAGCAGGTTGCATCACTCATTTGAGTTTTCGATGGCATTGAGGAATCAGTTGTTGGTTTGATTTCAGTAATTTTGGGTTGTTAATATTTGCGGAGACTGTAAATAACCCCCCATGTCGTCGCTCCTGCGTCTTTGTTGCATGTGGCATCTGAGAACAGGGGTAGCATTTTTGTAGTCTCAAACTCTGAATTGCTTTGTTTTTTGTTCTTATGCATCATTTTCCTTAGAGACATATCTTTGGAAGCTTTCCTGAAATTCAAAGAAGTGAAGACAAATTGAAAAATACAGAGCGGATGGAACAGAAGAATTTCAAATCAACAAATGATAATCAAATATTTTCAAAGATATTGGCATTTAACTCAACGTAAGGGAGAAAATTTATTTATTTTCTCGAGACACTAAAAATAGTTAAAACGCCTTAAAATTCCTATTGACATTTCATCCAAGACTATTAATGCTACATACTCTATGTCTAATCAAAATATCGCATCGCAAAATTCAAGTCGTGAAATATAGTTTTGTTAAACATTCATGCGATAATGCGATTGCGAAATCACAATATCGCATATCGGGATTTTTCTTAGTGTTTTGTTTCAATTTCTAATATCGGAAGCTTTATTGCAGTATTCGGGCTTTAAATGCTACGGGAAAAATTATTTCAATTTATCGCATTTCGCATTTCGCATTGGGTAATAATTATAAGAACTTTTGAAGACTTGTGATCTGCGGTATGCAGTAGTTGCGACATGCGGTAGCCTATAAGCACTTTTTCTTTAATCTTAAAGTTATTTTATGTATTCTTAGTTTTTGGGCATTTTCAGACTTTAAACATTGACTGAGATATTATTTTATAATAATTTCAGGTCTGAGACATCATAAAGCACTTATGGAAATTTTGAATTATATTATGCTTTCGATCTATCCTTATAACTAAGGCTTCGATGAATTTTTTAACATTTATGAAAGGGATCAAAAATTGCGTTTCGGGATTTCGCTTCTTAATGGCATTTAAGCATTTGTTCCAAAAGGATTTGTGATGTGCGATATGTAAAATTTCCAAGCGGAAAGTGTATAAAACTTGCATTTCGATATTACTTAAGTTTATGATGAATTTTTTAGAGTTATCACTCATTCTTTAAAGGAAATAAAATTTAAAAATGGTCCCCATATATTAATATAAATGGGGGGGTGTTGTATAGTAGAAAAATTGGTGATTCACTTGGGAGAACCAGTTATCTCTGATCAATTTTATTTTATTTTGAAATTTCTAAAACTTTCAAAACAAAAAGAGTTGCAGGAATGAATTTCAATATAAATAATACTTCACTAATTAATAAAAACTCACTTGATTATAATTCATAATATTTCCCTCTTTAAGATGAAAATATGATCGTCTGTATCAGTCTTTACGAAGTTCAAAAAGATAAAGTAGGTGGCTCTTTTAGATTAGATTTATATACATATACTCATTTATCATAGGTAGAGCCCCTGCTGCTAGCAAGCATTCATAGCCTCGACATGGTTACCTTTTACCCAACAATGATTCATTATCCCATCCAAATAATATCGCAATTTTCAAAAATGAGTTCACAATCATATAATTTCACTTGTTTCTTTTATATATATATAATTATATATAATTATATATTTTTTTATTACTTAAAAGTCATTGTCTTGGCTTGGTAACCAAATATTGACAATTCCATTCACTGGTTGTAACTAAACTGATCAAAATGGCTCTTGATGAGACCCCTTGTCTTTTGATACAATCTCAAGTCATTACCTTGTTTTGGTAGATAGTATTGGTAATGTCAGTTTAATTATTTTCCTATGAACATGGTAAACAAACTCTTGATGAGACTTATTATCTTCTAATATTTTGCATATTTTTGAATTTCATCCTGAAAATTGAAAAAATTTCCGAATGGGGTGAATCATTGGCCTTTTTTAGGGTTTCTGGATGATAATATTAGAGTTAAAGTCGCTTATTTGTAAAGAGTCTTTACTATGTTAAATATTCTTTTCTTGACTGATAGTAGAACAAACATACTTTTTGAAAGTGAGAGTTTATCAAAGAATAAATAATTTTAGTGAAATTAAATTTATTTGAGATTCGAATTTACAATTATTTCCTTAACAATTCTTATTTATAGAAGCGAAAAATCAAAAAGTTTCTCTGAGATCATTATTTGAAAAGCTAGAAATAAATACTATTCAACTTTTGTTTCTCCTAGAAAAGAAAACACAAATAATTTACAAAAAATAGAAGGGATTACCTCCAATGAAAAATACTTCTTTATAATTTTCCCATTAACATGAAAATAATCTTTCTTGCTTGATAGATCTTGCAATAAAAACGTTGATGGCCCTATTTCTTCTATGATTTGAAATGGTCCAAGTCACAGTCTTTGGAATTTGGTATGTTTATCTTTTTCCTTGTGTGTTTTATCCCATTTCAAAACCAGATCACCAATTTGAAATGTTTTTAGACTAACATAAGTTGTGTCAAACGAAGCTTTAACCAACTGTTGATGATGTGCATGTGTAACTTTGGAATTTTCTCTTTCCTCTTCAAGTTTAAGAATTTGGAATTGTCTTACTTGGAGAGAAGAAGAAGGTGATTCGTTAATAAATTGGACTAGGGAAATAGAAGGAATAAATATATTAGTAGGAGGAACAACTTCTCTCCCATAAACAAGATTAAAAGGAGAAGTTCCAATTGAGGTCTTATGAGTTATTCGATCTACCCAAAGAGCAAAAATCAATGATTTGTGCCAATTTATTTGGTTCTAGTCAACAGTTTGTTTAATGATCCTAATAAGGTTTTTATTAGTTTATTCTGCTAAACCATTTCCTTGAGGATAATAGTTAGCATAATTTTTAAGCTTAAAACCTCTTTTAATGGAAAATTCTATCATAGCAGCACCTGAGAAATATGATGTGTTGTCAAACATCAAAGAAGTTGGTAATCCAAATATAGCTATGATAAATTGATCAATAAATTTGATAATATTCTCATAATTGGCCACTTTTAGTGGAATTGCATCCACCCATTTAGTAAAATAAACAATAGATATAAGGATGTATTTATTTTGTTTGGAAGAGTTAGGAACGATCTCACCAATTATATATAATCCCCATTTCTCGAATGGTTGTTTAATATTAACTAGTTGTAATGGCAAACCTGGTTTCCTTTGTCTTCCGAATGCACTTTGGAAAACCTTACATTTCCTCGCATAGTCATGAGCGTCTTTGAATAGTGTTGGCTAACAATAACCTGCATGCAGGATTTTATGTGCTGTCGTATTTCCTCCAAAATATCCTCCAATTGGTCCATCATGGAGTTCCTGCAAAAATTTCTCTACTTCAGTTTTCTCTAAGCATCGCAATAACAGGGAATCAGATTTCCTTCTAAAAAATACATCGTTGACCATTTCGTGTTACTTAGCTTTCAATCTTAGAGCATGTTTTTTTTTCTAATTGAGCCGCATGTGGGCATATCCAATTTTGAAATAAAATTTAAGATTAGAATATTGAGACTGAGCATCATTGAGGCTTGTTGAAAATGCAACAAGATGATGGAGCTTAGTGAAATGAAGTCGCCTTCACTAAGTGGGCCCGCAGGCTATTTTTGGCGCAAAGTCTATTTTTAGACTATGTCTATTTTTAGACATATGGAGCATGGTCTGGGAGTTGCAGTATGCTATTCTTGGAGTATTGGTCATGTTGATAAAAATAGATGGACCTCTATTTTTAGACATTTAGGTCGAAGTCTATTTTTAGACTGCCTAGCTAAAAATAGAAAAGTCAAATATTATTTACCCTTAATAATATTTGGACTCTAAACTTCAGCTTACTCTCTTAGAGCACTTCAGTTCGAGCTACAGAAGTGGCTCATGCATCTGACAGAGGAATTACGCTATTCCTAGGGGTTTGGTGAGCTCATGCATGGTTGACTTCAGTTAGGACTTTAGTGGCAGAAGTTTGGTGGAGTTGATGAGACAGTTGGTGGAGTTGTGTTCAGTTTAACTTAGTTGAACTAGTTGTGATTAGTTTAACTAGCTAATCAACTAGTAATGAGTGGAGTGAATTAAATATTATTTAATTCACTAATTATTAACTCAGTATTCAACTCAAGGACACATCATTTCACTACAGTGCATGGACAGTTCAGTGGAGACCAGTGAAAGAGGTAGATGAAAGGGTTGAGATAGCTATCAGTTGTGACATTAGTTGTGCATGAGATTTGCACCACACTTGGAGGAAATTTCCCATGAGGATTACGATGTCAAGCCAAGGATATTCGAACCTTGGATCTCTCATTAGACCAGCCTTGATTGCGCAATAGAGGCAGGCAATTAGTGGATGAGTTTTGAACCTGTGACTTGTTCAAAACCAAGCTAGTTTGTGTGTAACTTTATGAGATAGTATTGAGTTCTTGTGAGGAGTATTGTGCTATGTACTGTTACATGTTCTCTCCATATAATATACAAAATAGTTGAGGGGTTTTCAGCTATAAGCTTTCCCCATTACATATTGTGTTTATGTGCGCATGCGACTGTTTCCATTTCCGCAAATTGATGATTGATTGTAGAAGAGATTATGTGTTGCATATGAATTCGAATTAGTATGTGATCAGGATAATCTTGGTGGATAAATATTCATGATTCAGCAAATTTCTACAAGGCTTACCTCAGACATTTGTACATTATTACCTAAATCTACTTCTGTTGGTAAATGGGATTCTCTTGTTAACATTATGAAAAAACCTTCACCTCTAACAATTTTATAAGGTCTAATTTCTACGTCATATTCTTGTAAAGCACTTACCCAATTAGCCCTTTTTTCTCCTACCTCTCTTTGCATCAATAATTTCCTTACTGCAGAGAATGGAACTATTATCTTCATGTGAGTTTTGAGGATATATAACCTAAAAAAATTTATAGATTTGAAGATATAAAATGCTTGTTTTTCAAGAGCTGAATATTTTAGTTATGCACCTTGCAAATTGGAACTAAAAAATGAAATCAATGCTTCAACTTGTTTCACATTAAGCTGTGTCAAAATAGAAGCATATTATGTATCTAAGGAGAATGTATATAAAGTAAAAGGATTAATAAAATTAGGAGTAGTCAATAATGGAGCATTAACAATATATTGTTTTATTAATTCGAATGCTTCTCTCTCATTATGTCCCCAGTTGAAGACTGAATTTTTCTTAATCAATCTTTGTAAAGGAAAAACTATCTGCGAAAAATCAGGGACAGATCTTTTTACAAAATTTATCTATCCCAGGATTGACTGCATGGTTTTCTTATTATGAGGGAAAGAAATTCTTTTAATTTCTTTGATTCTTTCAGGATCAATATAGATACCTTTTTTGGACACGATTAATCCTAAAAATTTTCCTTCATCTAAAGCAAAATATGACTTTTTCGAGTTAAGTGAGATTCCATACTTTTTACATCGCTCAAATACTTTCTTTAAGTTATTTACATGATTGGTTCTTTATCCAGAATAGACAATGATGTCATCAAGATAAATAACTATTATACAGAATTGTGAATTACAGATAAAAAATGCTTCCCTAGACAGGTGATAATATAGAACAACAGATTAAAGACTATACGACTTCTTCTCCTAACTAAGAATAGACACACAGAATATATTAGAAGCTTACTTGTAATCCAAGCACTTCTAAATGTTTCCTTCTGTCACTTCCGTTGTGGCTTCAAATTCAAGCGGTTTGTGCAAAATTCTTCTTGCAAGAAATAACACTAAAACAACAGAAGATAGCAATAATCCAGATGTCTATTCAAGTTAGTTAGCTAAATCAGTAAAGCATAAACCATATACATCAACTAAGATCTTATAATATGGAAAATCAATGCCAATACAGATGCATATAGGGAAAAGTAAGTTGTATTCTTTATTGACGATAGAAGGAGAGGTTACAACCCAGTGACTGATTTGAAGTGACCATTCCAGCAAAATTCCTAGCCCCATCACAGTATAAATCTCTCCAGCAACTGTTACACAAATCATACTCTCAATTGAAAATCCACCAACATTTCTCTACTCAAATTTTTCCTTATCAAACACTCAGATCTTTGCTCAATTTATAGAGAGGCTGAGGCAGTTTTACAATCAATGACTTTCCAATAATAGGCAAGACATGTTCCATGTCAAATGGACACATTGATTCAAAGTTTGACACATGTGAACTCTTCTAGAAGGCACTGGCCAAGTGGATATTTTGGAACAATGAGAATTTCGCTCCCAATGTGACCAACGCACCCATAGATGTCGAGAAGTTCTTTGCAGATCAGTCTTGCATGGGGCTACCTGCATATGCAACACACTTAGTCCCCTTAGAGGCAGCATTGGTGAGCTCTCATATGCTATATAATAAACTTCAAACCTTGGAAACCTTTTCTTGATGAAGGTAATGATTGATTTGTCTTGTTCTTGTCTTAGGGCATGTAGCAATTTAAAAATATAGGGGATGATATACCCTTAGTCATTGGTCCTATAGATGATGCCCAGTTAATCAGGTCATTGGGAATGATGCCCAAATTGACCTATAACAATTTCCCCCTAAAGAATGAGGTCAAAATAATAAAAACATTTGATTGAGATTCTTTACACTGTGATGGGCTGGAGACGAAGCGGATTAGTCACCTGCATCAATCTTACAATACATTACATCATGATATATCCTCTTTGATCATAATTTTTGAGGGTACGCATTCCCATGTTCAACACATAAACAATCTAATAACATGTACATAATTTATAAAGTCGTCGACATTGGAATGTTGTCCAATCCAGACATGCCTAAAGATATAGGCCCATGTTCAGATGACAATCTGTATGTAAGGTCACCGTACAGATGATGTGTACAACAATCCTGAAATCGCAGCCTGGATGGCTGAAACTAGATCTGAGGTCTTCTTATCTCGTTCACTCGATCATTCAAGTACAAATCTAGCCATGTAAATATATGATTTGTCGTTGAACGTGGAAAGACATCATTTGATTATCAGCCAATGATGTGAGTTGTTAACAAACGCGAGAGAACCACCATTAATGAGAATATCCCTCAAGGTACTGCAGTACATTTCATAAGGTGTGAATAGATGATTTAATGTCGAACGCCAAACAAATATTTCAGTCAAAGGTCCTTAAGAGAGGATCTTTTCGATGCTATAACAAGCTTCATGGTACTGGAATCTGAAGTTTCTAAGTGAACTTCCTGGGATATTTATTTGTTGTCGACAGCAAGTCACCTTATTGCGAAATGGGAGTTACTGAATTTGGATACAAGGGTATGACTTGATATAGCAATTTTCAGGGATGACGGTCATGACAATAAAGGTTTACGAATATTGCAGAGGGATGAGTTTATTCACTAGATGACTTCTCTTGAACATATCAGTGACACTATGATGATTTGGCATCATTGACCCAAAACCGAAGTGAAGGTATGATGAACCATAGGTGTGAATGAACCGTCAATATGATTACCCAACCCAAGCAGTCACGAACATGGAGGGAAGGAAGTGTCATGTTCAAGAGAAACTTGCTACCATAAAGAAATTTTTCTCACTTTTCCCAAATTTTCCCCAATCATTTGTTGACCAGTCCCTCTTTATTTTTTAACAAGCTCGAGGAGGGTAGCATTTTCTTAATCTATAATTCAACCCTTCGGGCGAATAAATTATCGCTATTTAATAATTTAACAAGTCTAGTGATGAATGAAACTCGATTCTTGCCATGATCGACAAGACCGTCGCTATTTTATGTTTTAACGAGCTTAATGACAGTGATAGCCCTGTCCTTTTTCATATTTAAAGAGTTTGAAAAAGAGGACGAAATAAAACTCCATAAATACTTTTTCGTAAATTTGTCACTCAGATCTGAAAAAGTGTAAAATAATATCTGAGAGAACCTCTTTGGTCATGTTTAACCAAGGTATTCCCTTTTCGTAAATAATATATCTCAGTCCGAAAAAGGGTTAAACTTATACTGTATAGATATCAATTCATTTACTTTTACGAGATCGAAAAGACAAGTGCTCGGTAATATTTTCAAATTATCGGAGTCTGAAAAGAGCCAAAAGAAGACTCCAGTGGTTCCTTTTTTGCTGTTATCAAAGCTCGAAAAAGAGATAAAAGTGCGCTTCAAATCATTTCTCATTTTTAACAAAGCTCAAAAAATAAGGAGAAAAAGTATGCTTTGTGGTCAAGTCATTCTTTGAAAAAATCTGCATGATTAATCTATTCATCAGTTGTATTTCCTGTTCAGAACAACATCAAATGGATTAAAAATACCTGTTTCATGATAAAAACATAATAAAACTATATTCATAGCAATATATTTAACTTGAAAATAATTAAATGACTATTAAAATTAGTTTCGTTATTCATTTTTACCATTCGATAGTTACCATTTGCATTTTGGAGCTCTGAACCTGATTTTGCCCTCGAACTTCAGCTGCTGATTGCGATTGTTTCTATGGATGGATTTCATTGCTGTTTGATCCAGGTTAGTGCCATGAACATCCTCTTTCCTTTGGTATTCATTTCATCTCCAATTTCTGCAAATTTTTAGGGTTTTAAGGCCCCTAGGGTAAATTCTGCCCAAAATGAGGGAAACGCACCCCTGAATATCGAAACCTGCGTTGCATAGAAAGTACAGTGAAGTGTACTTGCGTGTGAAACACATTGTCTCTTGTTAGGGAGTGCGTTGGGCGCAGTATAAGTTTTTTATTTTCTCATAATGCCCAAAATTGATCTAGTTTTTTGCAATGAATGGAATCTAATGGATATTATGGTTGTATTTCAGGTTTCCATCAGATTATAACGAAAATTGCATGGAGGGAAAGATAACATGAAGAACAAGGTATGATTGCCTTGAATGATCCGGGTATTGTAAGAGCCCTAAGAGATTGTGGACTACTTAAGTACTTCAAATTGTCGGGAATGAGGCAACAAAGAGAACTATTGGAGTTCTTAGTTCGAGCATGGGATTCGGTGATAGAGGCATTTCATATTAAGAACCAAGTGATTCCCATAATATTTGAGGATGTGTATTTTCTCACAGATTTTTCGAGGAGAGGTTTTCCCATTTCACTCTTAGGGTCTACCGTTGGAGGAGAGACAGTGAGGGGTTATATTCTACAGTATTTCTATGCAGGGGCAAAACCTAGAAAAGATGGAAAAATAAACATTTGGGATGTCAAAGATTTGCCTTTGAGAACTATCCTTTTCACGATCGCTAAACTTTCCAGCACCGTTACACTACATGTAGAAAATAGCTCGTATATGCAGTATGCACTAGAGTGTATGGAGCCAACAGCTTGCAACTGGTCTAAATTTGTTCTATCTTAGATAAAGGAACAACTGAATAAAGCAAAGGGAGGAAGGAAGAATAATTTCAGTTATGGTTCTATCCTTATATCCTTCGTCTTGGAACGGATTCCACTGATGCAACCACAACATGTGACACTGGATATAGCTAGTCCTAGAGATCCTCGGATGCAGAGATGGGTAGAACTCATGGGTCAGCATGCAAGCCAATCGATTGTTGTGTGCACTACTTCATTCTTTGCCTGGTTCCGGTGATAGATCATCGCCATCGATGAGTACGCATACGAAGACGTTGATTTCTGAGGAGATCCACATTTAGCATTACCAGAAGGTGCTCAGTGGGGTGCAATGGGTAAGAATGTTTTGACCATGTTTTTTTATTTTCCTAAGGTTTCTACAATGTTTTTTTATTTTGATGTTTTCCCAAGACTAAACTAAATGTTTGATGTTATGCAGATGTTGGTCGTGTTCAACCAGTAGTGGAACCGAAGCGCGAAGCATATGTGCCAGTAGAGAGGGTTGTCAGGAGAGAAATCCTTCAGGATCTTGATATGGCTGAGACTCTGACTGAACTTCAGCAGCACATAGAGGGTTTGACCCTCGGGATTCCAGATTTCTGGATCGAAGAGCTTCCTATGCGACTACAGTGACACACTATTGGGGTTCCTAACCATTGGATGTGGTTACTTTGTAGGATAGCTAGATATATAGCATGTTACCATGAGCACCACTAGTTTACTTGTGACATTTTGCATACATTTTGAGGTCAGATGACCAATGTGTCTTGGGCACAAATTTTGTAAAAACTTATAACTATCTATCTATATGATCTCAGAGTTTTTCCTATGTTTATTGTGCAATCCTATTCAATGATGTGAATGTTTTCTTTGCATATGTTGCAAATGTCTGTCTAAAACTTGATTAGCTAATGAATCAGTCAATGAGTTCCAATTTCTGGAAATGTGTTGATATTGAATAAAATCAAAATGTCTTTCCAAAAGTCGAACTCTAAGGAAAAATCTATGCAATGTTGGATTTCTAACAGTATAAACACTAGTAAGCTGTAATACCACAAGTTGTGAGTCTAACCTTATGATGATACGGTTAATACCAAATGAAATGGCATTAGAGAGAAGTTCGATCAACGCACTATACTTAGAGATATTGTTCGTCGATCTACCAATATAAATCCCTTTAAAACTCACTAACTCGTCGTTCGGAGTGAAAATGGCCCACGCTGCAGAGGATAGATTCTGCGTACTACGACTAGCACCATCAGCATATCCAACAAAGGGTTCCGAAGATTTAGACATCTATGATGAAATGTAAAGAATATTACTAACGTCAAGAAAACTCTAAAAACAAATTAATATAGTGAATGCAAATCAACAGCATATATACAATATAATACAAAAAATTACTACGCTCAAGATTAAGCATAGTAACGTTTCAAATACAACCCATTTCTAGGCTGCGCCAATGGAATTCCATCCTAATAAACTAACTCATAGGTGCCCTTAGCGAGAACTCTTTTGACAATATAGGGGTCGTGCCATAATGGCTCAAATTTCCCTGTACCTATTACATCGGCTTCTTGATCGTAAACAAGGACCAAGTTGCCCTCTGAGAAGATGCGAGGCTAGACATTTTTTTCGTATTGCACCTTTATACGTCTCTTATTCGCTTCGTTGGCCAATTGGGCTTCACGACGTGTTTCATCAAGATGGATGAGGTTAAGGAGACGTGCTTCTTCTTCTGAGGTGTCAGGTAACAAGTCTATTGCGAGTTTTAACGATGATATTTCGCATTGGATTGGTAAGATAACTTCCATACCATACACCAATTGAAAAGGAGTAAATTCAGTCGCGTTTCTCACCAAGGTTCGATACGCCCACAAGGCGGAGTATAGGATCAAATGCCAGTTTCTTTTACGAACTCCTATCATTCACTGAAGCATTCGTTTAAGAATTTTGTTAATAGCCTCAACTTGTCCATTTGATTTTGGATAATAAGGAGTAGAATTATCATGTGACAATCCTAACTTGGCAGTCAATTCAGACATCATGTGGTTGCGAAAATGCTTCCCATGATTTGTAACTATGGCCTATGGGACCCCAAACCATGCAATAACATGATTAAAGAAAAATAATGCAGTTGCCTATCCTGTGTTGTTGAATGTATGCATTGCTTCGGCCCATTTGGTAAAATAGTCGACTGCAACAATAATATAACCATGCCCCCCGAATGAATGAGAGTTATAGGTCATGAAATCAATACCCTATTTCGTAAAAGGTCTCGCAGAGACAACAGGATGCATTGGCGCTGGCAGTTTGCAGATCTTACGATCAAAAATCTGGCATGCATGACAACTTATGACCGCGAGGATGCAGTCTCAAAAAATAGTAGGCCAAAAGTAACCGGTGCAGAGCATATTCTGCGAAGTAGCATATCCAGATAAATGTCCACCACAAGCCCCAACATGACAATCATTTAACACTTTTTCGGCCTCCTCATGATTGAGGTACCTCCTTAAAATTGTATCGACACCATGACGACAAAGTGTATCGCCGACGATCAGATAATCTTTGGCTTGGTATCGAATACGTCGTTGTTCAGAGAGAGAAGTACTAGGTCAAAAAGTTTGGGTTTGGAGATAAATGATGAAATCCCCATACCAAGGATCAGATGATCTGATCAGAAATAGAGACTCATCAGTAATTGATGGTTCCGACGTAGTTGCAGTACTATCAGAGGGAAGGTCACAGAGAAGCTCGGCCAAAATTAAAGACTTATTTGACTTGGATTTGATAAATTTCAAATCAAATTCCTGCAAAATGACAATCCATTTTGAATATTTTCCCCCCAGCAATTGATGTGATAATATATAAGTCATGGGGTTGCAATCTGAAACTATTTTTATTTTTCATAGCGGGATATAATGGCAAAATATTTTGTTGAGATTGCAACAAGATGATGAGCTTATTGGAAAGGAGTCGCCTTCACTAAGTGGGCCCGCAGGCTATTTTTGGTGCAAAGTCTATTTTTAGACTATGTCTATTTTTAGACATATGGAGCATGTTCTATGAGTTGCAGGATGCTATTTGTGGATAGTTGGTCAAGTTGGAAAAAATAGATGGACTTCTATTTTTAGACATACTGGGCGGAATCTATTTTTAGATTGCCAATCTAAAAATAGATATGTCGAATATTATTAGCTCTTAATAATATTTGGACTCTAAACATTATCTTATCCTCTTGGAGCACTTCAGTTGAGTGCACAGAAGTGGCACATGCAGCTGACAGAAGGAATTACGCTATTCCTAGGGTTTAGTGGAGCTATTTCATGTTGACTTCAGTTAGAACTCATGTGACAGAGTTTGGTGGAGTTGATTGAGGAAGTTAGTGGAGTTGCATTCAGTTTAACTGAGTTAAACATAATTGAGCTAGTTGTATCTAGTCTAACTGATTGATATACTAGTGAGAGTGGTGTGAATTAATTATTAATTAATTCACTAATTATTAACTCATAAATCAACTAAATAATACATTAGTTAACTTCAGTGCATGGACAGTTTCAGTGGAGACCAGTGGAGAGGTAGGTGAAAGAGCAGTGTGACTATCAGTTGTGACTATACTAGTGCATGATTTTGCGCCACACATTGATGGAGATGCCAATGAGGATTGCACAGTGCATACCAGAGGGATTCGAACTCAGGATTTGCAATTATTCATCTTGAACTGCGCAGTAGAGGCAGGCTAACAGGTGGAGCAGATTGGAGCATGTGTTTTGTTAGATCTGAGCTTGTGTAGTGTATAACAATTGGAGATTGTACTGAGAGCTTGTGAGGAGTTTGTAAAATTATTGTTACATGATCTCTATCATTATAATATATAGATATTTATGGGTTTTTAGCTTTAATCTTTCCCATAAATATTGTGTTTATATGTGTGATTGTTTATGGTTTTAATGTGCGCATGCGATTGTTTATATTTCCGCAATTAATGATCAATGGTATAAGAGGTTATGTATTTTGCATGAAGCTCAAATAGTGTGTGATCAGGATAATCTCGGTGAATAATTTAACAGTTATTCAAATTTCTATATGGTATCAGAGCGATATTGATCATTGGATAAATTGCAAGACATTGAAGCAGTTGAGTTTTGTGCTGGTGGAATTCGAATTTGCAGCAGTGTTTTCTTGGTGTCGAAGTTGAGATGTCTTTCAACGGATTTCGATTGGAGTATGCCCTTGAGGGCAGCTCGAATTATATTGCATGGAAGGACAGGATGGAGGCGGTGCTGGATGACAATGGGTTGAAGGAGTTCATAGATGCTGAAGTCCCAAAGCCTACTTCTAGCGATGCTGTCGTAATTGAGGCTTGGCAAAAGAAGACAGCAAAGTGTCGAAGGATTCTGTTGGAGGGCGTGAAGGATCACATAGTGTCTAGCCTGCATGGTAAGGCTTCTCCATTCTTGATGTGGAAATCCTTGACAGATTTATTCCAAAGCAAGAGCGACCAGAGGAAGTTGGCGCTCAAGGACAAACTCAGAAACATAAAGATGGAGAAAGGCGACAGTATGCCCAAGTACCTCACGAAGTTCATCCAATGCAGGGATGAGCTGGGAAGTGTGGGGGTTACTGTTGATGATGAGGACTTGGTGAGCTTGGCTCTCCTTGGGCTTCCGAAGAGTTAGCATTCCTATCAGGACTCTGTCAATGGTCGGGAGAAATTGCCAGGATGGGAGCGACTTTGGTCGGATCTTGTGCAAGAGGAGATAAGGCGGAGTACCAGGGACGGATCGTCATCAAAGAACTCTGATGAAGAGAATTGCACTTTGGCTGCCAAAGCAAAGAAGGGGAAGAGCAAGAATGCTTCTCAATCCGGTGCGAAAGGAAAGAAGCAGGACATGTCCAAGGTGAAGTGCTTTCACTGTCACCAACACGAACATTATGCCACTAATTGTCCACAGAAGAAGAAAAATAAGCAGGCTGCTGGATCTGCAGCTGGAGAGGCCTTAGCCTCGCAGTTTGAGCTGGATTTTTCGCTGATCGCATGCTTGGTCTCGAATGTGATGGGTTCAATGTGGTTTCTTGACAGTGTTGCATCTTTTCACATGACAGGAGATGTGAGATTTGTTTTGCGGTCTAGATGAGAAAGATCTTGGAGTGCACATCGAGATGGGTGATGATGGTAGATACATTGCGACCAGTATCGGTACCATTTCCTTTGAGAGGGAGTCTGGTAAACCCTTCTTATTGAAGGAAGTGATGCATGTTCCGGGATTGAAGAAGAATATGATATCGGTGGCCATGTTAGAAGACAAAGGATATGATGTTGTCTTTAGCGAGGGAAAGGCTTTCCTGCACAGTAAGGAAACTGGTGAGACCTGGAGGATAGGGGTTCGAGTTAAGAACCTTTATCAGTTGCAGGTAGATGGTTGTGAAACAATGGCAGGCAAGGCAAAAGGAGTGGTGAGCCGGGATGATGGTGAGATGTGGCATAGGAGATTGGGCCACCTTCACCATGGAGCTTTGAAGATACTGTAGTCTGTTTCTGTGGGCTTCAAGGAAATCTTGTGCGGTTAGATCAGTGCAAGGGGAGTCTGCTTAGGAAAATTTGTGAAAACCACCTTTCACGAGAAGGATAGTCGTGCCACGATCATCCTTGAATTCACACGGACGTGTGTGGACCTTTCTCGGCAACCCGACATTAGAAACACGGGTATTATGTGATATTTGTTGATGATTTTTCTCGTAAGTGTTGGATCTTCTTCATGCAGAAGAAGAGCGAGACATACTCAAAGTTCTGTGATTTCAAGGCACTGGTTGAGAAAGAATCGGGGAAGTAGGTGAAGGCTCTTAGGAGTGACAATGGTGGTGAATTCATCTCTGGCGAATTCAAGGACTTTTGCAGCGCATAAGGAATTCGAAGAGAGCTCATAACACCTCATAACCCACAACAGAACGGGGTTGCTGAGCGGAAGAACAGAATGATCGTGGGTACTGCACGGGCGATGTTGCATGATCAGGGCTTACCCATTCACTTATGGGCAGAGGCATGCAATACTGCAGTATATGTGCAGAACCGTTTTCCTCATAAGATACTTGGCATGAGTACACCCGAGGAGGCGTTTTCTGGTAAGAAGCCTGATATTTCCGATTTGAGGATTTTTGGTTCACCTGTTTACATTCATGTGAATAAGGATACCAGGAAGAAGCTGGAGCCGACTGCAGAGGTTGGGATATTTATGGGGTACACTGATACGCCCCACAACTATCGTGTTTATTTGCCAGACAGTCACAAGACTGTTGTGTGACGGGATATCAAATTTCAGGAGGAGAAAGCCATGAAGTGTTCGCTTGAGAGGGAGCCACACTTGCATCCAGATGAGGAGCTATTATTTCCTAAGGATGAGCCTCAGGATTTGGATCAGTTACAAGAGGAGGTTCATGGAGTGGAAGAGACGACTCAAGCAACGCCAACCATCAGAGGGTGGAAGCGCACTACAAAAGCTGAGCGACTGGCTCAAGATGCAGAGAAGGTTGTAGGAGCACCTACATCACAGCGCAGACAGAGACAGTCACCTGACCGGTACACTGGATATATGGCTCTTATGAGCAAGTGTATCATGAAAGAGCCATCCTCTTTCAAGGAAGCTATGGAGGACCCTGCATGGGTAGATGCCATGGTGGAAGAGTATGATTCGATTGTCAGAAACAGTGCATGGGAGATTGTCCCAAGGCCGGAAGGGAAATCAGTGGTGGGTTTGAGATGGATCTACAAAGTGAAGCAGGCAGCTGACAGGAGTGTGGAGAAGTACAAGGCAAGATTTGTTGCCCGAGGCTTTTCATGGATAGAGGGGATCGATTATGAGGAGACTTTTGCACCTGTCGCAAGGTATTCTTCCATACGGACAATTCTTGCTCTCTCAGCACAGATGGGGTGGCACATTCATCAGATGGATGTGAAGACTACGTTCCTCAACAGAGTCATTGAGGAGGAGGTGTACATAGATCAGCCCGAAGGTTTCAAGATCTTCAGCAGCGAGTTGCATGTGTGCAGGCTCAAGAGAGCGTTGTATGGGTTGAAACAAGAACCTCATGCTTGGTACACATGGATAGACAGTTATTTCACTGGACTTGGATTCTCCAAGAGTGAGGCAGATCATAACCTATACCAGATTGTGGTGGAGGGTAAGTTGTTGATCATTGTACTTTATGTAGATGATTTGATTTTGACGGGTGATGAACTGTTGATACTCTCATGCAAGGATGATCTTGCAAAGGAGTTTGAGATGAAGGACTTGGGCCTCCTTCATTATTTCCTAGGATTGGAAATTTGGCGATCTCTTGATGATGGGCTTGTTGTTTCTCGGGGAGTAAGTATGCCGGGAGATCTTGAAGTTCAACATGCATGGCTGCAAGCCTGTTGATACTCCTCTTCCTGGAGGTTGGAGGAAGGAGGATGCTACTTCGGCGGAGGTAGTGGATGCCACTGTTTATCGGCAGTTGGTGGGGTCGCTTATGTATCTGGTCAATACACGACCCGACATATGCTATGCTGTTAACCAGCTTTCACAAGCTATGGTTAAGCCAACCAAGCTCTTCTGGAAGGCAGGCAAGCATGTATTGAGATATCTCAGAGGCACATTGGGATATGGATTATGGTACAGACAGTCGGATGAGGTGAAGCTATGTGGCTTCATGGATGCAGATTGGGCAGGGAGCCCAACAGACAGAAAGAGCACATCTGGAGGGATTTTCAGTATCGGGTCGACAACAGTTTCTTGGTACAGCAGGAAGCAGAGATCCGTGGCACTCAGTTCAGCAGAGGCCGAGTATATGGCAGCAAGTTTGGCTGCATGCGAGGCTATATGGATGAGGAAGATCCTGGTCGGGTTGTTCGGTTCACACTTAGAGCCTACTGTGATTTATTGTGATAATCAGAGTTGCATCAAAATCTCGGTTAATCTAGTATTTCATGATAGATCTAAACACATTGACATCCGGTATCATCATATCAAAGATTGTGTGCAGCGGAAGATCATGTTACTTTCATACATTCCTACGGAGGATCAGGATGCTAATATCTTGACGAAGGCGCTCACTAGGAGCAAATTTGAATACCACAAGGGCAGGATAGGGGTTGCAGATAATCCATATCTTGTTGAGAGGGAGTGTTGAGATTGCAACAAGATGATGAGCTTAGTGGAAAGGAGTCACCTTAACTAAGTGGGCCCGCAGGCTATTTTTGGCGCAAAGTCTATTTTTAGACATATGGAGCATGTTCTATGAGTTGCGGGATGCTATTTGTGGATGGTTGGTCAAGTCGGAAAAAATAGATGGACTTATATTTTTAGACATATTGGGCGAAATCTATTTTTAGATTACCAGTCTAAAAATAGATATGTCGAATATTATTAGCTCTTAATAATATTTGGACTCTAAACATTATCTTATCCACTTGGAGCACTTTAGTTGAGTGAACATAAGTGGCACATGTAGCTGACAGAAGGAATTACGCTATTCCTAGGGTTTATTGGAGCTATTGCGTGTTGACTTCATTTAGAACTCATGTGACAGAGTTTGGTGGAGTTGATTGAGGAAGTTAGTGGAGTTGTATTGAGTTTAACTGAGTTAAACATAGTTGAGCTAGTTGTATCTAGTCTAATTGACTGGTACACTAGTGAGAGTGGTGTGAATTAATTATTAATTAATTCACTAATAATTTAACTCATAAATCAACTAAAGAATATATCAGTTAACTTCAGTGCATGTACAGTTTCAGTGGAGACCAGTGGAGAGGTAGGTGAAAGAGAAGTGTGACTATCAGTTGTGACTATACTGGTGCATGAGTTTGCACCACACATTGATGGAGATGCCAATGAGGATTGCGCAGTGCATACCAGAGGGATTTGAACTCAGGATGTGAAATTATTCATCTTGGATTGTGCAGTAGAGGCAGGCTAACAGGTGGAGCAGATTGGAGCATGTGTTTTGTTAGATCTGAGCTTGTGTAGTGTGTAAAAATTGGAGATTGTACTGAGAGCTTGTGAGGAGTTTGTACAATGATTGTTACATGATCTCTATCATTATAATATACAGATATTTGGGGGTTTTCAGCTTTAAGCTTTCCCATAAATACTATGTTTATATGTGTGATTGTTTATGGTTTTAA
Source organism: Pinus albicaulis (assembly GCA_034641835.2). NCBI lineage: Eukaryota > Viridiplantae > Streptophyta > Pinopsida > Pinales > Pinaceae > Pinus > Pinus albicaulis. Next base: position 1,185,771,706 of record CM076574.1, read on the forward strand.
TGTGCGCATGCAATTGTTTATATTTCCGCAATTAATGATCAATGGTAGAAGAGGTTATGTATTATGCATGAAGCTCAAATAGTGTGTGATCGGGATAATCTCGGTGAATAATTTAATATTTATTCAAATTTCTACATCTTTGGACAGGTTGAACAGCTGCCAAGGCAAGCTTTTCTATGTATTAGTACTTAAATTCTGTATCATTGATATTATGACTCAAATAATAGATCGGATGTTCAATTCCATCTTCTACTTGGACCAATACCATAGCAATGGTGGTTTCGGTCGCGGCGATATATAGGAAATAGTGATTTTGATAATTAGGAGGATCCATTAATGACGCTCGGACAAGAGTGTCCTTGACAACATCAAAAGAAGCTTGCGCAACTTGATCCCAATGGAAGGGAACCCCCTTTTTCAAGATTCAAGTAAATCCTTTAGCCATTTCAGCATAATTTGGAATGAACCTTCTTAGAAAGTTAGCCTTTCGCTAAATTTTATGTATCTGAAGTAAGTTTGATGGCGCAGGAAAATCAAGAATGGCCTGAACCTTCAAAGGGTCAATTCGAATTCCTTCTTTTGAGACTATGAATCCAAGAAAATGACCATAACCAACACAAAACACACATTTATGTGGATTGAGGCATATTTTGTAGTGTCGGCAACGTAAGAAAATGGCTCCCAAATGCATCGAGTGATCAGTCTGATTTCCTAAATGCGCTGGTAAATCATCTAGATATTGTTGAACAATGTGCTCGATGTCATTGAAAGCATAATCCATTACTCTCTAAAAGGTTGCCCCAGCATTCTTTAAACCATACGAAAGTTTCCTAAAATTGAATGTACCCCAGGGAAAGACGAATGTTCTCCTATGTTGATCATCTGGGTGGATATTGATTTGATTGTAGCCGGAAAATCCATCCATGAATGAAAATATTTCACATCCAGCACAATCATCAATAATCTGGTCGATAAAGGGAGTAGGATAGTTGTCTTTTGGACAAGCATGATTAACATCCCGATAATCGACGCCCACTCTAATGGTTCCTTGTTTTTTCATAACAAGAACGATATTGTAAACCCACTCAGTTAGTGAAACAGGATAAATGAAACCAGCACGCAAACATTTTTCAACTTCTGCTTTGATGGCAATGGCTTTCTTTGGATGAACAGGATGAAGCCGTTGATGCACTGGTTTGACATCAAGATACATATTAATAGTTTGTTCAACTATAATAGTATCTATGCCTGACATATCCTCATAAGATCAAGAAAATACATCATGAAATTCACGAAATAGAGAGCGATATGATTCGAGTTCTGATGGAGAACAAGATACACTAACATGAATATTCTCTACAATGCTAGGTTTGGTCGAAATATCGATAGAAATCATTTCTTCAATATTTAACAGATTTCGTTCAGAATTTATTGCATTAATGGGAAAAGAATTCGAAAAGAAATTTTTTATGGATGGGTGATATAGTTCACTAAGATTATCTTCTTCATAATCAAGAAGATTGGAACGATGATGATAATCTTCCCATGGTTCTCCATATGACACCATGGCTTCCAAAATATTCTCATCTGTCAAGAACATTGAGGAAAATGGATGAGATGGAGTACCAAAATCTAAGGAACAATCAACCCAAACACTCGGCGACGCTGATTTCAGATTTTCCTCCCAAGCTAGATAGATTGATTGCTATGCCATCTCAATAGGGCTAGGCGGCAGAAACTCATCCAACGTAGAAATATCATAATCACCCATACTCTTCCTTAAGCCAGATAGAGTGGAAGAGATCATGTAGCAGGTATCTATACTTGCAATTTCTGGTGACGTCGCGGGCGGCGGTAATGCAAAGGTTCCCATAAGAGTGGAATCCTTTAAGAGTACTACACCAATGTTCTGAAGTTCTAGTTGGGGTATGTGAATGAATGGAATGCTTCCAGTTACCTGCGAAGCAGAGGCAAAGAAGGATAGTTGATTAATTACTGTAATTGTACCTTTATGTCGAAAGGAAATAATTCTGAAATATGTAGAAACAATAGCATTAATCGCATATACCAATGGCCTTCCAAGTAAAATATTATATTCAAGGGGTCCATCAACAACCTCAACATCAATATTCATTGTTTTTCCCCCTAGCTCAACATGCAGGTTATTAATAATACCACAAGGTTTATATGTACGTCCATCAAATGCCTTCAACGTTGTTGATGATTGTGATAAGTGCAGCGAGACAAGTGACTGCCAACAGTTTAGAGAAATAATGTATGTAGATGCTCCCTCATCAATAATAGTGCGATGAACAAGGTAATTGGGAACATTTACTTGTATGGAGAATGCCAATTCTGCTGGTAGTTGCGGCACATAGCCCATATGATTAAAGACGACAAGATTAGAATCAGTCGGATCAATTCCACCAATAGCCGAAAATAAAGCCTGTTTTTGGGAGGGACAATTTTGTAATACCTCAAGAGTAGACATAGCTGAAGGAGATTGAGCCAAATATTCAACTATATTATAATTTTATGCAACTCTTGCTCAAGGATTATATGTCAATTTATGAATTACTCCCTTTGGTGGCTTGATTTTCAATTCAGGAATAGCAGTAGGCAGTACTGATTCTGTAGATGGATTCATTATCGAGGTAGTAGGTTGATCAGTGGCCTGACTACCATAATCTTTATTTCTTGTTGACACCAAAATATCTGTTGAAGGTTTTGTGACAGATAACATTAACACTTGGGAACTAGGAGCTGGATCCGTAGCAACCAGGTTTGTGTCCGGATTTGGAAATGGGTCTGTCAACACAGCTGATACATTAGAAGTCTTGATGATTTTTTAGACTTCAGCACGGTGAGGACAGTCCCTAACAAAGTGTTCCTCATTATATATTATGCATGGATAAAGAGGTTTTTGAGGTCCAGAAGGTTGATCAGATGATCTTTCCTGTGGGTTAGAAGTTTCTTTTTTCTTAGATTTCCCCTTTTTATTACTTCCTAGTTTCTTGTCACCTTTTCCTTTGTCAAATGACACGGCATTAATTTTAGAAGTAGGAGCAAAATCAGATGCAGTAGTGTGGTGTGTGCTTGCAGTGCCTATCAAGCCATCTCTGGCATGAGAGTCCTTTAATTGAGGAGGAATAGTAAAATTAGATCTCGGCGTGTTAGGAATTTTTTCAAAGAGCGTGCTAGATTGAGTATAGATCAAGTCTAAATATTGAGCACGAGCGATAACCTGCTCTTCTTTGACGACGCCACCCTTAGCCACATCCTCAGTTATAGATGGTAACAGGGACTTAATGAACCATTTAGCAAGGAGTTGATCTGGAACAAAGGTCTTAACCATTCGACGATGATGATGCCACTCATGAATATGATCAGAGATGTGAGTAGCATTAGTCTGTTTGAAATTAGTCAAGGGTTCTGTTCCAGTTTCATATCTGATGGGTAACTGGAAATGAGTCAAAAAGATAGTAGCTAGGGTTGTGAAATTGTCAAAATAATCTCTAGGTAATTCAATATACCATTTTACAGCCGGACCTGTGAGCGTACGCTGGAAAATACGTAGTCGAACAGAATCATCATTCAGGGAGTTTGATGAACACCATAAATGATAAGTCATAACATGAGTCGACATGTTAGGTCCCTATATCACTAGTATAGCCCCTTATTATTGTTAGTGTAAACCCCTTATTGTTATTATTTTACCCTTGTAACCCCCATTTTGTTATTATTGTGCCCTTAAATTATTATTGTTAGGTCGGCTAGGATTACATTGTGGCCCACTAGGATTACATTATGGCCCCATGGACTCCTATATATAGAAAGGAGGTTTTGTGAATTGTATCATCCAAGAATTGTTCATTTATGTAATGTATTAGAGGTTTCCCCCTCGAAGTGGCTCATTTCTAAGGCGTTTACATCTCTTTTCTTCTATTTTTGGAGCTGGTTACACAACATTTGGTATCAGAGGTTTGGATTCTAGGGTTTCGCTGCTCCAAACAGGTCATCGTGGCATTTTCGCTATAACTTTTTTTCTACGACGTTTTAGAATCTGAAAGTTTTAGGGTGCGAAGAAAAAATCCTGAGGAAGCTTGTATAAAAATTTCATAGTTTGGTTCGCAATACTTTCGGAGATATGATCTGTGGAAGTCAGGTATTTTTTCAGGCTCCTAAACAGGTCATCGTGGCATTTGCGCTATAAATTTTTTTCTACGAAGGTTCAGAATCTGAAATTCATATGGTGTGAAGCTGAAATCCTGAGGAAATTCATAAAAAAAATTCAGAGCTTGGTTCGCAATATTTTTTGAGATATGATCTGTGGAAGGCAGTGCTTTTTCAGGCTCCTGAATTTCATCTCAAAGAGGTGATCGTGGGAAAAGTTCAATAACTCTCTCTCTGAAGATTGTATTGGAGTGCCGTCAAAAGTGGTCGCAAGTACACAGCCTGTAGTGTCTACGCTATCAATTTCAGAGACAAAGGACAAAACAGTGACACGTTGCAAGTCGTACAAGTTCGCTCTACTGAACCAGTCCAGAATTAGGTCATTGTGGGAGTTTGGACACAACTTTGTCTTGGAGAATCAAAATCAGGTCAGACCTGTGGAATTTGAAAGAAGCTTCATAGGGATACTACAGGGCTGAATTTCAGATATCAAATATTTTCAATTACAGAGATAATTCAATTTCAATATCGATCTCCTAAAAGCTAGTAAAAGGTGTGTATTTTTTTTCCGAATTGCATAAGTCTTGTTTGAAGAATCAAGTTGAATTGATTCCAAGGGCATCTTGTAGAATAGATATCAATATTGGATTCTAAAATGGCCCATAAAAATAATTCAACACCCATTAAGCCTTCAGAAGGCTCTACTATGACTCATGAAGATGAAGAATTGCAACATGATCTATCAAAATTACAAGAGCAAATGCAACAGTTTTCACTCTCGCAAAGAGCAACAAAAAATGAAATGGAAGTTTTGAAGAAAGGCATGGAAGTGAAGATGGACGGTTTGAAGAAAGGTGTGGAAGCTAAGATGGATGACATGAAAGACAACATGGAAAACATGAAGAGTGATCTAAAAGCATACATGGAAGGCTTGATGACAAGCTTAAAACCAGAAATGATTCCTAATGGCGGAAATATAGGAGAAGAACCTCTTGATGAGAACAAAATAAATGTTAATTGTGATTTCATAAACTCGAATGTTGGCGGGAAGAACCACCATATTCCAAAAATGGATATGAGGAAGTTTGATGGAAAGGATCCTGTAACATGGATACTACAGATGGAGCAATATTTTGATCTCCATAATGTGCAAAGCACACAAAAGGTATGCATTGCAACTTTACATTTAGAACAAAATACATTTGTATGGTATCGATAGCTTTGCTCCCGTAAAAAAATTGTCACTTGGTCAATTTTTACGGAGGAAATGATAGCACATTATGAGGATACAAAGAGCAACACCTTCTTTACCCAATTGATAAATCTCAAACAAAAGGGTTTAGTGGGGCGGCACATTGAGGACTTCCAAAAATTGAATATAAGGGTAACTGATCTTACAGAGGAACACAGGATTGATCTCTTCCTAGGCACTTTAAAGGATAACATCCGACATGAAGTTCGCGTTTTGGAACCTGATTCATTGGAGAAGGCATTCAGGTTGGCAAGAAAAGTTGAATGTAAAATTATGGCGACAAGGAAGCCTACCACTCAATTCTATAAAGAAGGAAGTGTTACTACACCTAGATTTCCACAACCTACAAGGTTGACACCACAACAATTGGAAGAAAAAAGAGCAAAAGGGATTTGCTACAGTTGTGATAGCAAATACACTAAAGGTCATAAGTGTGCTGAGAAGAAATTATTTTACATAGATTGTGAAGAAGAAGAAGAAAATGAACAAGAAGAGGATATACACGAGGAACCACCCCTAGAAGAAGAAGAAATGAATCCGACCATATCGTGTAATGCACTGGCAGGAATTACCACTCCTCAAACTCTCAAGATAGAAGGACATATAAAGAAGAAAAGGGTAATAGTGTTGATTGATTCAGGTAGCACCCTTAATTTTATTCATTATAAGGTAGCCAAGGAATTAAATTGTTTCCTATACCCAGCACCAGAATGTCAAGTGATGGTTGCAAATGGAGGAACTATAAATTGCTCCGGAAAATGCCATAATATCAAGCTAACCATGGGGGAATATGTATTGACTATTCCAATGCTTGCCATTCCTATGGGAGGTGCTGATGTTGTACTAGGAGTACAATGGTTACAATCTTTGGGGACGGTAGCTTTTAATTTTCAAGAACTTTTCTTGAAATTTTTTTCAGAAGGAAAGGAAGCCGAATTACGGGGTATTGCGGGGAAGCCAGGAAGGATAATAAGCTCTAATGTCATGAAAAAGCTTCTAAAGAAAGAACAGCGAGGCGTAATTGCACAATTATGCTCACTAGAAGTTCCAACATCAAAATCATCTATTTCTGCAGATCTCCAACAAGTCTTGGACAATCATTCCAAGGTGTTTGAAACTCCCAAAGGACTCCACCTATTCGTGATCATGATCATGCTATTCATTTGATTCCAGGAAGTGTTCCTCCAAACATCAGGCCTTATAGATATCCTTACTTCCAAAAGAGCGAAATTGAACGTATGATTGCAGAAATGTTAGAGGCGGGTATAATTCAACCCAGTCAAAGTTCTTTCTCTGCTCCTGTAGTATTGGTACACAAGAAGGATGGATCATAGCGAATGTTTCCAGATTATAGGGAGCTCAATAAGCTCACCATTAAAGACAAATTTCCCATTCCTGTGATTGATGAATTATTGGATGAATTACATGGAGCAATTTATTTTACCAAGTTGGATCTTCGTTCGGGATATCATCAAATTAGAATGAAGACTGAAGATATTCCAAAAACAGCATTTCGAACTCATGAGGGTCATTATGAATTTTTGTTCATGCCTTTTGGCCTTACCAATGCACCTTCTACATTTCAAGGGTTGATGAATTCCATTTTCAAACCCTTCCTTAGAAAATTTGTGCTAGTATTTTTGATGATATACTAATCTATAGCAGGCCTTGGAAGGATCATGTTGAACATGTTGACAGGGTGCTCAAACTATTGCAGGAGAAACAATTATATGCAAAAACATCCAAATGTTTCTTTGGAGTACAAGAGGTGGAATATCCAGGTCATATTGTATCTCACGAGTGTGTTAAGGTAGATACTAACAAAATTAAAGCCATTAAGAAATGGAAAGTCCCCACAACCATAAAGAAGTTGCGAGGATTTCTCGGGTTAACAGGGTATTATCGCAAGTTTGTTAAGAATTATGGGAGAATAGCAGCACCTCTAACAACATTATTGAAGAAAGATGCATTTTCATGGACTTCTGAAGCAACTAAGGCCTTTGAACGTCTTAAAGAGGCAATGTGCCTAGCACCGGTCTTAGCTACACCAGACTTCACAAAAACCTTTATTGTGGAATGTGATGCCTCAGGAAATGGAATTGGTGCAGTTTTAATGCAGGAAGGAAGACCCATGGCTTTTGAAAGTCGTCCAATCAAAGGAAATTATTTACCAAAACCTATTTATGAGAAGGAAATGTTAGCAATACTACATGCACTAAAGAAATGGCGAACTTACCTAATGGGAAGACACTTCAAGGTAAAAACTGATCATGATAGTCTTAAACACTTTTTGGAACAAAGACTATCGTCAAAAGAGCAGCAAAAATGGGTCACAAAGATGTTGGGTTATGACTTTGAAATAATCTACAAAAAAGGAAAGCTTAATGTTGTTGCGGATGCACTCTCAAGAAAGAATGAAGAGGTGGAAGCATTGCTTTGTGCCATTTCTATTATCCAACCAGATTGGATAACTGAAGCAAGAGATGAATGGAAGAAGGACAAAGATGTATGGACACTCATTCAAAAGTTGCGGCAAGATCCTAGTACATCTGATACATTTAGTTGGAAAAATGATTCCTTATGGTACAAAGATCGCTTATATCTTTGTAAGAATTCCCAACTAAAACAAAAGATTCTTTTGGAATTGCACACTTCTCCTTTAGGAGGACACTCAGGATTTTTAAAAACTTACCACAGGGTGAAGAAAGAATTTTTTTGGGATGGCCTTAAATATGATATTCGAAAGTTTGTGGCGGAATGTTTGGTTTGCCAGCAGAATAAAGTGGAAACAATTAAGACCCCAGGACTTCTACAACCTTTATCCATTCCAAGTCAACGTTGGGAGGAGATTTCAATGGATTTTATCACACGTTTACCTAAGTCTGAAGGAAAGAGTGTCATCATGGTGGTAGTTGATAGACTTACCAAGTATGCACACTTTTGTGCATTATCTCATCCATTTAAAGCAAGTACAGTTGCTACTACATTTATGGATAGAATTCAAAAGCTACATGAAAGCCCAAGGGTTATTGTGAGCGACAGAGATCCCATTTTTACTGGAAATTTTTGGACGGAGTTATTTTCTTGTTTGGGTACTCAATTAGCTCATAGCTCATCTTATCATCCTCAATGCGATGGTCAAGCTGAGATAGTGAATAAATTTTTGGAAGGATATCTTCCTTTTTTGTATCTGATAAACAAACACAATGGGTCAAGTGGTTACCTCTCATTGAATGGTGGTATAACACTTCCTTCCATACTGCAGCAAAAATGACCCCATTTATGGCACTTTATGGATATCATCCACCATCCATCACATCATCTTTAAGGGAAAATTCGAAGGTTCAAGCAGTGGAAGATCACATCGAGCATCGGCAAGAAGTTCTCCAACTCTTAAAGGATAACCTGAATTTGGCACAAAATCGAATGAAACAACAGGCAGATCAACATCGCAGCGAGAGAAGTTTTGATGTAGGAGATTGGGTATTTTACGGCTACAACCATACAAACAAATGTCCCTCAAGCAAGCTAAGAAGGATAATAAATTATCGCCAAAGTACTATGGTCCTTACAAGGTGTTGCAAAAGATTGGTACTATGGCATACAAATTGGAGCTTCTTGCTTCTTCGCGAGTACATCCAGTTTTCCATGTTTCATGCTTAAAGAAGGTTATAGGTGAAGATCTTCCAGTTCAAACAATATTGCCAGAACTTGATGAGGAAGGAAAAATCATATTGGAACCAGAAGCGGTCATGGAAACAAGAACTCGACAACTACGGAATCGATTAATTTCAGAGTATCTCATCAAGTGGAAGAACACCCACTGAAGATTCTACATGGGAGGATGAGAATTTTATACAGAAGCACCCAGAGCTACTCAAGTGTTGAGGACAACACTTTTTTGAAGGAGAGGGGCATGTTAGGTCCATATATTACTAGTATAGTCCCTTATTGTTGTTAGTGTAACCCCCTTATTGTTATTATTGTACCCTTGTAACCCCCATTTTGTTATTATTGTGCCCTTAAATTATTATTGTTAGGTCGGCTAGGATTACATTGTGGCCCACTAGGATTACATTATGGCCCCATGGACTCCTATATATGGAAAGGAGGTTTTGTGAATTGTATCATCCAAGAATTGTTCATTTATGTAATGTATTGGAGGTTTCCCCCTCGAAGTGGCTCATTTCTAAGGCGTTTACATCTCTTTTCTTCTATTTTTGGAGCTGGTTACACAACACGACGGATCTTCTCCAAGGTTTCCATTGAACTTAGGAATATCTGAGGGTAATTTGCGAGGTATCACCGACCACCAAGGAGCATAATTAATTGGATCATTAGTTAGCCGATTTAAATTTGGTAACTCTAAAGTTGCAACAAAGGGAAACTTTATATTAAGGTCAAGTTGAGCATAGCTAGGGTAAGATGGAATTGTTTGAGCAACAGGCCTTTGAGCACCAGCATAAGGAATTTTCTGCTGGTAACCCAAATAGGGGTTGTTTTGCATAGCAAACGCTTGAGGATTCTGTTGACAAAAACTTGGATATGATACTTGTTGAAAAGAGGTTTGAGGCATTTGCGCCTGAGGTTTCCAAGGGGTCTGTCCACCAATGTTATAACCCAAATTAGGATAACTTGGATTTGGTTGATATGTATAACCAGGTTGCAGTTGTGACATCCCATAAAATGGTAGACCAGCTTGTGAATAAATGATTCCGGATACAGGTTGTTGTAAATTAACCAAAGGATTTGGAGTCTGTAGACCCAACATTTGATGGTATTGAGTTGAAGGACCTTCTTGATAAGGTTGATGTACAACATTTTGATTCTGTAACAGGGGTAAATATGTATTAACAAGTGGTAATGAAGTGGATGTAACAGGTTGAACCAGTTGATACGAGTGTACAACCGTTTGTCGTTGGATAGGCAGAGTGGGCTGCCATTAACAAACATTCATTTCAACATTAGATTGACCAAAAAGTGATGGAGTACTATCATATTGGGTGACCAAAGGTTGCTCCCCAGCATGAGGAGGATAATAAGATGGAAAATATTGCTCTCCAAATGTTGGGAGTCCAGTTGATATGGTACTTGAAGGAATTGACCCAGAAGGACCAGCTTGATATTGCCCTGAAGATGTGTATAATAAATCAAGTTATTCAGTACTTATGATAGGATTACCAGTTAAAATATCGGATGATGACAGTGGTAAATTCCATGCATTTGAAGATGTACCAGAGAAAATTCTAGATAATTTTTTGTAGCCTAATGGGACCATAGGGCCACCATGAAAATATGACTCTGGTGAAGTTGTGAACATCGATGGGGTAGCTAAGGCAGGAGCTGATGTAATTGGAAAAGCTAGCCCAACCGAAGATGTTGGTCCAGTCATGGTTACTTGACCAAATGTACACCCTTTTGAATCGACGGGAATTTGAAAAGGAGCAGGCTCAACAAAAGCAAATGGTGTCAGTTGAGAAAAAGACTCGTATAGGTAAAGTTCCTCCCCAAAATGGGTTGGAGTTAAAGGTGTATCATCTTATGGGATTTCTTCAATCGCAATTAAACCAGGTGGAAGTATTTCACCGTCAGGCCCAAAGTATATTTCAGGCGGTTGACTGTGTGATATGGGAGATTCAATAGCTACAGAAATTTGTGGGATGACCAAGGTAGGAACAACTTCCGGTTGTTCGACTTCAGGATTCAGATGTTCTGGCAAAGAAGAGATAGGATCTGGATCAATTTTTGGTTGAACAACGTCGGATCCAGGAGGTATGGTCTCATTGATTGGATGGATCGTGACCACGGGTAGCTGTGAAGACTTCGTTTCGACAACAGTAGATGAAATAGGAAGTGTAGACACAAATTGAGCTAACTCTAGTTTATGGGAAAATGATGTTTCAATAGAGGTACGAATTGTACTTGATTCGGAAAATTGTGATCGCCTTCACCTACCAGAAGTAACTTCTGGTGGTAAAGGTGTTTTTAACACAAGTCTACACGAATGACAGGGAAAAGGATTTTTTTCTTCCACGATTACTGATTTATTTTAATCAAAAACAAATAAAAAAAATAAAAGGGTAATGCTAGGAAAAAGGGTTTACCAAGAAATTGTGAACAGCAAAATACCTCCTAGCGAACCAAGTAGTACAGGCAGGCAATCTCCCCGAATGTTGTGTTTGGTGTATCACAATTTACAAGGTCGCCTACTCGATTCACTATGGATGGATAACACCTAAAATTTGTCCTCCTAAATATACTCGAAAGTACGTGGAGTCCCAAGTCTGTATTAGCGTTGTCTAATGCGAAACTGCACAGTGATAGCACCCCTTTATACTTATCATACTGTAACACCGCCCGATATACCTGAAATTATGTGGACGAGCTACGATATACTTATGTACGTGGAGTGAGTATCACACTCGAAATGTATCGCAGACAAGTTAACGATAGCTGCTATGTCTTACGACGTCGGAACACGTCTCTAGCCTAGACCTTCTAAATGTTATCATTATGGTTCCAATGCTTTGTTAGGTAAATTGAGATTAATTTTATGTTGATCTTGCTTAACAATTTTCCTTTCAAATGTTCACCAAGATGATGTATTGGAAAATTCCTAAAATTCAACTAAGAATGATAAGCAATCTTTCACTTTTAGTTTTTCAATGAAAATCCTAGCTACTAGAGGGAAAGAGCAATCAATTTGTGAGCAAACAAATCAGAAAACACAAACTAAATGCAGATTTCCTAATTGTTCCTTTTTGCAAAACACGCAAACCACTACATGCAAATGCAAATTTTTCTTTTCAGTTCCTTTAATGTTATGAATGCAGAAAAGAAACTAAGTGCACTAAAGCAACAAATCAAATGCTTTTTACTTTTGAGAAATGAGGAATACAAACAACAATTTCTCTTTTGAAGGAAAAATGAGGAATGAAACAACAATTTCTCCTATCAGGAAATGAATATTTTACGACAATTTCCTTTTTCAAAAGAAAATGGATCTAATGCGACAATAAAAATACTTTGAAATAAACTTGCCAATGATAAAGAAAAATTATTTAAACAAACATTGAACAATTTTTCTTTCAAAGGAGGAAGAAATATATAGATTCACTAGTCAATATGAGGTTCAAACTTTTTAAAACACAGCAGAAAACAAACCGAATCAATTTGCAAAGACAAATTCAAGGGAATCTGGATGGTTTCAGGAGGCAACACAGTTTCTAAGGGGAGACAATGCTCTACAACGCAGGCCTGAAAGGGAGACAGTGCTCTGCAAAGCACTGTGTCCTATCCAAGAGTGTGTTGGGCGCAGTGTATAAGGAAAAACACCACTGTTTAACGCACTTCTTTTGCAAATTAATATTTCAAAAAGTTTGATCTTTGTGAATAACAACTACTGGGTGGATAAACAAAGCAAATTAGAGGCTAAAACACCTAGAACTAAGAGAAACTCTACCCAGCGGAGTCGCCAATTTGTTGGACATAATTGTGAATTACGGATAACACACGCTTCCCTAGACAAGTGATAATCTAGAACAACAGATTTAGGACTATACGACTTCTTCTCCTAACTAAGAATAGACACACATAATATATTAGAAGCTTACTTATAATCCAAGTGCTTCTAAATGGTTCCTTCTGTCCCTTCCATTGTAGCTTCAAATTCAAGCGGTTTGTGCAAAATGCTTCCTGCAAGAAAGAACACTAAAACAGCAGAAGATAGCAATAATGCAGATGTATATTCAAGTTAGTTAGCTAAATCAGTAAATCATAAACCATATACATCAACTAAGATCTTACAATATGGAAAATCAAAGCCAACACAGATGCATATAGGGAAAAGTAAGTTGTATTCTTTATTGATGATAGAAGGAGAGGTTATAACCTAGTGACTGATTTGAAGTGACCATTCCAGCAACATTCCTAGCCCCATCACAGTATAAATCTCTCCAACAGCTGTTACACAAATATAACTCTCAATTGAAAATCCACCAGCATTTCTCTACTCAAATTCTTCCTTATCAAACACTCAGATCTGTGCTCAATTTATAGAGAGGCTGAGGAAATTTTGCAATCAATGACTATCCAATAATAGGCAAGACATGTTCCCAATATTTTAGATGTCAAATGGACACATGGATTCGAAGTTTGACACATGTGAACTCTTCTAGAAGGCACTGGCCAAGTGGAGATTCTGGAACAATGAGAATTTCACTCTCAATGTGACCAGCGCACCCATAGATGTCAGGAAGTTCTTTGCAGAGCAGCCTTGCATGGAGATACCTACATATGGACCGCACTTAGTCCCCATAGAGGTAGCATTGGTGAGCTCTCATATGCTATATAATAAACTTCAAACCTTGGAAATTTTTTCTTGATGAAAGTCATGCTTGATTTGTCTTGTTGTTGTCTTAGGGAATGTAGCAACTTGAAATGATAGGGGATGATAGACCCTTAGTAATTGGTCCTAGATATGATGACCAGTTAACCAGGTCATTGGGAATGATGCCCAAATTCACCTATAACAATAACCATTTATTTTTTAATGAGTCCTTTAAAATCTGTGTCCATGGCTCTTTGGAATGTGGCACCTGCATTGATTAACCTGAATAGAATCTTCTGATAGGCATAAGTTCCCCACTTAGTTTTGAATGTGGTCTTTAACCTGTCATCTGGGTGTACCCGAATTTGGTTATATCTTGAAACCCCATCTAAAAAAGACATGAGCTCAGAACCAGCTACAGTTTGCAGTACTTGTTCCATGGTTGGTAATGAAATTTTTTCCTTTTGACATGCTTTATTTAAATTTATAAAATCTATGCAAATCCTAATGTCACCATTTTTCTTTCTGACAGGTATTAAATTTGATACCCACTTTGAATGTCTAACGAGAAAAATGATTTTAGCTTTGAGGAGTTTATTCAACTCTAATTTGATTTGACTTTCAAGATTATCATGAATTTTCCTTAACTTCTGTTGCAAAGGTTTCACATTTGAAATCATAGGGATAGTATGTTGGATAACAAAGGTGTTGTATGTTTTGAGATCAACATAATCCCAAGCGAAAACACCTTTGTAGCTTTTAACAACCTGATGAATGATGATATTTCTTCATAAGAAAGAATGAGACCTAAGTTAACATTTTGTGGTTTATCATTAGTTCCAAGATTTTATAACTCAAATATTAAATTTGAACTTTGATTTTTAGAATTAGTAACTTTCTTTAACCTATATTTTAAATCATAAAGGTATTTGAGTTTGACAACTGACTTTGGTATTGAATTTTCATCCTGTTCTTTATTTATCTGAGTGGCATGTTCATGCTCACTATAATTTGATCATCATAAGATCCTTCTGAGGTAAGGAAGTCTATGATATTAGAATCATGATTAAAAACTCTCCAATTAGTAATATTATCAGGAATGGATGGTCTAAAAAAAATTCAACAGAAAACCTATATGGACTAAATTCTTGGCATGGTATTAATTTCAATGCTACATTGGCCAATAAATCTGCACTAGAATTTTGTATTCTGGGCACAAAGGAAATATTTGAAGCTAAAAAATGAGAAGTTAAATTCTGGACTAATGATTGATAATGTTTAAGATGTCCAGAGTTGCAATGTATAGTGTTTCTCACTTGTTTAATAATGACTTTTGAATCTCCATATATTTTCATATATTTAATACCAAGGTCAATTGCTTTATACAAATCTTGAATTAGTGTTTCATATTAGGCTGTATTGTTTGTTCATTCTAATTCTAATCTACGGGCTAGCATGGTATTTTCTCCTTCGGGGCTTATCAAAATACAGCCAGCTCCTGCACTATCTTCTAATTTGGAACCATCAAAATTAAGAGTCCAAAATAAAGAATTAACTACAGGTTTATTTACAAATTTTTTACATTTAGAAGCGTCTGTTTGGGAAAAAAATTCAATTTGGGAGATAATGGCATTGTCGAAGAAGGGTGACCTCTGTGCATTAAAATTTCCAAGAAATGACTATACCGAGTAATTTCCAATAATTATATTATTGAATTCTACTAGCTCATTAATCCCTTCAAGATCATTAACTGTGTGTTTCATGAATTTCTCACGGTCTACTCGAATTTCGTTTGGCTTTCCATTAAAGGGCAGCCACATGTGTGACCAGTCTGTTGAGAAATATCCATGAATTTTCTCGGACCAATCCCTGCTCAATACTAAACTATAAAATTCAAGAATGTCAGCTACTAAAATATCAATTATCTGGGAAACTTATACTTTTGACCTATCAAGTTGTACTATATGAACAGGGGATTTTTGAGGAGTTATGTCAATTTAGCACATACTGATTTTGGCATAATATTAGAAGAATTCCCTAAATCAATCAAGCAATTATGGAAATTCTTATTAAAATTATCATAAGTTAAGAGAAATGGAGTGTGAGAAATGGATCGATCACCTATCATGACGAGATCTGTGGAATCTTCTTTAGTTGAAGGAGTAGACGGTTTACCCATGTTATTAGCATCTTGAACTACTACTGGAGCAGGTAGATATGAAGGTGGAACTGCATTCAATTCTCTAAGTAAAATCTTCTGTTGATGTTTCAATTTAGTAAGTTCATGTATTGAGATATTATCCCCGGTCTTCTTCATATCTTCCACTATATTATATTCAATGGTATCACAGATTACCATTGTCTTTGATGTAGATGGAATGTCTGAAGAAGAAGGATTAGTTTGCGAAGCCTTATATGTAGAATTCTTAATTACTGTCTTCTCTTTAGCAGGAGAGTTCTTCTTTTATTGATTAGATTGTGTCGCATCTATAGAGCTCTTGTTTCTTCTAGTAAATTGCAAAGCTTCCCGTTCTTGCTCATTTGGTAGAATAAAATCCCACATACCATTTAGTGCAACTTATTCATCAGCTTCAATTTCTTCTTCCTATGTTTCTTCATCTTCTATTTCCTGGTCAGACTCAACATTAGTTATAATGTTGGGTCTCTAAGAAGTAGAAGACTAATTTCTCTTAAAAGGTCTGAAATTTTTCTTAGTATTGGAATTTTCAGCAACTTGCTTTTTGATGTCTTCCATTTGATTTGTCATGGTTTTAAATACTTTCTGGAGACCTTCAACGTCGAAAGGATATTTTTTTGGCTTTTTCTTAGAATCATCTTTGAAAGAAACTTTCTTGGATTTTTTGTCTTCTTGAGAACTTTTCATTTCAAGAGAAATTATACATTTCTCTACAAACAAAGCTTCCTTCATGTCTTTTTCTAAAGTAGCTAACTTCGCTCTATCAACAAATATGGATATATTAGAGGGAAGAGAAGAAATGTACCACTCAATTTGAACCTCGGTACCAAGGACTATTGTGGCTAGGATTTTATTGAGTAATTTATTGAATCTAGAATTGAAATCTTTGATTTTCTCTCATGTTTTAGCCTTGAGATTAGATAAGTCATTGATGAGTGATGCAGTGGTTCGTTCATCTCCAAACTTAGGTAGGAATTGTTCTTAAAACATATTCTAGGTAGTTATAGATTGAGAAGGTAATGAAAAATACCAGGATCCTACAGATCATGTAAGAGTATATGGAAATAATCTGACTACATAGTCTTCTTCAATTACCTCTTTCAAATTGATGGCTAACATATAATTATGGATATGTTCCTCAGCTAGGAGGTCATCATTTGGATTAAATTTAGGTAACCATCTTTCAGGTTATTTAGGAAGAGAGTGAAAAGGAGCAGGAATTTGTACAACACCTAGATCATTCCATGGTTGTAAATTTGGTGGAGGTTGTTGGCCTACCATTTGACCTTGGCTGGAGATAATGAGTGAGGTTTGAGTTGAAGAAGAGGCAGACTGAGTGTTTGAACTAGTTGAAGGTGAAGTATTTAGGGTATTGGAACTAGTTGAACTAACACCAATGGTTGGAATAGAAGTTGTTGAAATGAGTGGAGGTAATGAAGGTGAATGAGGTGGATTATTGGAAAAGAACTCACTAGTGGATGACTTTGACTCAGTATTATTTATTTTCCTTCAAGAAGTATCAATAGGAAATTCAAAAGGAGGGATTCTTGTCTTCTGAGTTTCTGATCGAGTTAATATTCATCTTGGTTGCAAAGAATATGAAAAACTAGTTTCATATGTTTGAGAAGGTTTAGGATTTGCAACAGAAATGGATGCTCTCTCTAAATTTTCAATCAAAGACTAAACTTCTGGGGATTTATGGTGATAATATGAAGATAGCATTGGTTGAGTTTCACTAGGAGACTTAGGAGAAGGATGTTCAACTTTAGATCTTAAGGATATAGATCTAGATAATGATCTAGAAGTTGGAGGGGATCTAAAGAGAGAGTGACTCTTAGCTTGGCTTTTAGATTGATCAGACATTTTTTCCATTCATGATGGCACTCCTTCTAGTGCCAAAATTTAGAAGCCTTGGAAATCTGTTGTAATAACATGGGGGAAACCACTCGGTCCGAACCTTAAGGCAGCTCCTTTTCCATTTGGTGTAGTGGTTTTGACTGGGGATAAAGGGACCAATTTCCCAATAAAAATAATGAGGGTGTTTTTGTTTATAATATGCAAATGGAGGAATGATTTTAATCTATTTATGAAAATAATGAAATATATATTCTATTATTTACCTGGGGTTTTGTTTCATTAATGCAATCTGAAAGGATATCTTTCAACAATTGGTAATGAAGATTATTCAATATTTGAAAGAGATGAAAATTATAAAAATGATTATTTTGATTAAAAAATTTAATCAAAATAATTGTGAAAGATGTATTGCATTCATAGTTTTGATCATATATAAAATAAGGAATCATAGATAAACATCAGTAAAGAAGTGCATTTAACATTTACCTATAATAACAACTTTCATACATAATACAGATAAAAATATTTGTTGTCAATTCAAGAAATAAAATTCAACATAACTTGTAGAAATACCATATATATGATGTTCTACTCATTAAATCAACAATAGTGTCTGATCCTCTTCAATTCAAATAAATTCAATGAGTACAAAAGTGCGACTTCAGTTAAACAACTTCAATATCAAGATAAATCAAACTTTGTTCCATTAACTCAAGAAAGCATTCACAAAGATACAAAAGTGCAGCCTTTGCAAATGTTTCTTGATAAATTTTTGGACCCTTCTCTAAATGCATGAGAAGGGTTTAAATAGCATCTAATATGCCTAAAATATATTACACAAAATTTATTTGAGGAGGTTTCAAACAACCTTCCTCGTAATGAGTAACATAAGTCTAAAAATAAGTGAAATCTAATGTCTAGATATTATTTGGAAGCTTTCTCGTTTGGTAGGTGAGCCTAAAGGTCACAGATATCGGTCATTGGTTTCACTTGAGGTTGTGTGCCGACTCTCATTATGATATGCCCTGCAAATATGGCTTCGGTGAGAGGTGGAAACATTTTATCTGTTGAATTTATTAAACAATTCAACTTCATGATTTGGCTGTGTGGTTTAACAAGATACTACTAGTATGCCTCCCAATCCGTCTTTGGAATCTGTTTGATCGAATCTCGTTGAACTTGAGTTTTTTCCTTCCTATTTTTACTTAATTATTTTATATCTGGAAATGTGCCTGAATCACCTTCTTTGATCAAGTTGGTAGTATGACGTGTATTGGTTATTGTCTCTATAATATTCCTTGATGCTCTCATTGCTCTTGTTATTTCTCGCTCTTCCTGTTTGATATGAATATCCCAATCTATAAATAAGATGTCTTTAATATTTTATTCAATTTCAAGAAGATTTGCACTTGTCCCTTCATCTGTTTCTTGCCATGTAATATGATTTGAGATTTTAGTATTTAGTTCTTCAAATTCAGTTATCTGATCAATTACTTGATTTGCCAACTATTCACTAGTTTCTAAATAAGGATTGATAATAAACATATTTTGGCAGAATAGACCTTGTTGTATGGAAATTTGAGAATTCAGTTCCAAATATTCTTTGATAAATTCATCCTTACTTGGTATATATTTGTACCTAGTGCTGGGGAAAAATGATTTCCTATCATTTAATTTGTCAACACGGGGGTTTCGTAAACTTGTGAAGCATGCGTGCACTGTATGTGCTAGAAATTGTCTTTCAGTTTAGATCAATATAACTACAAAATAAAGAAAACCAAATCATCTAGGGGTGGAAATGTGAAGTTGGGTTACATTTTTGTGAGAATCGGGGGCGGAAATTTTTTTTCGGCAATAGTTTGGCCGAACTTTTGATAAAGTTCGGCCGAACTTGTTCTTCCGTTTAGATTGACAACACACTGACAGCATAGGCAAACAGAATTTTTGGCGGAGATGGGAAAACCGGAAAAAAAAGTACGGCCGAACGATTTCATATAAATATATCGCCCGCGAAGTTTATTTGTTTCCCGCATCTGTGTTTCTTTGCTCTATTTCTTTGCGCGTTTTTGTGTTTATGTTCTGTTCATTGAATTGTTGCGGCACTACTACTGGTCTGGGTCTGCTTCCGCTCTGTTGGTGATTATCTGCGGCGACGTCAAGTGAACTACCAGGTAAGCAGATCTTTCTGTTGTTGATTCTCCACCTATGCATGGAAGTTTAGATCAAGTTGAAATGTAATTTTGGGTTTATTTGGCTCTGGATGTCATAGTATATAAGCCATATTTTTTTCTCTTGTGCAGCTTCTTTGTTTTATGATTGCAGACTAGGTATAATTAAATGTTTTTAGCACAATATATAAGCCATGTTTTTTTTCTCTCATGTAGCTTCTTTGTTTTATGATTGCAGACTTAAGTATAATTAAACGTTTTTAGATATGGAACGTTGTCTTAGTGTATAGATTTTTTTGTGTTTTTTGATGGATAAGGAAGGCCCTGATCTCTGCTTGATTAATAGAAGAATGTTCTTTCAGTAATGATTTGTTACAATGGTCTTTCCCTTGATCTGTGCCACCAGCTGTTCATCAGTAGGTAGCTTGAGATCATCCTTGTTCTGCCCAGATTCCCCTACCTCCTTTTCAGTGTCAGATTCTTGGCTCCACTCCTCACATTGAATGATATATTCGATGGGACTATTCCTTTTTTCCTATGGCTATGATTTAGAACCACCCCCACCCTCCCCCACTGAGGATCAATATGCCTACCCAGCGCTGCTGATCAAACAAACCACCTTCCACTAAATCGTTATGACATATGTAATATGATTTACATTTGCTATCGCTAGAGATCCCCCACTAGTTCACCAGTTCATCCTAACGAATATCCTGCTATAAGCAAAATGCCTACTCTTACTCGTATTCGAGCCGAGGAATACAGCATTTTAGCATGAGCGAAGGATCGAAGGCTGAATCCAATCAGGAGATCGCACTAGGTCTCGTAGTTCATGTATGAAAGTATGACAAGTGCTCCTAAGGTATAAAGCTTACTGTTCCTGTGGCTCCATCAATTTCATCCACTCTAGCTAATTCTCCACCTGTGCATGGAAGTTTGCCACCCCTGTTAAGCTTATGTCATTACTGAGCCTTCTCTCGATTCCTTAATGTTTGAATGTGCAACCTTTATTATTTTTTGTAATCACTCATGGTGTGGATAGACTGTAGCTAAACGGCCATAATTATGCTTTAAATTTCATTACTTTTTTCTGCAAGGTGTATGTTGAATTTCTGGTAGTATGATATGCATTCGGTTGCTGCAGTTGTTACTGTTCCTGTGGATCCATCAATTTCGTCCACTTTAGCTGATTCTCCACCTGTGCATGGAATTTTACCACCATTGTTAAGCTTATGCCGTTACTGAGCCTCTCTCAATTCCTCAATGTTGGAATGTGCAACCTTTACTATTTTTTGTAATCGCTCATGGTGTGGATAGACTGTAGCTAAACGGACATAATTAGGCATATGAGGGTGAAGGGAAATTTGTTTTACAAGAGGAATGATTGAACTAGAATGATCTACTGTTGTAATGTGACTACATATTTTCTTTTTCGGATGTATTTCTATATGAGGCAGAATCTGATCTTTTATACTTGATAACCTATTATGGGTATATCAAGAGGATTTGTATATGAACTGTTATCAATATATGAAACAGGGTTTTTCCTCCTTTGAAAAAAGAGTTGAAATCATTCTAAATTCACATATGTTCAGTGATGTCACTGTTTCACTTCCGATATTATGTTGCTTACCTTGATGAATAGGTGGAACTCTGCTAGGAGGCCTCTCTGTTTTTTTACTCTTTTCTCATACTGTCAAAGGTCGTTATATGTTATATGGGATAGAATGTATTGTTATTAGACTACATATCTTCATATAGAACTTGCAAATAGTATGATGGAAACCAAACATAATAATGTATTAGGACATCGCAACTTGCTAATTATTTATTAGACTAAATATCTTCATACAAAACTTGCAAATAGCATGATGGAAATGTGAACTTGCAAATAGTATGATGTAAATGTGGATCTCATGACTCTTCATGATTAATGCTTCTAGAAACCAAACATAATAATGTATTAGGACATGCTCCTTTAACTTGAAAATAGTATGGTCTAAATTTGGATCTCATGACTCTTCATGATTAATGCTTCTAGAAACCAAACATAATTCAATGTATTAGGACATAATTTAATGTATTAGGACATGCTTCTTTAGGCTTGGTGGAATTACCTTTGCTTTTTATTTCTCTCTTACACACATATATATATGAAGAGATGATCCCATTTTCTTTTTTATTCATAGATCAAATGTCATTTAAATACAAGATTTATCATAATGTTCAATGATTCATTCCATATTATTCATAAAAAAATTTCATTAAAAAATTAACCCTTTAAATGATGAACCTAGTTAATGCTTCTTCTTCATGAAGAAGACTACTTGTATTAGGACATAATTTAATGTATTAGGACATGCTCCTTTAGGCTTGTTGGAATTACCTGTGCTTTTTATTTCTCTCTTACACACATATATATATGAAGAGATGATCCCATTTTCTTTTTGATTCATAGATCAAATGTCATTTAAATACAAGATTTATCATAATGTACAATGATTCATTCCATATTATTCATAAATTTTTTCATTAAAAAATGAACCCTTTAAATGATGAACCTAGTTAATGCTTCTTCTTCATGAAGAAGACTACTTGATCTTTCAATTTGAATTTGATGATGGTCCTTTGTTATCTTTCTTGACTACTTCAAATTATTGACACAATAATATGATTCTTGTTACTCTTTTTATTCCTTCCTTATATTGTATTCCCCCCCTTAGATATTGTGTACTCTCCCACATAGATATTGTGCTCAATTTTGATGGTCCTTTGTTATCTTTCTTGACTACTTCAAATTATCAAATTATTGACACAATCATATAGATATTGCACTCAATTTTGATGGTCCTTTGTTATCTTTCTTGACTACTTCAAATTATTGACACAATCATATGCTTTTTTTTACTCTTTTTATTCCTTCCTCATATCTATTCTCCCCCTTAGATATTGTGTACTCTCCCACATAGATATTGCACTCAATTTCATAGGCTCTTCTTTTGAAGTCAAATATATTGTATTCTCCCCCTTAGATATTGTGTACTCTCCCACATAGATATTGCACTCAATTTCATAGGCTCTTATTTTGAAGTCAAAAAAGTGACAATAATTTACAAGAAATATCCCTAATTTGTTTCTCACATGTTCAAATTCTTCTCTAACAAGATAATTTACAAGAACTATTCCTAATTTGTTTCTCACATATTCAAATGCTTCTTGTTAGATATTGCACTCAATTTCATAGGCTCTTCTTTTGAAGTCAAATATATTGTATTCTCCCCCTTAGATATTGTGTACTCTTCCACATAGATATTGCACTCAATTTCATATTCTCTTCTTTTGAAGTCAAATAAGTGACAATAATTTACAAGAACTATCCCTAATTTGTTTCTCACATGTTCAAATTGTTCTCTAACAAGATAATTTACAAGAACTATTCCTAATTTGTTTCTCACATATTCAAATGCTTCTCTAACAAGAGGCTATGTGGGTATGTATTCCATCTTCACTATTTTCTCAAAGACTTGTTGTGTGAGGAAGTGGTACTTTGTGATGATATGTAAATAGTGATTGAAGGAAGTAGAATATTTTATTTTTGAAATTATTATTACACTTCTGTTGAAACACTTAATAGATATATAGATTTACCTTAATATCTTGTAGAGCCCATTTCATCCAAAACACTCAAAAAGAAATTTACCTTACCTTAATATCTTGTAGAGCCCATTTCATCCAAAACACTCAAAAAGAAATTTCCCTTAATATCTTGTAGAGCCAATTTCATCCAAAACACTCAAAAAGAATTTTACCTTACCTTAATATCGTGTAGACCCCATTTCATCCAAAACACTCAAAAAGAAGTAACTACAATGTACATTCCAATTCTACTCACTCAAAAAGAAATTTACCTTAATATCTTGTAGAGCCCATTTCATCCAAAACACTCAAAAAGAAGTAACTACTCTGTATTCCACTTCTACTCACTCAAAAAGAAATTTACCTTAATATCTTGTAGAGCCCATTTCATCCAAAACACTAAAAAAGAAGTAACTACTATGTGTTCCACTTCTACTCTAGATAGAGAAAGTAACGACTCTTTCTTGCTTAACCATTAAACCCAAAGACTTTTCTAAGTATAATTATACATTGTCCACTTGTACTTTTCACAAGCCTAGTTGAATCTCTATATGTTGTCAATGTAAATTTCTACTAGTAAATTTTTCAATGTAAATTTCTTAACTTCTACAAGTTCTATAAATTTTTCAATGTAAATTTCTTAACTTCTACAAGTTCTATAAGCAGAGTCTGTAAAGGGCCAGGTAGCCTCTGGATCTCATCTTTTATGAAAGGTGACATATCTAGTAAATGCCCCTACAGTCAATATTTGGAATAGATCTAAATAGAAGTTCTTCATTTTAATATCCATAAGACACAACCACTTTAAGGTAAAGTGTGTACATGTGTCATTTCTCCCACAAACTAAAGGCTTCCTCCCATTAATTTTAGATGTGAATTCTACCATAAAATTTTTAAGTCAAACTTTAAGATAAACCATGCACATGTCATTTGCAATAAATGTCAATTTAATATCTAAATTCACATATGTTTAGTGGTGTCATTGTTTCACTTCTGATATTATGTTGCTTACCTTGATGCACAGGTGGAACTGCTGGGAGGCCTCTCTATTTTTTGACTCTTTGCTCATACTGTCAAAGGCCGTTATATGTTATATGGGCTATATTGTATAGTTATTAGACTAAATATCTTCATATAGAACTTGCAAATAGTATGATGGAAACCAAACATAATAATGTATTAGGACATCACAACTTGCTAATTAGTTATTAGACTACATATCTTCATATATAACTTGCAAATAGCATGATGGAAATGTGAACTTGCAAATAGTATGATGGAAATGTGGATCTCATGACTCTTCATGATTAATGCTTCTAGAAACCAAACATAATAATGTATTAGGACATGCTCCTTTAACTTTCAAATAGTATGGTCGAAATGTGGATCTCATGACTCTTCATGATTAATGCTTCTAGAAACCAAACATAATTTAATGTATTAGGGCATAATTTAATGTATTAGGACATGCTCCTTCAGGCTTGGTGGAATTACCTTTGCTTTTTATTTCTCTCTTAAACACATATATATATGAAGAGATGATCCCATTTTCTTTTTTATTCATAGATCAAATGTCATTTAAATACAAGATTTATCATAATGTACAATGATTCATTCCATATTATTCATAAATTTTTTCATTAAAAAATGAACCCTTTAAATGATGAACCTAGTTAATGCTTCTTCTTCATGAAGAAGACTACTTGTATTAGGACATAATTTAATGTATTAGGACATGATCCTTTAGGCTTGGTGGAATTACATTTACTTTTTATTTCTCTCTTACACACACACATATATATATATGAAGAGATGATCCCATTTTCTTTTTATTCATAGATCATATAGATATCTTGTAGAGCCCATTTCATCCAAAACACTCAAAAAGAAATTTACCTTACCTTAATATCTTGTAGAGCCCATTTCATCCAAAACACTCAAAAAGAAGTAACTACTATGTATTCCACTTCTACTCACTCAAAAAGAAATTTACCTTAATATCTTGTAGAGCCCATTTCATCCAAAACACTCAAAAAGAAGTAACTACTATGTATTCCACTTCTACTCTAGATAGAGAAAGTAACGACTCTTTCTTGCTTAACCATTAAAATAAAGACTTTTCTATGTAGAATTATACATTGTACACTTGTACTTTTCACAAGCCTAGTTGAATCTCTATATGTTGTCAATGTAAATTTCTACTAGTAAATTTGTCAATGTAAATTTCTTAACTTCTACAAGTTCTATAAATTTGTCAATGTAAATTTCTTAACTTCTACAAGTTCTATAGGCAGAGTCTGTAAAGGGCCAGGTAGCCTTTGGATCTCATCTTTTATGAAAGGTGACATATCTAGTAAATGCCCCTACAGTCAATCTTTGGAATAGATCTAAATAGAAGTTCTTCATTTTAATATCCATAAAACACAACCACTTTAAGGTAAACTGTGTACATGTGTCATTTCTCCCACAAACTAAAGGCTTCCTCCCATTAATTTTAGATGTGAATTCTAGACCATAAAAATTTTAAGTCAAACTTTAAGATAAACCATGCACATGTCATTTACCTCATGATCTTGTGTCATTTCTCCCATGTCATATATATTTTTTATTGAATTTGTTTTTTTTTCAGGGATAAGAAAACCATTAAATATGGTTGAAAAATGGAAATTATGCATAGAAGTTTCTTGCTATCCCAATCCAGGGAAAGCAGTGATTACATATGTGCTTTCCAATATTGCGACTAGCAAAGTCGTCCAAAGGAAAATGAATATACCGGGAAGAACAACAAACAACGACGCATATTATATTGGATTGATAGAAGGCTTGGGAACAGCGATGGAGTATGGATCAAATGGAATTGTAGTTTTCACCAATTTTGAACCTGTGTGCAACCAGATGAATGGCATGTGCCAAGTTAAGAAGGAGAAGCTAAAAGAACTGCATGGAATAACAAACAATATTTTTAGCCAATTTCAATTTTTTAGTATAAGGCATTGTACAAATGTGAATAAGATTTATGTTGATCTATTGTGTGGGGCAATGCCAATTCAGGATTCATCTATCAAAGATGAATTAGAATTATACAGAGCAATGCCAATGCAAGATTCATCTCTCAAAGATTAATTGGTTTTGAGATGCTCTTCTTCAAAAATTCAAGATTCATCTCTCAAAGATGAATTAGTGTTGAGACACTCTCCTTCAAAATTTATTGATGGACATTGTAACATATCTTGGATATGTGTGTGTTGTGTACTTATAAATGCGTCTTTTTTAATGACCATGTTCTTTTTTCAATTATATACCAAGTGTGCTCCCACCACACCATGTAAAGCGCAACTTGGTGAACTTCACATTTGCAACAAGTGGTGAACTTCACATTTTTATAAAATTAAAATGTGGGGACTTCAACAAATTTTTATTTAAATGGAATTTGTTTAAATGCAGTTTCACTTCTTTTTTAATGACCATGTGTTTTTTTCAATTTTATATCAAGTGTGCTCCCACCATGTAAAGCGCAATTTGGTGAACTTATCATTTTTATAATTTTTTTTTTCTTAAATTGAGTTTTCACACATCAATTAGTGCTTTGAAAGTTGTGTTCTACATAATTTGTGTACACTAAATTACATTAATTTTCTGAAATTTATTTTGTGTAAATGTATACCAATAGATATATATATCATGGAGAATGAATGACAAAGATCAACAGAATCCCATATGGGGGATCAGGGATCGGGGGATGTTCATGGTATATAAATATAATCTTAAATCTCCATACATGTGTGTACATATGGAATTGGTTTTTTATCAACTTTTTGAGTTAAATTAGTTGTTAATAAGTTTCATTTTTTATTTTTTAGGAGTTAAGAGGAGAAGGGTCTCTACTCCATCCATGGATCATGCCCATGGTTCACCCAATCGTGGTATGGTTCATGCAATTTAATCAATGAATATGTACATGTATTTATATGTGTACATGAATGTATTTTTCAATTGATTATAAATTCGTATTTGTTTATGAAGCTTCTCTCTCGTCTCGAGAGGTTGGTGGTGGTTCAAATCCCCTTAGAGGGCCATCAATGAGTGGTATAAGGTTGCGTGAAGGTGGTGATATTTATTCCCCCGAGACCAATCAACGGTTTGTGGTGTTGGTTCTCCGCAGGGTCATTCTGGGTCTGGTTCTCCGCAGGGTCATTCTGGGTCTCAACAGTTTCAGGGTGGAGAAGATGCTAACCAACCACGTCGAAGTTGCCATCAATTTCAATATTTTTTTCATTGAATTTGTACAAATTTGTTTACATGTGTTTTTTCTAATATACAAAATTATATATATATATATATATATATATATATATTGATGCAGAGGCTGAAAATGTTCCAAATATTGGTCAAAATAGACGCAGGGAAAAACGCTACATTCAAGAAGAAGGTTGTCTACCCACCACAACTTATCCGGCTGACATTTCTGATATACCATGGGAAAAAAACATGGCAAAATGCACCTTACAAAGGTGTCAAAAACTTCATGCAAAATTACAGAGAGATCTCGTGGCTTTGACTCTACTTGCTGAGAGTCGAAAAAGCCTCGAAATAATTACACATTCATTGGGAGAAATTGTATATGTGTACAAAAAGCTTGGGCCAACGACTGATACATTTGTAGAAGTGATGAGAAAGAGAAAGGAAATAGTAATGGGTCCCGATAAATGGGAGGATGTAAAACAAAGAGTTACAAAAGATATGGCGAAGTCAATGTTTAATTTCAAGGAATGGCCAAAAATAAAAATGTTGAAGGTGCAATATTTCAAGCACCCAAATATAGCTCACTATTTGTATGATAGGCACCTTGCGGCCTATGGAAGGCTACCATGGAATGACGAGGTTTTTGTTTATTTTGCACAATTTTTTTACGCAGAATTTTTTTTTAAATATGAAACCCAACTACAATGACCTTCTGTTAGAATTTTTTGGTCCGAGGAAAGGTCGATTGTATGACCGTAAGGGCGCTAAGCAAGATGTGGAGTTGCCTCGCCCTGATCCGCCATTGGTGAGTCGACATTTTCGGGTCGAAACTCTGTGGTCAGAGATGGATGCGACTTCTAAAATAAGTCGAGAAGCAAGGGATGTTATGATCGACAATGTTTACAGGGCTGTGAGTGGAGTCAATGTTTTTCTAAATCGATAAAGAGCACGTGAAAATGCACATGCCAATTTTGTGTATTGTACAGATGAAGAGATTGACAGCATGAATGTTGAAGATCTCCAAATATATGCAAAGAATTGTCGCAATGGTTTTCAAGACCTAATTCTTCATGAGGAAGAGGGCACGGGAACAGTATGTGTTAATGACCTTAGGGTTCAATTATTTTAACATGTATACATGTGTACAATTTGTAATAAATACATGTGTATGTACATGTATACATTTATTTTTATGTACATCAATCTAACAAAAATGTATCATTATATGTTAAAACACCATTTGCAGTTGTCACGCATGATGAATGACGAAAATGTTAATATCACATTCGGGACCTCTGGTTCAAACAATGCAGATGGGTCTCACCATCAAGATATGTTGGAAAATGTTAGTGTTTTTTAAGTGATATTTTAAAATAAATAATTGTGCACACATGTACATGTATGTATATATAATGATAAAATGTTTTAACAGATTCTGATTCCTTTCAATGTTTTTGGGATAGCGATACCTTCTTCTTCCTTGGGAGATGTACCTTCTATTTCCTTAGGAGATGAGCCACAAGTATGGACAATTTTTCACTTTTAAAATTTATGTTTAAGTTATATATATATATATTCCACCTCAAAAAGTTCCATTAAAAATTGAGATATATATATATATATCTTGAGTTATTTTAAAATTTTTGAATTTAGGTTCCCATAAAATATTTCTTTAATCCACGAACTCTAGCAATGGAGATAGGAACATCCACACCATTTCAACCATTTCAACAAGTTGCTTTTAACATTTTTTTAATATTATTCAAAATAAGTTTATATATGTACACGTGCATTTTCATTTGGAATTTTTTAATATATATATATATATATATATATATATAACTGTACATGTATATTGTACAGTTTACCATTGCAGATGTTCCCATGGGGGGGGGGAACTTGTAGCAGGTGAACAAATGGAGAGGGAACCTCATGAGGTATTGCATGATTTTTTTTTTATATTTTGTTTTTTACATGAAGTTCTATATATATTCTCACTCATTTTTAAAACATCAAATTTTAATGTTCAAGTACATGTGCATTATGTACAGGTTTCTCATGCTTCGCATGATAGTGCGCGGATTGAGACCCTGATAGGAAAGACGCTACATCCATCTCTATTTGATGGACATGATTTGTAGATTTGATTTCAAGATTTATATAGTCTTAAATTTACTTTTTATATATTATCTAGATGCACTATCATATATATATATATATATATATAACTTGATACAGTTTGATACTTGTGGAATCTACAATTTTTGGACATATTTTATGAGATCTACAATTTTTGGACATATTTTATTACAATGTTAATATAATTTGTTTTGTTCCAAAAAGTTAAGTTTTGGATGGTTTTAGTACTTTTGGCATGTGAATGTGAAGTAATTTTGTTATATAATTTGTTTGGTTTTTACAACTTTTAAGTTTTGGATAATATAACTACTAGTAATGTTGTCATCTATAAATTAATGTTTTGCTTCTGAACTCCATTTGGCATGTTATGTAATGATGTGTTATAATTTGTTTTGTTTTTAAAATTTAAGTTTTGTTTTGCTTTTGAACTACATTTGGAATGTTATGTAATGATGTGTTATAATTTGTTTTGTTTTTAAAATTTAAGTTTTGGATGCTTGAAGTACATTTGGCATGTGAAGTAATGTTGTGATCTATAATTTTTTGTTAAATTAAAAGTTAAGTTTTGGATGGTTTCAATCTACATTTGGCATGTGATATAATGTTAAATGTTTTTATTGGATAGTTGAACTATAATTGGCATGGCATGTGAAGTAATTTTATGTATGATATAATCAAAAAGTTTTTAAAACTCAAGTTTTGGATGGTTTCAATATACATTTGGCATGTGATATTTAATGTTAAATGTTTAATGTTTTTATTGGATAGTCAAGAACTACAATTGGCATGGCATGTGAAGTAATACGCGCATGTGAAGTAATTTTGTGATCTATAATTTTGGATGGTTTCAATCTACATTTGGCATGTGATATAATGTTAAATGTTTTTATTGGATAGTTGAACTATAATTGGCATGGCATGTGAAGTAATGTTGCACAATATATAATCAAAAAGTTTTTAAAACTTAATTTTTGGATGGTTTCAATCTACATTTGGCACATGTGATATAATGTTAAATTTTTTTATTGGATAGTTGAACTATAATTGGCATGGCATGTGAAGTAATGTTGCATGATATATAATCAAAAAGTTTTTAAAACTTAAGTTTTGGATGGTTTCAATCTACATTTGGCACATGTGATATAATATTAAATGCTTTTATTGGATAGTTTAACTACAATTGGATGGCATGTCAAGTAGTGTTGTGATATAATCAAAAAGTTTTTAAAACCCAAGTTTTGGATGTTTGAAGTACATTAATCATGTGAAGTAATGTTGTGATATAATCAAAAAGTTTTTAAAACTAAGTTTTGAAGTAATGTTGTGATATAATCAAAAAGAGTAAAGAAGTAGTTATATGTAAATCCTTTTAATTTTGATTTAATGTTAAATGTTTTAAATGTTTTGAAATAATGTTAAATGTTTTGATCTAAGTTTTGGATGGTTTCAATCTACATTTGGCCTATGGAAGACTCCCATGCGTAGACATCAGATGCGTTGCAGAAGGGGAGGTGGGGGTAGGGGTAGAGGGGGCAGGAGTGCTGGCTCTCGCCCGCCTCTTTCAATCCATGACATAGGAAGCCACCCTCCTCCGGCAAGTAGTGTCTCACAATTTCACTTCACCAGCGCTATGGTCAAACCTTGAATTACGGCGACCATTTCTGTCTTTTTTCAGAAGGAGCTGCAAGATGAAGGTGCCTCTAGTTCCAGGAAGCGGCGAAGAAAGTCCACCATCTCAACCCATCAGCCCCAAGACACCAAGAAGTCAGTAGCTCTTCCAGTCAAATTCGGCTCGACGAGCTCCAGCAACGATGGCGCAAGAAGCGGCAGCTCGGCCTGTGTGGAGAAAAAGCTCAAAGATGACTCTGGCTCCTCTTCCGCTTCGGAGAGCTCCTCCCAGCACTCCAAGGGAGTAGATGATGATCCGGAGGACTACAGTTGTCCAATTGTGGAGGAGAATCCTCCTACACACATCGATAGCTAGCCTAATGTCAGGTCCTCTTTAGCTTTTTTGAACTTTTGTCATGTTTTGAAATCACTATGCTTCTGAACACTCTATGTCTGTTGGTTTCCCGATATTGGGCAGCATCTTCTGGGTTGGTTTCTCAATTATGGGTAGCCCATTTTCTATTTTTTTTATTCAAACCCCCTCTGGTGTTGGCTAGTTAGGCAACCCAAGAGATGAGTCTCGCTATGTACATTATGTTCAATATCAATAGATTAAACCAACTTAGAAATATATATATATATATAATGTTAAATGTTTTTATCTAAGTTTTGGATGGTTTCATTCTACATTTGGCCTAGATGGAAGACTCCCATATGAAGTATTGTTTTGATTTAATCAAAAAGAGTAAAGAAGTAGTTATATGTAAATCCCTTTAATTTTGATTTAATGTTAAATGTTAAATGTTTTGATATAATTTTAAATGTTTTGATCTAAGTTTTGGATGGTTTCAATCTACATTTGGCCTATGAAAGACTCCAATGTGAAGTATTGTTTTGATTTAATCAAAAAGAGTAAAGAAGTAGTTATATGTAAATCCCTTTAATTTTGATTTAATGTTAAATTTTAAATGTTTTGATATAATGTTAAATGTTTTGATCTAAGTTTTGGATGGTTTCAATCTACATTTGGCCTATGGAAGACTCTCATGTGAAGTATTGTTTTGATTTAATCAAAAAGAGTAAAGAATTTGTACATTATCCCTTTAATTTTGATTTAATGTTAAATGTTAATTGTTTTGATATAATGTTAAATATTTTGATCTAAGTTTTGGATGGTTTCAATCTACATTTGGCCTAGATGGAAGACTCTCATGTGAAGTATTGTTTTTATTTAATCGAAAAGTTTTTAAAACTCAAGTTTTGGAGGATTGAAGTACATTTGGCATCTTAAGATTGCTTTGGATCTCTACATACTCTTGTTTGAGTGAAAAAAATTCCAATAGGAAGAACATAGCTTTTCAATGCAACTAACCATATCAATTGAGCTCTAATTGAAAAAAAAAGTAAAGAAGTAGATATATGTAAATCCCTTTAATTTTGATTGGAAATATAAGAAGTACATATATGTTTGTTGAATTCGGGTCAATCTCATTAATGCACTCAAATAGGTAGCCTTGCTGATTTATAAATTGGTAAATTGATGGCATTCAGTTAATTGCATTCTAGAACATAGAACATATCCGACCATTGGACAGACAAATTTTGTACTAGATCATTTTTCATCAATGCACATAGTAAAACTACTTGAACAATTAATTGCATTCTAGAACATATATATCCAATACATGTAACATTTTTCATCAATGCACATTGAACATATCCGACCATTGGACAGAAAAATTTTGTACTAGATTTTCAATCAGGAATAGAGATGTGAGTGAAAGCACGTGCATGTATCAAAACAATTTGT
Source organism: Pinus albicaulis (assembly GCA_034641835.2). NCBI lineage: Eukaryota > Viridiplantae > Streptophyta > Pinopsida > Pinales > Pinaceae > Pinus > Pinus albicaulis. The sequence goes on from CM076574.1 coordinate 1,185,805,117, forward strand.
ACATTTGAAAAAACTTACACAAATAACATAAGCAGCTCAATTTTTAGTTGAGTACTGGGAGTTCTAAAACATATTTAATCCAAAGAGAATAAATTTTTGGGCAGTTCAATCAAAAAAATTCCAATGGAATGCCATATTCAATAATCCGTTCATGATTATATTTTGACATTTTCCATTTCTTAATTTTCGTTTTTTTCTTTAATTGAACCTCTATCAACTTTATGTGTGCTGCACACACCAAGTGATTATATTGACAACTTATGAAATCAGGTTCATAGTCTTCAAAGTAAACAAAATCCCCACTTTGATTAGTTTGTCTGAAAAAATAACCTTTCCAACTACTTCTACAACTCCACCAAACTCTGTCACATGAGTTCTAACTAAAGTCTCCAAGAGAATAAGTTAATGTTTATGGTCCAAAAATTATTAAGAGCTAATAATGTTCGACATATCTATTTTTAGACTCGCAATCTAAAAATAGATTCCACCCAATATGTCTAAAAATAGAAGTCCATCTATTTTTCCAACTTGACCAACCATCCACAAATAGAATCCTGCAACTCATAGAATATGATCGACACGTCTAAAAATAGACATAATCTAAAAATAGACTTGCGCCAAAAATAGCCTGCGGGCGCACTTAGTGAAGGCGACTCTTTTCACTAAGCTCATCATCTTGTTGCAATCTAAACACTCCCTCTCAACAAGATAGGGATTATTTTCCACCCTAATCCTGCCTCTATGGTATTCGAATTTGCTCCTAGTGAGTGCCTTCGTCAAGATATCAGCATCCCGATCCTCCGTAGGAATGTAAGAAAGTAACATGATCTTCTGTTACACACAATCTCTGATATGATGATACCGAATGTCAATGTGTTTAGATATATCATGAAATACTGGATTAACCGAGAG